>CM053622.1:127661669-127703177 GCA_028646595.1 Phalanger gymnotis | reverse complement strand
AAGGAAGGAAGGAAGGAAGGAAGGAAGGAAGGAAGGAAGGAAGGAAGGAAGGAAGGAAGGAAGGAAGGAAGGAAGGAAGAAGGAAAAAGACAGTCCCTGCCCTCAAGGAGCTTACAGTTTAATGGGGGAGACAACGTGCAAACAAATACATTCGAAGTAAGCTATAAATAGGATAAGTAGGGGGAAAGAGGAAGAGGAAGGTGCGTACTTTATAATATGACCTATCTTAATTGAAAAAAACTCCAACAAATTCTTTTCTCTGTGGCAGATAGGTATTTTGGCCAAATGGTATTCTTCAGACTAAATTAATCAACCAAATCAACAAACATTTATTACTGTATATAGAGAGGTAGATGAGTGCAAGCCTACAAATAGATATAAGAAATATTCTAAGGCCTCAAAGAGCTTTAGATTTGTAGGTAATCATAATAACAGCTAGCATTTATGGAGCATTCTAAGGTTTGGAAAGTGCTTTACAAATATCATCTCATTTGATCCTCATAATAGCCTGGGGGAGAAGGTGTTATCATTGTTCTCATTTTATGGATGAAGAAACAGTCAGAGGTTCAGTTACATGCCCAGGATCACACAGCTAGTAAGTGTCTGAGTCTGGATTTGAACTCTGGTCTTCCCGACTCCAGATCCAATGCTCTATCCACTGCACCACACTGTCGGACCCAGGCTCAAATTCCACTGCTAGATATTGCTAGCTGTGTGAACGAGAGCAAGTTATTTATTCCAAATCTCACTTTTCTTATCTGTGAAATAGGGAAAATAATTCCCCAAATAATCACATAGGGTTTTACAGGTACATTTGAGATAATGTACGTAAAATGTGATGTCAGTTATTAGTGAGATAAAACACAAGCACGGATCACTATAATATATAGTATGACATCTTCAGGGCAATGAAGAACTATAAAATGTTGTTTCGTGAGGCTTTGAAAGAGAAAGGTTGCAAAGGCTGAAGGCATCAGGGAACACTCAAAGCCTCCAGCAATCAGAAAGGAGCCAAGGGTGTTACTTAATACAGACAAATACTTTATCTGAGCTCCAGTCATGGTTTATTATATCTCGTAAATGGGAAAAAATAATTTAGGAGTCTCTATTAATTGTAATTTGCCCATTGAGGTCATCCTCTGATTCCTCATTGATGGCTCTAGGCTGACCTGGGTTCTCAAATTTAGTGCCAGTGGAATTCAAGGTTTAGTGTGTCCTATCAGCCTGGAAATGTTCCAGGTATGGGCTTGGTGATAGACCCAATATCTATCATCTAAAGACCAGGCTACCTAAATCCAAGTTGCTCATTGCCACAGAGCCCAAAGATTTAATTTTTCTATTCAGGGAAAATGTCTGCAGCAAGGTCCCAATTAGTATAAACAAGGAATACTGTTAAGTGATCGCAGTATTTGAATTCACACTGTATGTTTCCATTACACTGATGCCAATGACTATATTTTACATGATAACTTCATATAACTTCAGACAGTGCTTTGATTACGTGTGACCCCTTCATGGTAGTCATTCATTATTCACACTAAGGGGGACCTGGCTGAACTCTGGCAGGGTCACAATCTGCATAGGTGGAGAGAGTACTTACACAGAGGAAATCATGGATCCTTCAGGCAATGAAATATGTAACTGCTTTCATAAACAGGAAAAAAGCCAGGCGGTGACCCACAGCTTGTCAAGATTAAACACTGAAGGACCCACCCAACAAAAGAACTTGAGTATTTCAATTCTTTTATGCCAGGCATCTGTGAAAGTTTCCAGCATGTATCTACAAAGGCATTGTTAATCTTCTCCACAGCACTGAAGGTCAAGAGCTCTCCTAATTTTGGTTCTTATGAAATAAGTTGGGGAAGAGCCTGCCACTCTGTGTTTACAAGCACACATTTAGAAGCCCTGTGAAATCTGCAGCAAAATTAGCCATCTGAAAAAAAATCAGATAACCTAATTAACAAAGCAGAGAGAGTTTGGCACTGTTTGCTCAGAGGCCTTTGGGTTCCAATTCACGCTTCACGGGGGGATTGTCCAGTAGATAAATAATGCTACAAAAAAAGCAATTATTCAGAGGGTCCCAGAATGAAATACAAACAGGAGGATAGGCAGCGATTACCAAACCAGGCAACATTTTTTATTTTCTCACATACAAGAAGGCTTCCAGCAACTTCCTGAAGCCTCCATTTGCCAATTTTAAAAATTGAGAAAATATAGAGATTCCTGTGGAAATCATTACAAGTTTCAGAAAGAAAGCTTTGGTTCTCACAAAGACTTGTTGGATATTGGTACTTCTTCCAGAGAGCAGCTACATAGCTTTGCTTTTTCCTCGTAGTCGTATGACTCAGTATGAGTGTCCTGCTTTAAAAGCTCAAGGTTTATTCACGTATTTATTCATCCAACAAACACTTATTAAGCATCTACAACGTACAAGGCACTGAGGATGCAAGGAGAAAACCCATGCAAGTTCAAGGAGCCTATATTGATGGTATTGTATTTAAATCTCTTAGTTTCATCTTGGAAGAGCTGAGATAAAAGAGAGATGCTTGGAGGAAGCAGAACCTCTGCTCAAGACTCTGGTTAAAGCTCTGGATTAAAAGAGAGGTGAGTGGTGTGTGTGTGTGTGTCTGTGTGTGTCTGTGTGTCTGTGTGTCTGTCTGTGTCTGTGTCTGTGTCTGTGTCTGTGTGTGTAGACAGGACACCAAAGTACAATTCTAGCTCAGTTGATTGGGAAGCAGGACCAACAGGATCAGCAAGATAATGTCATTCAGAAGACTTCAGCATCCTAAAGTTAGACACACTAGTTAGTCTTCCATGCATATTCTCTGGCCACATGTATTCCCACATTTGTTTCTCATACATGATCCTCACCTGTGTCCACTCTTCATAATGATGATGAAATGTATGTGTGCATGTGGGCTTGTGGGAAAATATATCCCGAGTTTTGGGGGAGATGTTTTATTTGTCCAGAAGCCAGGTGGCACAGTGGATAGAGCCCCAGGCCTGGAGTCAAAAAGACTCATCTTCTTGAGTTCTAGTCTGGCCTCAGACACTTACTAGCTATGTGATCTTGGGTAAGTCACTTAACTCTGTTTGCCTCAGTTTCCTCATTTGTAGAATGAGCTGCAGCAGGAAATGGCAAACTACTCCAGTAACTTTGTCAAGAAAACTCCAAATGGGGTCATAAAGAGTCAGACATGGCCAAAAAATGACTGAACAACATGTTTTATTGTTACTTTTCTTACTATGCTATTTCATTAAATTGTCTTTTTTTCATTGAACTAATTATATCCTCTTACTGATTGCTTAGAAATAAACCACCAATGGGGGCTCATGAGCTATGATTTTTTTGAATAGATGCAGACTATTTCCATATCTTGAACCTGGGATAGCTTTTTTGGTTCCTTCATGTGTGAAAGGGAGGTGCCTCAAATACTATATAAAGAAAGGACTATTCAGTGTGAAATATTATTGTGACTTTGGAATTCCTGGATTCTCCAAATGACAGCAGCTGCTCTTTGGTCTCTTTGAGGCATCTGGGTCCTTCACAATATAGGTCTGATCTACCTTTCTACACAAATTTCACATGAATCTTCATGTCCTTGACATTCCAGCCAAACTGGTATACTTGCTGTGCATCAGTCTGGCACTTTACCTCCCACCTCCAAGCATTTGTACAGAGCCCCAAGCTTGGAATGCTTTCCCTCCTCATCTCTACCTCTCAGAATCCCTATTTCCTTTCAAAGCACAGCTCAAGTAGAATTTCCCTCAAGAGACTTTTCCCAGATCTTAGGTAGGTCCTTCTCCAAAATTACTTCATATATTCTTTTCAGGTACTCAACATGCTACTGTGGAAAAAGCTGTAAGCTCTTGACAGTTTGTCAACCACAAAGCTGTATCTGTGTTGTGTTAGCACAGAGCCCATCATCACCATTTCTAACTGCATTTTCATTTTTTCTAGAGGTGAGATTCATTCAAGAATGTTTACAATCATTTACCAAAATCATTATAGAAAGTTATTTCCAGATTTTTCTCCACTACTCAAGCTCACCTTTCCAAAAATCTCCACCTTCTCTCTCACAGTGATGACAATTTATGCTGGAGAAATGATTGAAATTGCCAGGCTCATTAATTTTACTCCTTGCAGGATTCCTGTGGGAAAAGCATCTTTGTTAACACTTTTCAATTCTTTGTCAGGCTAAATCAAACACATCAACAGTGGTTTGCCCAAATAAAAGTTGAACAAATCCTGCCAGGGCTGTCACACGGGAAAAACCCTGGAGGTGGAATCATAGGACCTGAGTTTGAATCTCAGCCCTATGACTTACTACTTTTGTGACCTTGGGCAAATCATATAATCTCTCTAGGCTTCAATTTCCTAATTTGTAAATCAGGGGAGTTGAATCAGATGACCTCTAAGGTCCTGGTCCCTTCCAGCTCTAAATATATGATCTGTGAACTGAAGTGACTGGAAGCATAATTTCCTAGATGAATCTTAATCAATCTCTCTGTCTCTGTTTCTCTCTGTCTCTCTCTCTGTCTCTGTCTCTGTCTCTCTCTTTCTCTATCCTCTCTTCTCTCTCTTCTTTCTCCCCCTCTCTTTTCTCTCTTTCTCTTCTCTCCTCTGTATCTCTTTTTCTCTCTCCTTTGTATCTATGTTTTCTCTCTCCTCTTTTTCTCTCCCTCTCTCTTTTCACTCTTTCTCTCCTCTCTCCTCCATCTCTCTCTTCTGTCTCTTCTTTTTGTCTTCTCTCTCTCTCTCTCTCTCTCTCTCTCTCTCACACACACACACACACACACACACACACATACACACAAAGGAAGACAGCTACCTTATAGGGCTGTTGTGAGGAGCAAAAGTGACAACATATGTAAAGCTCTTTGCAAACCTTAAAGTGCTATATAAATGTTTATTATTAATAGGTAAATATGACCAGCTAAGGAAGGGTTCCCAGGCCCAAATCTCTGATCAGTATATACTCCATTTCAGGTATGTATAAAAGAAATACTGAGGAATCTCTGTCATGCTAACAAGGATTAAATTTAATCTGCATAAATAAAATTAATTTAGTAGCAAGTTAAGTCATAAATATAGCCAGGGGTTCCATTTTCTCTTCAGCTCTGTGGTGGTCCTAAGCTGGTCCAGGGTCAGTAAAATGAAATTTTCCCCAGAGGGACCAGTTATTTCTTGCCCCCCCCCCCAACAAATCACCCAGGAAGTCTAGAGGGTGAGGCAGGAGAAAGAAACCACCACAGAGGAAGCAGTAAGAATTTATGGTTTTGACAAACAGCAGAGCCATTACCAGGCCCTGTCTTGTGTCTGCCTGTGGTGAAAGGCTTCCTTAAGCCTTTCTGTGCTCTGATATAGTCCAGAGCTTTTTGCTGAGCCCTACTCTGGCCTTGGGGTTAATAAGCATGTGAAGGGAGAGAGGGAAGTGTGTGCATGTGTGTGTGTGTGTGTGTGTGTGTGTGTGTGTGTGTGTGTGTGTGTGTGTGTGTGTAAGGGGGGTGGTCTCTAATTTCCAAAATAACCAGTCACCTAGTCCTTATTGCTCAGTTACAACAGGGATGAAGAAGAATGGGTGAAAAACGCTTACAAATGCAGCAGACGCTGCTTAAAATAAAAGCTACCTCCTCCAAAAACAGACCAAGAGAATAAATACACGTCCAATTCTTTATCTCCCATCTTTTCTCTCTCCTGTTTTCACTTGCAACATCCACGGCTACAAAGGACATGAAGTAGCCCCTGTCACCTCACATCCAGTACTTTCCAACAAGGTCAGACACACTAGGACACCCACTCCCACCCCACCCCCACACCCAAAAAAGCCCAGGCCAAAAATGACCTGAGAAGGCACAATTGGAGGCGGTAACGAGAGTGGTGCCTTCCATTATTATCACACTTTGAACTTTTTTCAAGGCATTTTCACACCCCTTGGTTCATTTTTATCTCACGACATCCCTGTAAGGTAGACAGGGTAGATATTATGATCCTCCTTATTTGTCCAGAGAGGAAACAGAGACACAGAGGGGTTCAGCGCATTAGCCAAGATCACACAGTGGGTTCAGTGGCAGGGCAAGATGCATTATGGGGTTCCTGACTCCCAACCTGGCATCCTTTTTTCCACCATGGAGAATGAATGAACACCCGATAACTCATGGAAGCACCCATTTAAGCACACATCAGCTAAATAACTCCTTGAATGAATATGAAACCTATGCGGTTTCCCACGTCAGCAACAGATGACAGAGAAAACTTTGGGGCTGCACAGCATAAACAATGGGGTGTAGTAGAAAGGACACTCACTGGATTGAGCCTAGAAACTTGGGGTCGAATCTCAGCTTTGCCGCTCTAGCTAGGAGATCTTGGTGGAGCCAAAATGAATACCACCGGTATCTGGGGCTAGCTTCCCAAACTCTGTGCTGAAGCCAAAAGATACTTTAGAATTGATTTTTTTCAGGCGAATTAATTCCAATGAAGTGTTGAGAAAGGAAAAGTGCTTGGGCATCAAGACACAAGGGTCTATGGTAGTTGAGAGAGGAGGTAGGTGGATGTCTTCTGCTAACTGCTTTAGGTAGCTTGGGGGCATAGTGGGTAGATGAAGTGCTGGCCTTGAGGCCAGGAATACTGCCTCACTGTCACTCTGACGAGTTATTTGACCCTGGGCACAGTTATTTAATGCAATACTCCCTGATTGCTTTCCGTGCCCCTTTTCCTCCAGTTCATCCTCTCATCAAGCTATCAAAGTCATCTTCCTAAAACCATGTCACTCCACCCCCCCTCCCACACACACACATACACACTCAAACATTGGCAGCTCCCTATCATCTCCAGGACCAAATATAAAATCTGTTTGGCTTTCAAAGGCATTCATAACCTGCACTTCCCCACCTTTCCAGTCTTCTTACACCTTACCCCTCATCATATATTCTGTGATCGGGTGGTGGTCTTCTTGCTGGTCATCCAACAAGACACTCCATCTCCCCATTCAAGGCATTTTCACTATCTGTCCCTCAAGCCTGGAATTCTCTCTCCCTCCTCATCTCTGCCTCCTGGCTTCCCTGGCTTTCTTTAAGTCCTGGATGAAAATCTCACCTTCTACAGGAAGCTTTTGCTGACCTTCCTTAAGGCTGATGCCCTCCCTCTCTTGATGGAGGGGGATGTTGAAAAATTGGACACTAATTCATTATTGGTGGAATTGTGAACCGATCCCACCATTTCAAAGAGCGATCTGTAATTATGCCGAAGAGTTATTTAAACTCCCTTTGATCTAGCAATGCCCACTACTAGGTCTATTTCCGAAGAGGATTAGGGGAAAAGGAAAATATATGTTTTTATATGTTTTAAATGTTTATAGCAGCTCTCTTTGTAATGGCAAAGAACTGGAAATTGCAGGGATGCCCATCAATTGGGGCATGGCTGAATTAAGTTGTGGTATATAATGATCAGCTGAATGATCTTAGAAAAACATGGAAGGACTTACACAAAATAATGAAGAGTGAAATGAGCAGAACCTCTCCTGATTATTTCCAATTTATGTACACACATAATTGTACATAGCTGTTTGCATATTGTTTCTTCCGAAAGACTGAGTTCCTTGAGAGCAGAGACATTTTTTCCCCTATCTTTGTATCCCCAGAGCATAGGTACTTAATAAAGCATTAATTGACTGACTCTCAGCCTCAGTTTCCTCATCTGCAAAATTATGGCCGCTAAGATTTCCTCCAGATCTACATCTAGAATTCTAAGACAGCCTAGGTCACCACCCTGTGCAGCAGGGTGGAGTGAGAGATAGAGACCACAGGATACAAGGGGGACACTGTGGCAGGAGCCAGTCCTGGGAGAGGCAGCAAGGCAGGGCCCTGGTCAGTGAGAAGCTCACCTGGGTAGGGCTGGCCCAGAGCAGGTGGTGGTAGCAGTGATAAAGAAAATGAGCCATCTGATACCTTCATAGTTAAGCTAATTAATCTTTCTAACCAGATGGAGTACACGCACTAGCGATACCCTTTAAATTTCGGTACCCCTGGACAATGTATTGGTTGCCAAACCCAAGTTATGGCTATGACCCTCATCAATGTTCCTCCTCATTTGGGTTACTCTTTCCTAATCTGTATAATGATCGGGCCTGACTGGATGACCTTGACCAATTCTTTCAGCTTACAGGTTCTAAGCTGTCTTAAACGGTGATTTCACACCGTCTGACTGGTATGGGCATGGAAACGAGCCTACACGCTGTAAATTCTTGGCTTCTACAGATCCCTGGCAGATGGAGAGACAGAATGAAACAGCAGCTGTCAGAGATCCCATATATCTATCAATATAGTCCTGTACTTTTCAGTAAATTAGAAGTTAAAAAAGGTTTTGTAGGCTGGTCTGGGATCCTAACCACCAAGTATAATGCTTCAATGGGAAATGGAGCTACAAGTTCCAAACAACTTAAGAACCAGTTTTTGTCAACATGGCTTGTTCAAAAGTCGGAGACTGACTACGTACACACCATGATGGAAAACTGAAGACTAGGCCTGTGAAGTCAGACTTTATTTTCTTGCTGCTCTCTCTTTCATTCACCCAACCTCTACTTTCTATTGACCCTTGAATAGCACAGCTGCCTGCAAGATCTTGTAACCTGCTTGTTAACATGGTGGTGCCCATCTCTCTTACCTGTTCAGGGGATGTTGTACAGGGAATGGCATTAACACAAAGGGTCTGTTTTGCAATTTTTTGAATTGAGGAATTAAATTGTGATATTCGGATTCAAGACAGAAAAAGAATATGGTCTGCATAAGCCCCCAAAGGTCAGTGAAAGACCCCGACCAATGTCTTCAGAATCAGCAGGAAATAGCTCAGCCTGCTAAAGTAAACTAAAGAACAGCAGTGACTAAGAGCTGGAGAGGGGGCAGCCACCTAGGATATAATAGGCCAGGGAGTAAAATGAACATTTTAAAATATTACATTATGTGAACACACCCATTTTTCGTCCTGGAAAATTTTGTTCCTTCCTGCCCAGAGGTGGTAAGTCAAGCTGCATGGGGTATGATGGAGGCTCAAATTCTTTGATACGAAGTAATGGGTCTTTTGGGGGCACAAGTCAACGAAGGAAGGAGGCATTATGAAGAACATCCTCCTTGCCTGTAGGATGCTATCCTATATAAAGGCAATACAAATACTACTACTGTAAGTCACCTTATTACAAATGGATTGCATGCATGCATGCACGGAAAGGACAAAGAAGCTGCAGTTCAAAGAAGTATGCAGGCATTCTCTTGCCCCTGCCTCCATGTACTTCCTCTACTCTCATACACAATTTTAAAATGGACTTAAAGCCAAAGCTATAACAATGGGGAGGTGGATGGTAGCTCTAGCTCATGGAGGAAACCAGGTGGAGCCAGGGGGACTTTGACTCAAGGCACTAAATTTAGAGGGTACTGATAAGACTCTTAGTTCTTTATCAGCACAGAACACAGTAAGTGCTTAATAAATGCTAGGTGACTCACAAAAAGTGCTTAGCACCATAGTTAACAAGAGTAATTAGTTAGAATAGGAATTAACCAAATGGCCCCTGGGATGAGCTATTCTGTCATCCTTTGGAAGCTAGGTGGCATAAGGGATAGAACACAGGACTTGGAATCAGGAAGACCTCGAATACCTATTAGCTGTGTATCCCTGAGCGAGTCACTTAATCTCTGTTTGTCTCTGTTTCTTCAATTGGAAAATGGGGGGAATAATGGCACCTACCTCCCAGAGTTATTGTGAGGATCAAGGAGATAATATTTTTACGTTTGTGCTGAGTGAAGTGTTCAGCACATGGTAAGCACTTAATAAATGCTTGTTCCCTTCCCTACCCTTCCTAGTTCCCCACCAGTGGCCTATTCAGCAGTAGCCTAGTTCTCCTGCCCAAATCCCTCAGGGAGGGTGTCATTTGTTTTCACTTGACCCAGGCCCAGCTGGAGGTATTTGCTTTAGGCACAACAATAGCCCTGCTAGCTGGGTTACATAAGAGAGTCTTGATTGTAGGACTTCTGGTTTCCTCCATGACCTAGAGCTATCATCCACCTCCTGGAGCCTTTGTTTTCTCCTCTTATCAAAGAGAAATTAATACTAATCAGCTTCATAGGGATGATGAATGGCTAATTCTGATGGCCTTGAAGCCCTGAATAGGCAAACTTAAAACACTATTATTAATGGCAAGCAAAGGGATTTGAGAGATCATCCCATTTAACACTGCCAAAAACTTTAATAACTATAAATAAAGTGCTCCAGAGGAATTTAAATAGAGCAGACACCAGTATGTTGTGTAAAGAGTGCTGGCTCTGGAGTCAAGGGAGCTGGGTTCGAATTCTAGGTCTGTTTTTCAACAGCCGTATGACCTTGGGCAAATCGTTTACCATCTTGGCAGCCTCAGTTTCTCCATTAGCAAAATTAAAAGGTTGAACTAGGAAACTTCTGACCTTTCTTCACGCTCTAATTCTAACAAAGCCAATGTACTCCAACCTCATCTTAGATGATGTTACTAAGAATCCTTTCTCTAAGAAGCGCTTTGGAAAAATTATCAAAAAAGGAGACCAAGAATTTTGTGAAGAGCAAGAAAAAACAACAAAAAACTCTGGTGGTTCCCGGTCCGTGGGAATGGTAAATTTGGCTTTTAGAAATTCAAGTGGTTGGGTAGATAGTCATTTAGTAAGTGCCTATTATGCGCCAGGCACAGGGTTAAGCGCTGAGTATGGCCAACTTTAAAGAAATCTAAATTTATAGAAGTGATAAATTACGGGGTGGTTAAATTGTTTTCCTAGTTACCAAAGTATCCCTTTAAATGATAATTAAATAATAAGAGCTGTCCTCCTGGATTAAGGTATTTGTTCATACATCATTAAAGGCTTCCCAGAGGAAATGAAAACAAAGGATCTCTGAATCTGTATTTAGCTATGTGCCGTGATGATATAAACTCTTCAGGAACAGGGATAAACTTGGATTCAGAGTATCTGGAGCGGAATTCTGGCTCTGCCATTTAATTCATGTGACCCTGGCAAAGTAATTTTTCTCTGAGTCTCAGTTCCTTTATCTGTAAAATGGGGACATTTGGCATTACTAAGTAAATGAGAGGAAGTCCAACGTCATGTGTAGAAGGCCAGCCCCAGAGTCAGACGGACCTGAGTTCCAGTTCTACTTCCGAATTGCTTGTGCTCTGTAAGGAAAGGTAAGTCTTTTAGCCTATCACTGCCTGGGGCAACTTTCTGAGACTCGAGTTTCAAGTCTGTATCAGTATATGTAACACACACACACCTATATTAAGAAACCATAATGACAGTACTTATTGCGCCCCCTGGGCCAGGAACCACCAGGGTTACTAACTGTAAGCGTGCTGGCTCTGGAGTCAGGGGAGCTGGGTTCAAATTCCAACAATGTGGTTGTTTGCAACATTCTTTGTTTTCTTTTTTGATTTTTTTTTTTCCAAAGGGCTTCCTAAAGAAAAGACTTTAATCAGCAGCACCTTAGAGGTGAAACTAAGGGTGATGATGGATAGAGGGCTAGGCCTGGAGTCAGGAAGACTCATCTTCATGAGTTGAAATCTAGCCATCCTAGGTCATCCTAGAGTCCTCACTATTACTCCTATCCAATCTGTGGCCAAGGAGTCTTGATCTCAGCTTTCAGCACCTCTTGAATATGCCCCTTTCTCTCCTCTGATACTGCCACATCCCTGGCGCAGGTCCCCATCACCTCCCTCCTGAACTACTGCAGCAGTCTACTGACAAATCTGCTTGCCTCAAGTCTCTCCCCATTCCAATCCATCCTCTAATAAATCAACCAAGTGATTTTCTTAAAACAACGATCTGACCATGTCACACCCCTCCCACAGTAAACTTCAGTAGCTCCCTATCACCATCAAGGTCAATTATAAAACCCTTTGTTTGGGGGTTCAAAGCCCTTCATAATCTATTCTCTTCCAACTTTTCCAATCTTCTTACACCTCGCTCCCCAGTACACGCTCCTCAGTACAGTGACACTGGCTCCTTTCTCTTCCATGAACACCTCTTGGCTGCGGGCACTTTCTCTGACTGTCCCCCAACCCTAGAACGTTCTCCTCAGTTTCTCCTGGCTTCCTTCAAGTACCAACTAAAATCCCATCTTTCACAGAAAGCCTTTCCCAACCCCTCTTAATTCTAGCGCCTTCCATTGCTTGACTATTCCCTATTTATCCTGCTTATACTTTGTTTGCACGTTTTCATTTGTTGTCTCCCCCACCGGATGGTGAACGCCTTTGGGGCACAGAACGCCTTTTGCCGCTTTTTTGCCAGAGCTTAGCACAGCGCCTGCTTAAAAAATACTGACTGGTTAATTGGTTGTTTATTGATGTTTGTTGTTGTTTATTGATAGATTGATTCAGAGATCATTGAGACACTGTCCTTGCTCTTACAAAGGGGGAGGGGAGGAAATATAGGTACTCGCACACACGCAATAATTTTGTTGTTATCATTCAGTCATTTGAGTTGTGTCTGACTCTTCGTAACCACTAAATTTAGGGCTTTCTTGGCATGGATACTGGAGTGGTTTGTTACTTCTTTCTCCAGCACATTTTACAGATGAAGAAACTGAGGCAAACAAGGTTAGGTGACTTGCCCAGGGTCACACAGCTACTAAGTGTCTGAGGCCGGATTTGAACTCACAAAGATGAGTCTTCCTGACTTCAGGCCCATCACTTTATCCACTGTGCCCATATGTAACAACAGAAACAGCAATAATAATAATAATAGTAGTAGCTAACATTTATGGAGCTTTTTAAGATCTGCAAAGTACTTTAATATATTGCCTCACTTACAGCCCAGTACAATAAATACACAAAACTGAGACAAAATAGAACTTATTGAGAGTACTAGAGAGGGGCAAAATGCCAGCTGAGACCAAAGAAAGGAAGGAAGGCTATTTCCGGCTGACTGATCAGTGGCATGGAAGTTTACAAAGTTAGGCACAGCACTTAGAAGTTTGTCTACAGCAGAGTGCCTAGGAATCCTTTTCTTAAAGCACCAACTGGCTTTGGAAGAAGAAGGCACATGGTCAGGATCCAGGGTGCTTTGTATGAGGAAATATTTCCATCAGGTCAACACAAATCCATTAAGGGCTTACTATGTGCCAGGCACTGTACCTGTGTCTGCCCCCCAAGGCCAAGGCAGCTGAGTGTGTTCCTTACACCTTGGCACAGCTGCCCAGGTCAGTCTAGAGCACAAATGGAACTAGCTCTTTGTCACTCTCATCTCCCAGATGAACTACCCAGGCCAAATGGAAATATGATACCACGTTAGACTCAGACCACAGCCACATATGACTCTTTCACAGACAACCTGAAACACTTCTAAGTCTCTGCTTTCTGTATTTGAAATTAAAATTAGTAGACTCCGTGAGTACATTGAAGTCATCCATCCATCCATTCAGCAAGCATCTTTGTTGCTGTTGTTTGGTGGGGTCCAACTCTTCGTGACCCCCATCCATCTGGGGTTTTCTTGGTAGAGAAACTGGAGTGGTCTGCCCTTTCCTTCTCTAGTTCATTTCATAGATGAGGAAACTGAGGGAAACAGGGTCAAGTGACTTGCCCAGGGTCCTACAAAGAGGCCAGATTTGAATTCAGAAGATGAGTTTCCTGACTCCAAGCCGGGTACCTTATCGATTGCACCACTTAGGCACCTGCTACATGTGAAGTACTGAGGAGGGGAACTAGGGATGCAAAGATTAAATGAAACACAGACCCTGGCTCTCAAGGAGCTTATGATCACTTGGTCACTGGGAACCGTAATGTATTTCCCAATCTAGTTGCCCTATCGAATACCTTCCTCACCCTTGAGAACCAGGCAGTGATTAGTCATATAAGCTTAGGCTGGTCACTGATGTGGTTTACTCCTTTCAGGGTGGGGCCTCTGTTTTGGCAGTTGAGGATTGGCCCTTTCCGTTAACCACTGTGTTCACAGTTGGCAAGGAGGCATGGCTGTGGCACCACAGCCCCCAGGCAGATTGCCTCTACAAAACACGGAGGGGAAGGCTGGCACGGCACAGGAGGAGGGAACTCAAAAAGACAACAATTTTCAGCTAAAGTATGTGAAGAAAATTAAAAAAAAAAACGGAGATATCGGAGCTGCGGCAGATCATAAATTATTCTCTGACTGGCGATTCCCAGATCTATATAGCCAGTCCTAGTCTCTCCCTTTTGGAAATCTCAAAACAGATGTCCTCTAGGCATCTTAAACTCAATACATTCAATACCCCCTTCTCTCCAGTCACGTGACTACAACCCTAATATATTCCCTCATCACCTCTCACGTAGACTATTGAAATTGCCTTTTAATCTTCTCCCTGCTTGTATTTCTCCATATTCCAATCCATTCTTCATTCAGCTGCCAAAGTGATTTCTTAAAGTATAGGTCTGACTGGGGCAGCTACGTGGTGAGGTGGATAGAGCACAGGACTTGGATCCGGGGGACTCATCTTCCTGAGATCAAATATGGCTTCAGATCCTTATTAGAGGTATGACCCTGAGCAAGTCACTTCACTCTGTTTGCCTCAGTTTCCTCATCTGTAAAATGAACTAGAGAAGGAAATGGCAAACCACTCCAATATCTTTGCCAAGAAAACCCCAAATGGGGTCATGAAGAGTCAGACACAAATGAATAACAACTATAATCTGTAATCTTACAAACTGTTTTGGTAATATTTTGTTCTTCAATGAAATAAAATTAATAGTAATAACTAGCATTCATATGGCACTTTAAGATTTACAAAGCATTTTATGTTATTTCGTTATATCCTTATAACAATCTCCTTATTTTATAAATGAGGGAACTGAAGATAACTGAGATTCAGCTACCTACTCAAAGTCACGAAGCAAATAAGTGTTTGAAGCCCTAGTTGAACTCAGGTCTTCATGACTCTAAGCCTAATCTCTACTGTGCTGGCTCGAGGGACCGTCATGTTTTCAAATTGCCTGGAGAGCAGGCCATGTTATCAGGATGCCCAAACTGGAAGGGTCACAGGGCTCTGGGGAGGACTTGTCAGGCAACACGCCTTACGTCAGAGCACAACTGAGGAAGTGATGAGGTGGGGAATTTGGGGAAACATCAACTAATGATCCTCATATATCGCCAACGGCAAGCTGGCCACAGAAGCCTCAAGGCTGTTTATGGATCTGAGGTTTCCGACCACTCCTTCAATCTAGGGGCTGTGTGCCCTTGGGTAGCACTCGATGCCAGCACATGCAAAGCCTGTAACGTGAATCCAAAACCAGGACCAGTAGGGATTTCTAATTATGCAGTCCCTCACAAGCACGGGAGCACGCAGAGCAGGCAGGGAACAGACGTTTGATTGACACCTATAGAATACAGCAACCGGCGTTTCTGCTGAAATCTAATTGTCGTAATTGGATCTGCGCTCGCTGACCTGGCAAAGCTAGTGAGCACCCTGTAATCAGGCTGCCACTCAGCAAAGAAAAGGGCTGAGATAAGAGATGGAAGCTGGCTGCACAAATAATGAAAAGCGTCACGTTCCTCCCTCTCCTCAACAACTTAGATTTGGTTCTTAAGGAATCAGCACCCTGCCTTTCATAAGCCCCTGACCTGCTCTCAGTTGCATGTATGCTTTAAGAATCTTTCCCGGCAATGGGGACCGATTGGCACTCAACCATCCACATTCACTCGCTCGATACCGTCCCACTGGACCTATACCATGCATTTACAATATGGCTGTCCAGGATTAGGTGTGGCCAGAGACTAGAGGAAGACAAACCCTAATTCACCGTTCTGCATCTAAGTGATCTTGGACAAGTCACTTCATCACGTCAGATCATAGATCTCCTCCTGTCTCCTCATCTACTTGGGCCTTATTTTCCTCATCTCAGAGGCAGCGTGGGATAGTGTACAGAGTACTGGGCTTGAGGAATCAGAAAGACCTGGGTCCAAATCCTGTCCTAGTTATTTATCAGCTCTATGATCCTGGGCAAGTCACTTAAACTCTCTGAGCCTCAGTTTCCCTATATGTAAAATAGAGATAATAATAGCGATAGCCTCATAGGGTTGTGAGAGTACCATGAGATAACGTGTGTAAAGTGCTTCACAAGCCTCAATGCCCTATGTGAATGTCAGCTATTATTATTCAAATGGAGGGGGCCACTGACAGTCATCTTGACCTGTGTCTTGCTGCTGGACTATGATGACTTAGGAGGAGAGAGTGAGGATGATGACTTTGCACAGCCCTGCCTTGCTTAAATCCAATTCACTCGTAAGTCAAGATATCACCCTCCCATGTCACTTGTCCTCTCTGAGAACAAAGAACAAACAATTTAAATGAAAATCCTTTCCCTGTCAACATTTATGATCCTATAATGACTCTCATGGAGATGGGGCTGTCGACCCCAAAATCATCAGGGCTATGATTCTACCTGCCAAGAAAACCACCCCTCAATCCTATAAGAATATTTACACAAGACAAACATTACACGGCTATGACTATATGGGCAGAATGAAGGATAGAGATGGAAAATGTGACTAAGGGAGGCAGCCAAATTGGATAATTGAGAAAGAATCCTTCTGCTCATTCCCATTTTCCCCTCCTTTGTCCTTTGTACATTTTCATTTTGTAGTATAGGGATAATTAGCTCTTCTAATTACCACTTCTTGATACTTGCATCTAGGCTGCCTGAGCAACTCAAAGTTTCAGAGATGAGAATCTAAGGCTGAAACCCAGTAGAAGTTAATGCTTGGAATCACAGAATCTCGGGAGTTGGAAGGAACTTAGAGGATGCCTAGCTTAACCCACATCAGAACAAAAAACCCTCCAACACGTCCAAGACTGTGCTGGAGCTAGCGCCAACCAGCTGACTGTTAAATTTTCAGTGTGAACATTTGTGACTTGGAAATGGCAAATGCTAAAAATCGGGAATTGATTGGTTGTTTTATTGATTGTTTCAATTTAAGAAAATGGAGGAGAAAATTTTAATAAAGCATATTAAACTTGAAAGTGTGTCTTATACACATTTTTTTTCCTGGAGATCTAGTTGTTAAACATTTACCAGCATACGCCTGAACATATCCAAGGGCTGAAGAGTCAGCCTTTGCTTGGAGAGTTCCAGTGTGGGGGGGAGGGGAGAAGGGTTTGATAGAAGCCCATGACTTCTTGATGCTGCCTATTCCACTCCTTAGCTCTGATTTTTAGGAAGTTTTTACTGACAGTGTCTAAAATTGTCTCTTTGCAATTTCTACCCCCTGCTCCCAGTTCTATTCTCTGAGGCCAAGCAAAACAGGGCTAATCTTTCTTCCACATGACAGACTTTCAGATCCTTGAATACAGCCATCATGGCCCCACTGTCATCTCTTTGGCTGCTTTAGTTAATTATAGAAATTCTGCAAGAGAAAGGGGATACTAGAAAGTTGTTTTCATTTCTGCTTTTAAAACTTTCCCTTGTCATGTATGAAAAAATTCCTTAGGTTTCCTAGGGATTTATAAGTTTATAAAAATGAACACTTGAAGGTCTATAAAATGCTTTATAAATATCTCTGTTTTAACCTCACAACAACCCTGGGAGGAAGGCGATATTGTTATTATCCGTATTTTACAGATGCAGAAGCTAGGGCAGACAGAAGTGATGAAACTTGCCCAGGGTAACATAGTTAATAAGTATCTGAGACTGGATTTGAACTCAGGGCTTCCCGATTCCAAGAGGAACATAGTATACTGTGCCACCTTACCTGCTTCTAATTTCAGTAAGTCTTCCTACTAAAAGATTTTCAGACTCTTTATTCTATGCTATAAGAGGCTATTGTCTTTTGGGTTTTTTAATGTCAAAATGGGTACATGATTTATTTTTTTAAGTTTTCAAGTTGTAATGGCCAGCAAAGTGGGACTTTTTGCTATTTTTTCTTTTGGAGTGCTTCTCAGCACTAAGACAATCAAGTGCCTTTGATAGAGCATTGCCTTTGTTTGAATCAAGAGTCTTTGAATAAAGAGTGGTTGATGATCTGCTTAAGTCACAAGAAAGCCTAAGTCACATGAGTTTAACATGGTTTTGACACCTTCCGACCCCGAAGAAGTATATATATACTCTGAGGTTAACATTTTGCTTTGGGGCTCACTCACTGGAATAACATTCATGTGATTTGGCCAGAGACTCTGGGTAGCCATTAAGGAGCCTCCTGGCTTGGAAAACCCAGATGTTGGTGTTTCCCTCTCTAGTAACTATGTATATATTGCTATGGACAGACAGTTAGAAGCTCTGTCTGCTGATTTGTGTCATTTGCTCTGTTTACATAATTTCTGCTTGTAATTTCTGCTTGTGTTTTCTCTGAAGTTAAGGGCACTGACATTTCCCTCTGAATTAAGTGAATGGTATATGTATGTTTAATTAAAGTAAGATTGTTAACCTCTTAAAGTTGCTTTCCTTAGAAAAGCAGATCAAAGAACCTGTGCTACCAGCCCTCCTGTGTGCTGGTGTTATTGGCCTTACACCCCCACAGCAGCTGCAAGCAACATTGTTGTTATACAAATTTATTTTAAACTCAAGTAAAAAATAAGAAAAGAAAAAAAAAACATTGCCATGTACATGGCAGAACATAAGAGAGAACTCAATATAAAGCAATAAATTTCCATTTCAAGAAAATCTATATAATAAATACTACACATCATTTTTGAGAGGCTATTTTCGATACGGGTCTTTTACAAGACATTTCTTGATTTTACCAAAGTCAAGGTATTTCTTGCTGGCAGAGTAATATTTGTTAGACAGTTTCTTGGTTTGGTTCTTAGTAATGGTTTCTTAGTCCTAGCTGCTTGGTAGTACATTATACTGAGTGTTGGACTTGGAGCTAGGAAGATCTGAGTACAAATCCTACCTGAGACACTTATTCACAATCTGATCCTGGGCAAGTCACTTAACCTCCATCTGGCTCGGCTTCCTCATTTGTAAAAAGGGGGAAATGATAGCACCTACCTCTCAGGGTTGTTGTGAGGATCAAATGTGATATACATAAAGTGCTTTGCAAACCTTAAAGGGTTACCAAATGCTAGCTATTATTAGGATGCCTACTTTTCAGTCACAGTATATGAAAGTGTTTTGGGGCCTGAGAAAGAAAAAA
Source organism: Phalanger gymnotis (assembly GCA_028646595.1). NCBI lineage: Eukaryota > Metazoa > Chordata > Mammalia > Diprotodontia > Phalangeridae > Phalanger > Phalanger gymnotis. The sequence goes on along the minus strand of CM053622.1, from coordinate 127,684,073 downwards.
AATCGATTTTCCAAAAGGGAATTGATTGGATTTTTAGAGTTGGAAAGGGGATAAAAATTTTTGAAGATGGACATTGTAATTTTAAAAAAAAAATCTTTTTTTGATATTGCAAATTTTAATAACAGCTTGCTTTTTGAAGTGAAATCTGGACTGCCATTAGATTGGTTGATTCTAAGATTCCTTCCACTCCAAAATTCTGTTAGTCCACTAAATCTAATTTGAGAATCCAGCTATTGAGTAGATATTAGAGTAACTAAGACTATAGAGAACCTAATCTGACTTTTCACAAAAGATTCAGAAAATCCTTTAGGATGCTACAGTGCCTCAGGACTATCCTTATGAGCATCAATTAACCACTGGGCCAGCCCTTGAAGGAAAATGTCACTGTTCTAGGTAAAAGAGAAATTGCTGAAATACAAGTCTCTGAGCTGAAAAGTCCTTGGAGAGGTCCATTGCTCGCCAGAGAAGGACCCCAGGGTCCAGGGAAGTGAATGAATTGCCCATAATTACAAACTCAATAGTGAGAGGTGGAACTAGAACACGGGCCTGATAATTCCTACTTCAATGGACTTTCCACCAGGCCAAGACTGAAAATGGAAAAGGCCTTTATAGAAACGCTTTCCAAAAATATGAACTAACTAAATACAAAAAGGATACTGGCATAATATTTTTCACCACAGAGACTACAGCGCTGAGGTACTTGAAGAGCACTTAATAAATGTTTGCTGGTTGTTAATTGATTATAATGGGTTTGGGGCTGCTCTTTAGCTCTTTAAAACTTGGAAAATCTCTAAGAGGAAACACACGCATATAACCGTGAGCATCTCTACAAGCATGCTGCTTCCATCCCGGTCATCCTACCTCCTTCCCACAGGAAGTTTGGAGCCACCTTCTTGTCTGATGAGTGAATTTTTATTTACCTTTCCTGGAACCAGGCCTTCAGACCACTTTCAGACCATCTCCAGACTGTGCCAGAGTCCCTCCTAGCTCCCCTTCATGTGATGCCTTCCCTTATTAAAATGATGACTCCCTCCTCTCTTTTCCAGCTGTTTCCAGGGGGTGAAGATCTTACCCACCCGTGCTTCACATGGGCAACATTCACTAAGCTGGAAAGGGCTACCTTCTCCCTCTTCCTTTAGGCCTTGTGGCCTCAAGAATCAGGCTTGAAGTTTTGGTCTCATTTGTTCTTTTCAGGTCTAGGTACAGGCAGCGGAAGCCTGGGACCTGAGAGCTTGGGAGTTTCAGCCTTGGCAGCCCTACTGACAGGATTCCAGGCAGGATGTGGCTGCCAGCCCAAGAGGGAAGCCCTGAGAAGCCAGGGTGCCAAGATGTGAACTTGGGGGTGGGGGGTGGGGCCAGACACTGAACTTGTAACTTGGCAGGGCTGTGCTAGTTAGGGATTGAGTTAAGCTGTAAACCTAATGCCCCTCTCCTGGGCAGAGACTGAGGTGGTGAGGCATATTTACGTCCCCCAGGTTTCGGAGGGAATCGTTTATATGTTTGTTTTGTGCTATACCTTTGAGGTAAATGTGGAAGAGAGAGGCAGAGAGATAGACAGAGACAGAGAGTGAGAGACAGATGCAGCAAGAGAAAGAAGAAGAAGAAAGAGGAGGAAGAGGAAGAGAAAGAGGAAGAGGAGGAAAAGGAGGAGGAGGAGGAAGAAGAGGAGGAAAAGGAGGAGGAGGAAAAGGAGGAGGACAAAAAGGAGGAGGAGGAGAAGGAGAAGAAGAAGGAGAAGAAGGAGAAGAAGAAGAAAAGGAGAAGAAGATGAAGAAGAAGAAGCAGAAGCAGAAGCAGAAGCAGAAGCAGAAGGAGGAGGAGGAGGAGGAAGAAGAGAAGGGGGAAGAGGAGGAGAAGACAAGAAGGAAGGAAAAGAAAGGAGGGAAGGAAAAAAGCTCCTTAAGGGCAGGTACTGTCTTCCTTACTTGTATTTATATTGCTTTAAAGTGCTTAATAAATGTTCTCTCTCATTCTCTCCGTCTCTCTTCTCTCTGTCTCTGTCTCTCTGTGTCTCCCTCTCTATCTAAATTTACCCATCAATAGATTGAGCTATAATTTCAGACCTATAAAAATAAGTTGTCTGAATTTAAAAGTAACATTAAAAAAAAGAATTCAAAATATAGTTCACTAGATTCATACTCATGCTACATTTCATTATAAAACTTCATAGGATCTAAAACAGGATGGGAATTTAGAAAACATCTGGCCAAAGAGTCTATTTTATGTAAGAGGAAATGAATATCCCAAGACCTTAAGTGACTTCCCCAAGATCAATCACAGGTTCTATGACTTCAAAACCAATGCTCTCCCTCACTCAAGAACCTAAAACTCCTTAATGCCTATAAAGTCATAGGTAAAATTATTCAGCTTGGAACTTGAGGAAGAGTGGTGAGATAGAAAGGACAGATTTCCCGAAGTTAAAACTAAGTGATTGCTCTCAGGACACACATTTAACAAGCTTTTTAGACTAAAGCCTCACCTTAACTAGAGAGTTGTGGCTGGAACCACTGCAAGGCCATTGTGACTACATGAAGTCTACCTTTCACCTGATGTGAGTAAGCTGAAGGCCAATAGCTGAGCCCAGCCAGTCACTAGACAAAAAAGGAAGTCGCTCCCGGGGGTTGGGGATGCCGGAGCTACTGGATGGAAGTTGAAAGGACACTAGGCAGGGCTGGCTGAGGTTTCACAGAAGCTAAGTTGAAAGGGATCTCAAAGTCTTTCTTGTCCAACCACACACCTGACATATAAATCACCCCTCCCTACCCACAACATCCTGATGAGTAGTCAGACTCTGCTGGAAGACCTCTAACGCTCAATGCTCAGGTAAAACTGGCCTTCTTCCTCTTCCTCCTACCTGAAATTTCACTCTTCCTGGTGCCTGTACTTCCTCCCCTCCTCAGCTTTTTGGAACCCCTTCTTTTCCCTTTCAGGCTCAGGTCAACAGCATCCTTCTACATAAAGCTTCTACTCATTCTATTCCTACCTTCTACGCCGCCCCCTCCCTAACCTCCCCCTCCCCCAGCTGCTAGAGCCCTCCTCCTTCAAATTACCTTTGTTCCTCTTCTGCATATAGTGGACACATCTCTGTGTGTACATATATTATATATGTGTATATGTGTGTGTGTATACACATATATGTATATGTATGTATGTGTATATATGTATGTGTATGTGTGTGTACACACACACACACACACACACATATACACACACACATACACACACACACATTTGTTCCTCAGGCTTCTCTGTGATCTCCTGGCACTCAAGGATTGTTTCACTCTGTCTTTGTTTCTCCATTGCCCAGCACTTAGTAGCGGTCGGTATGTGCTTGTGGATTGGCTGAGGGGAAGAGAACTCAGAATTCTGTAGGAAATTAATTTTATTTTATTTTTTACAAACTTAATTGTTAGGGAGTTATCTCTTTTTTTTCCTTATGGCGTTTCTGTTGATTTAACTAAGTACTTTCCCATAATCCCAATATATCAATTTAAGAAAAAGAGTCTACATCTGTATAAGAAAAGATACTTCTCCACAGCTGAATAAGAGAAAAATTATTCTCTAGGAGGCTCTATTCTGCATCCACCTAAGAAATGTTAACTTTTTTATGTTTACGTATTGTTTGTTGTTGCTTAGTCGTTTCATTTGTGACCTGTTTGGGATTTTCTTGGCAAAGATACTGGAGTGGTTTAACATTTCCTTCTCCAGATCATTTACAGATGAGGAAACTGAGGCAAACAGGGTCAAGAGACTTGTCCAGAGTCAGAGCTAGTAAGTGTCTGAAGTCACATTTGAACTCAGGTCGTTCTTGATTCCAGGCCTGGCACTCTATCCACTGTGCCACCTAGTTGCCCCTTATATTTACATAAGAGAAAGAAAGCTTCTAGGTTTTCAGAATCAAGTTACTCAGGGCTAGTAGACCCAGAGGCAAGCCTCGTCTCCCTGCTTGTTTAGAGATATAGGTCAGGTAATTTGCAAGCCCAAATTGCTAAATCATGAACTACTATTTATTCCTTGAATAATATATGATGGTTATTGGGTTGCTATTCACTTATTTGTCCTTTTAATAAGACTATCTTTTGGCTACTTTGTGTCCAGAAATATTTGCAAGGAGGGAATTGGTATCACCCTATTGAGTCGTCCAATGGAAGGATGTTCTCTGGGAGTGGGGGGAGTGGGAGGGGAGATAGTGTGATTTCCCTAAAGACACCCCTGAGCCCTTCATGTTAGTGAGGTCTCTGACATGAGGCTTACAGTAGTACACTGTAATAACAACTGATTTTTAAGGTTTGCAAAGCACCTATTACCTCATCATCTCCTTCAATGGAAAGGCACCTGAGGACCTTCAAATCCTGCCTCAGTTACTTACTTAATTTCTGTGGGCCTCAGTTTCCTCAAAGGTTAGATGCCTGATCTTACACCTCTGAGCCTACGAATGGTCGATTTGAATCCTGGTTGTGCTCCTCCTATCTGTGTTATCTTGGCCAATCACTTAAATTCCCTGGGGCCTCACTTTCCTCATAACAGGGTTAAGCTAGACAGCTTCTGCTGTTCTCCTAGCTCTAGCTCTACAGTTCTCATAACAACCCTCTGAAGTAAATACTACAGGTTTATTATCTCCGTTTTACAGATGAAGAAACGTTAAGTGACTTACCAAAGTTACTTATACACAGCTGCTAAGCGTTAGAACCCACCTCCAGGTGGGATCTGAACCCAATCTCTCCTGGCCCCAGGCCCATACGGGTCATACTTAATCTCACACCAAGCGCAGGGCTGCTTGGTTAATAAAATATTGTTGCTGGGTTGACTGATAATACCTCAGGCTATGAATGTTCACCATGTAATCCACCATCACCAGCAGGTGTGGGATGACTTTTGTAGGCCGGTCTTTTCTGATCTATCTGCAAGGCTGTTGTAAATACCCAGTCATCCGAATCTAGATGGTAGTTTTAGCAGCATGAATCATCCCAAAGGCTGTGGGAGTCACAGAGCCAAAAGAAGAGCCAAGAAATAGAGAACGCAGTGCATAACATTTATCCCCCTAAGGATGGGAGTTAAGCTCATGAAGGCCAGGAGAGTCCTGATCACCCTAGAAAATGTCATCCTTGAAACCAGGACAAAAAAAAGTGGGGAACACAAAGATTTCTTGAGGTCGTCATGTCGGCCTTTGAGAATACGGATGTGTCTTCCGCGCTGCAACTTCCAGCCTATGCGTTTCCTACCTGCAGATTCTACTCAACTCAGCAGAAGCACCGTGGTCAGAGGATGGCAAAAATCCTGGTCAATGTGAAATGGGTGCTTTGTCTCCTATTAAAAGTTCTTAAAAGACATAAACCCTAATAACAACTGAAATTCAACACAGATAAAAGAGCAGATTGTCTTTAAAGGAAAGAACTTGGCTCTCACTGAGCTCTGATATTTACCAGGTCAATGAGCACATGCTAAATGCCTACTATATGTAAGGCACAGTGAGTACTATAAACCAAAGATAAAAAGACAAACTGAAGGACAGTTCTTGTCTTCCAGAAGCTTACATTGTACTGGGGAGAGGGAGGAGGAGGATATAGCATTTAAACATATATATATATATATATATATATATATATATATATATATATAAAATTATATATATATACACACATATCTATATATAAACACATATATATATGCACACAGATGTACACACATATATATGTGTATGTATGCATATATAATATCATTTGGGGAGGGAAAAAGCCATAACAGCTACAATTTTGAATATAATATTAATATCAGTTACAGACAGGTTCAGAATCCTTATTGTAGGAAACTCCGAGTTGGTAAGATCATAGATCTATACAAATATCGAATATCAGGCAGAAATGACCCCTGATTTTCCACGGTCCTTTTTAGAAAGCATCGTAAGAGAGTATGTTTCAAAACATACTTTCTAGTTAGCTTTTAATCACAAAGCTTTTACTTAAACAGAAATGTGTGAAATGTGTCGTTCTTAAATGCTCTTCTACCAATCCTAAGTCTTAAAATCGGGATGGCTAGAGTCAAGCACAGAGCCCTTTTCCAAATTCTTTTAGCAAGTGGTTCCTGAGACATGCGTTCCCCACCAAGCAGGTGCACTTTTTCTATCCCCAAAGTATGAGAACCATTTTAGGAAATCCTCTTTTGTAATCCCCCAGGGAACTTACCAAGGGGAAGTTGCTAAGCTTCCATCTCAAATGTTAGGCATCTGGAAGGAGTTGAAGTAACAGCTTGTGCAAAATGTCACAGCTCTCATTCCATGCACTTACATTAAGAGGGTTAACGCTGATGCACCTCAAAGGATGGCTTCACTGCAGACCAACCAGCTGAAAAGTTTACTAGTTAGTTTAAGAAGAAAAATCAGGCCGGCTGTCCAAGCAGAGCAAGGTGGGGAAATGAGGTACAACGGCTACAATAATATAATTAAAGAGAGTGTTAGTAAATGGTCATGGAAGGCAATGGAATTTACTCTAGACCAGGGGTGGGGAACCTGTGGCCTTGAGGCCACTTGTGACCTCCTAGGTCCCTAAGTGCAGCCCTTTGACTGAACCCAAACTTCACAGAACAAGTCCCCTTAATAAAAGGATTTGTTTGGTAAAACTTGGACTCAGTTGAAAGGTAGCACCCAAGGACCTAAAAGGCCACATGTGGCCTGGAGTCTGCAGGTTCCTCACCCCTGCTCTAGACAATTCGCACCAAACCCTTCCATATTTACTTAGGTTTACCAATATATGAGCCAAATTGTTTTGGAGGGGCACAGAGGAGGGGTAAGGGTTAGGATTTGGACTACATGAAAAAATTTCTGAATTTTTCAATTATCAACTGTGCAGCCCCAACCTCAGATTCTACTGATAAAAGTAAATCATAGCCCGGACTTAATTTGATTTCACTGTAGTTGTCTCTGGGTGTGATGCATGTAAATCCCCCGTAAGCACTGAGGGCTGCTAACCTGTTCAACCAGATGAGTGTGTGTTATGTAAAACTGGGTTTCAGCTAAATTCCGTAGTGCCCATATCTAGTTTTACAGGAATGAAAAGAAGAGGTCTTTCTTATATTTTCAGTCCAGATCTCATCTACCATGCTGAATTCTTTGTGTAGGCACCAGCATCCTTTGAACAGTTATAGGCACCTTTGTGTGTACTATATACAACTATACCTAGATAGAGGGGAGGAAGACTTGATACATACCTTAAGTTAACACTAGCATTGTCCCTCTTAATGCCTATCCAAGAGGATAGGAATATTTGTTTCCAGATTGCCACAGGTATATGCAAGCCTGACTTGTAGTTTCAAAGGAGGGTAGAATTTTTTTTATACCTCATACTCACACAAGTCTGTTTCTAAGCAGAAGAGAGGAAACAAGTTATTGTGAACTGTGAGGGTCAAAATAGATGTTGGCAATGGTGTAAATGGTAGGGTGGTGTATGGAGAAGAAGACAGTTTTATGAACTCCTTCGGCTTTGTCAACATGTAATTCAATTAACTGTACACAAATATTTAAGCCATGACACACTCAGAGTTTCCAGAATAAATCATGCCATTCCCACCAACCTATATATGTAAGGAAGTGATCGAGCAAAGGCCAGATGGCCACTTGTTGAGGATGACAGTAGAAGGTATTCTTGTTCAGTTACAGGTTGGACAATAAAACTACTAGGAGCCCTTTCAATTTTGAAATTCTATGATGCTGTGCTTCTGGGATCAGTCTAATGTCTTCCGAAGAAGAGTTTGATACCAGCTTGATACACCTATATTTTTATTGCTATAAAAGAGCTGAGCCAGATGATCTCTCATGCCCTTTATAAGCTCTAAGGTTCTTATTTTGACTCAAGAAAAAACCAGCGAATGTCTTCTTAGCACAGGGCTGGTCTACCAGCAACAAAAACTTTCTCGCTGATCCCTAGGATCAAACAGCTAAGTTCTCTTATATTCTTATATTATGCCTCTGAGAGTCATACTCATTCATTAGCTTATTATTCCTAAGTGAAGAGAGACATAGAGACAGGATCAGAACAATCTGGGATCTCTGGAATTGAGATGAATAAGATTCCCTCACCCAGATCAGTCTAAATCCTGGCTAAAAGTCAGTTATCACCAAGGAAAGCCCTTTTTAATGATGGGATTTTTAAATGGGTTTTTAGATGAAGAAACTAACGGTCCATGCTCAACCGCAGCATAATATTTCAATAACATATATTTCTAAGGATATTAAGAGTTTAGCCTCTGGTTCATTATATTTATAAAACTGATAAATTCATGATATGTTGTCTTTGTAGATGTGTCCTTAATGTACTGATACTATCTGGCACTTCTTGCATGGGTAACCCTGGTCTGGAGCTCATATTAAGACCAAATGAGTGATGTGAATACTTATTTTGTTGTTGTTCGATCATGTCCAACTTTTCATGACCTCATTTGGGGTTTTTTTGGCAAAGATACTGGAGTGGTTTGCCATTTCCTTCTCCAGCTCATTTTACAGATGAGGAAACTGAGGCAAACAGGGTGAAGTGACTCTCCCAGGGTCACACAGCTACTAAGTGTCTGAGGCCAGATTTGAACTCACAAAGATAAGTCTTCCTGACTACAGGCCAGGCATTCTAACCACTACACCACCTAGCTGCTTATGTGTATAAATATTTATGTTTTTTTCATGTAAATATACACATATGCACATGTGTATATACTATATACACATATTTGTATATTTGTCTATATATTGTATATAGACACACATACATATACTCAATGAAAATCACTCCAAATACTGACATTTATCCCATTCATCATAAAAGTTGAGTACCACTAATCTATTTCTCACTACCCAGAATAAGTCACTAAAAATCCAGGTAATATGTCAGGCACAGTGAAATTTGACATTTCATAAAGCATACACAAGTATTTAAGAAGCATTTTCTTTTTATGGTATGAGGCATCTAAATCTTCTGTAGACCTTGGAACACACAAGGCACTTAGGTATGATGCATTAGATTAGGTGAGATTTCCATTTGGTGCTAAGTTAGAAGGCTTTGAGGTCGGTGAACACTAAAATCAGAACTTTAAAGAACTCTCAAATATCAGGGTTTTTTTTTTCTTGGATCACAATCTACAAAATCATTTTGGCTGTTACAGAACTGCTAAGGAACACCGAGGTCCAAAAGGAAAGGACTGACAGTATTGAGAAAATGCAACCTAAACCATTGACCGTCCCCAGGTGCGAGGAAAGTTAACAAGAAATGAGCTTTTTATAAGCTATCATCAATTCTGCCCCCACCTTCCAAAGGCAATAGTTGGTGGTGGTGTCAACTACAATCTAGTCTTGAATGGATTGCTCTTTACCTCAATACGTCTGAGTAAAAACAGCTACATTTAGATTTGGATAAGAACTATCCATTTCTTATTTAAGTTATGAGTTCTCTCTCTCTCTTTTTTTTTTTTTGACCCAAGCAGCTTCACTAACCCCTTTGGCAAGGAAGTTTCAACTTCATTTTTTAAAAGAAATTGGAATTTATACCTAATCTTTTTTTGGGGGGAGGGGGGAGGGAGATGATGAGATGCTAAGATTCTTCATTTCTATATAAAAGGAAAGGAAATGCTTGGGCACCCAGCATCACTTACAGCACCATTTCCTTGGCACAATTCTGACTTTAATTTAAAAAAAAAATTTTAACAGGAAGCTGTTGACAATCCTCAATACAGGGCACACACACACACACACACACACACACACACACACACACACACACACTCCAGTTTACAGACCAACTAAGGAACTGATAAAGGCCCTCTCTCCTATTGTCCGAACCAAATGTGCACTGAAAAGGATCTTATTTTAAAAGGAAACACGCACACACAAACTTTTGTTTGTGTTTGGTGTTCCTTTCGCTCTGTTCCCATTGTTGCTAATTACGAACCCTGCAAACGAAAATAGAAACCGAGTTTCAAAGTGTCCTCCGCTGGGGCTGGCGAGAGAGGGTAGCGGATGGTAAAGTAACGAACGAGACGCTGTGGCTCTGGCTGCCCCGGAGTTTGAAATCCCAAACAATGTCAGAGAAAGCGACTGTTGGAATGCAGGAGGGAGCGATCTGGCCCAAGTTGGACCAGCTGCTCCCCCGGGGCAGTGTGGTCCTTGAGCAAATGCTGGAGCAGGAAGGATGATTTGGCCGGGACCATCCCACCCCAATGGGCTGAGCCACCTCGGCTGCACACATTATTGGCCACTGGAAGCTGGCTCACACTTTATTAAAAAAAAAAAAAAGATACTCCTTCAATTGCTCATTAAGACAAACTTGCAGCAGCCGGGGGTGGGGTGTTTGGGGTGAAACATCACCACGCTAAGCTTTAAAATTATCTGGCTACGATGTAAAGCAAAGTGGTTACCTCACGCGGAAGAAATGCCGGACTTTAATAGTCCATGCTCCGGCAACCCCTGGAAAGCAGCGGTGGCAGCGGTGGCAGCGGCGGCGGCGGCAGCTGTGGCGGCGGCAGCAGCAGAGACAGCAGCAGCGGCAGCAAACGGAGATCAGTCCAGCATCCAACAGATTCTCACAAGCCTTTGGCTCGATGGACTAAACCACAGACGCAGCCTCTAGCTGACGTCAAAGTTGCTGTCACATGGCCAGATGAAAGCCAAGAGAGCATTGGTTGTCGTAGCAACCACCGAGCTGCTCTGAAATTATTTCAATAGGTCATCTGTCACAGTGTGTGTGTGTGTGTGTGTGTGTGTGTGTGTGTGTGTGTGTGTGTGTGTGTGTGTGTGCGCTCACGCTCGTTTGCACAGCCATCGCAAGCGACTGCTTCCTGACAACCCGAACGCAAAGAAGTCGTAACTCACGGGTTTCTTCTAACTTTTCCCTGCGCAGGATGCAACATGTGTCCCTTTCTAAAACAGAACAAGAGATTCTCAAAACTTTCAAAGCAGAACCAACACTCACTCACTCTCTCTCTCTCTCTCTCTCTCTCTCTCTCTCTCTCTCTCTCTCTCTCTCTCTCTCTCTCTCTCTCTCTCTCTCTCTCTCGCAACAGGGTGTAGTGGATGGAGAGCTGACCTCTGAATCACAAAGACCCGGGAGCCTATTCCCACCTCAGCCATTTGGAACCTTGTCGGATCATTTCCTCCCTGAACCCGGGCTTCCTCATCCATAGTTGAATAAGATGTCATATAAGGGCTCTTTGCGGCCCTAAATTTATGGTAATCATAATAGCTCCCATTTATGGAGCCCTTTGAGGATTTGTAAAGTGTGTTACAAAAATTATCTCACTTTGCTATTATCCTATGAAATAAGAAATCTAGGAGAAGAGTGCCCAATGGGACGGTGAAATTAACACATATTGATGTGCTAATGAAATACTGATAATATTAAGAAAAGAATATAAAGTCGCTTCTCTTGGCAGACAGGTGGTAGAAAGAGCTATGTTTTGTAGCTAGGTGGAGCACTGGACCTGGAGGTAGGAAGGTCCCAGTTCCTATCCAGCCTTAGACACATTTACTAGCTATGTCACCTTGGGCAAGTCACTGCTGTCTGCCTCAGTTTCTTCATCTGTAAAATGAAGATAATAATAGCACCTACCTCCCAAGGTCAGTGTGAGGAACATGTGATATGACATCCATAAAGCACATTGCAAACCTTAAAGCACCATATAAAATGCTAGTTATTATTTACAACAAGGGTGTTGAACTATTCCTTCCAGCGCCAAAGCTATGATCTTAAGGTTTAAAAATAAATAAATAAAAGGCTGCATGGAAAGATGAAGAAAAATGCAGGTGGCTTGAAATTCTCTTGGCCAGATTCCAACTAGGAGAAGGAAGTCAAATGATAATGCATTCCTATATTATAAGATGTCTGTACAGGAATGAAGATACCCACCACTATCACACACATACACATTCCAAAAATTGTGCTATGCACTGCTGTCATGAGATCATCTTTCGAGAATTGTTAGTTTTGCAGTATTTGAATTAACTTCACTCACACAGATCTTTCTTATCCAACTCACTACTCAGCCTCCTCATTCGGCTTTACTGCTTATCAATATTTGAGAGTAGGGTGGGAGGAGGGAGAAAGAGAGACTCTGTGTATGTATACATATGTATGCATGTATTCAAAAGATGAAACTGTTGACCCATGCTAAAGACATTCAGGTTAACTACATTTATTAAACACCAAAAGTGTGTACAGAGCATTGAATTGGCTAGGCACTGCACTGGGTAAAACATATATTATATGCTTGTGTTTGAATTGCTAGGATGGCTCTGTATTTCTAGGATATATTACATTGACAAGTGTTAAGCAGGAAAGACAATTACATGTTATTCTTCATCACAGACCGTAACACCAAATTTATACACAAAATTTGTAACTGGAAGTTCTTTCATAGCACATATATGTATGTATTGTGTGCATAACAAGACAAAACACAAATCTCTCTCCCTCCTTTCTTTCCTTCTCTGTTCTTTCACCTCCCCTTCTCTCTTTTCTTCTCCCTCTCTTCCCAACTTGATTCCTCCAAACTTGACATATATCCAATATTTTCTGAGCAGATCACCGAATTCAGAGGTAGAAGGGACCTCGTTGTTGTTATTCAGTTGTGTCTGACTCTTCATGACCTTATAGACCACACTGTCCATGGGATTTTCTTGGCGAATTTAATGGAGTGATTTGCCATTTCCTGCCCTGGTGGATTAAGGCAACAGAGATTAAGTGACTTGTCCAGGGTCACAAATCAGTAAGTATCTAAGACTGGATTTGAACTTAGGTCTTTCTGTCTCCAGGCCCAACGCTCTAATCCTCTTATCACTGAGCCACCTAGCTGCCCCAGGAGGGACCTTATAGATTCATAAATTCAACTTAGGTATGGAAGAGACCTTGCAAGGCACCTAAATTCATCCCCCCAGATATCCCAGATGAAGAAACTGAGATCCATAAATGAGTTGCTTAAGGGGAACCAAAGTCACAAATGGCAGAGCCAAGAGGACCGAAACCCACCTCCTCGGATTGCACATCCAGCTTTCCTTCTACTAGACCACACTGTCTCTTGATCTTCTTAGTCACCACCTGGTCCAACTACCCTCATTTTAGTGAGTGCTTTGAAGGAGACCACATAGTGTCTAAGCATATATGATGGGTCAGGAAGTTTGGGAGAAAGACAACTTTGTCGTTAAAACCCCAAGGATCTTTCCATTCTGGGGTGGGGCAAGGAGAACCAAGAAGCTCAATTCTGGTTTTCTTAAAAGCAGAGTACTTCCCGTTTGGGGTGTGATGCACAAAGCCAGCTGAGTAAACTAAGTGTATGCTACCGAACCAAACTTCCACTGAGTCAGAAGCTGTCACCTCAGGGATGGAACTACTAACCAAATTGGGCAGCCACAGAAGTCTTCTAGGCTAGCATCACTTTGCACACTTCCTTCCTGTACCCCATTAAAAGCAAATGATGTACTTTGATTCAGGAAGCTTCCTTCCTTTATCATAAAAATGTTAGGGTGCAATATCATTTAAGCAAGATTTATTCATTAATTTCCAAGCCTCTGGCTGCCAGGTTGAACTTATCTCAGAGTTTCAAGTAATTTAAGGAGGCAGACCAACACAGAGTTTCTCCTTTTGTTCTTTGTTTATATACCTGCTGCCAGATGTTTGGCGTCTAAGATAGACAGTGGAAAGATTTCGAGAACTGCTTTAATTCTTGTGTTTCAACCTTGCTACGGGGAGGGAATTATTCAGATCTGCTCTCTGTTCAGGTATGAAAATCATGGCAATTTTCCTGAAGGCTGGGGCAGATGGGAGGAGGGGGAAAGAGGGGGCTTGTGGAACATAAAGACAGAGTTGATACAGATGGCTCCGATCTGTCTACATAGCCAATTTGCATATGCTATCTGATCAGCTAAGAGGATCCTACAGTCAGAAGCAAGTTCATGTTAATAAAAACATGTGCTCGTCATCCTAAAAGTTAAAAACGAACAAACCAAAACTGGTTGTCCAGCACAATGTCAAAGGGTTATGGCTCTTAGGAGAGAGAAAGGGGTAGACCAGGGGTAAGGAACCTGTGGCTTCGAGGCCACATGTGGCCCTCTAGATCCTCAAGTGCAGCCCTTTGAATCCAAACTTCACAGATTCATTCAGAGGGCCACACTTGAGGACCCAGAGGACCATAAGTGGCCTCAAGGCCACAGGTTCCCCACTCCTGGGGTAGACATTAAAAGATCAGCATTGGTGGCTATAGAAAACAATGCTAAATAGGACCCAGACTATTCTGGGTAAGGGGTAGAATGACCTGAGGTTAACTAGGAGAGCTCAGAACTACAGAGTTTTAGAGCTAGGAGGAATGTTAGAAACCTTTTGGTCCAGACCACTGCATTTTGCAGATGAAGAAGCTGGGTCCAGCTCCAAGTGAGACAGCACTTTAATTAGAAATCCAGGATTAGAATCCAGTCATCTCCCAGTCCAGAACTTTTGTCATAATACTATAGTGAGCTAGGGAGCCACAGGGAGAACAAACGACTTGGCTTTGTTTCCTGTTGCCTACCAAGTGAAATTCAAGCTCCTATCGCTGGCATTCAAAGATGTGCTCAATCTGACACTTGCCTCCTCACTCTGGGACATCCCTCTTCCATGCCCGTTGGGCGGGGGAAGGGCCTCCGTTTTGGGAACAGGCCTAGGATGGCTACCCTCCATTCCCCTCCTGGCTACGCTTCTGACTTTCTAGACTTCTCCACATTGCATTCTCTTCTCATCTCCCCATTGCTACCGCAGCTTTTCAGCTCCCTTTTATGTTGTCCTTCAGTCATTTTACAGTCGTGTCTGACTCTCTGTAAGCCCATTTGGAGTTTTCTTGGAAAAGTTACTAGAGTTGCTTGCCATTTCCTTCTCCAGCTCATTTTACAGATGAGAAAATCAAGGCAAACAAGATCAAATGACTTGCCCAGGGTCACACAGCTAGTACGTATCTGAGGTCACATTTGAATTCAAGTCTTCCTGACTCCGGGCCCAGCACTCTATCCACTGTGCCATTCAGCTGCCCTTTTACTACTCGCATGACCTTGGATAAGTCACTTAACATCTCTGGGCTTCAGTTTCTCATTTATAAAACAAGAAGGTTGTACTACATGGCCTCAGAAGTCCCTTTGATCAGCCTTATTCACAATTCTACAGTCCAGCCAACTCATCCATCATATAAGCTTTGTGTCTTTCTGACTGTATTTTTGCCTTCCATTAGTCCTCATACCTAGAATAGCATTTTTCCCTTCCTTTTTCCACCTGTTTTTTTTCCTCCCCCACTCTTTTAAGTCTAATATAAATGCCACCCGTTCTAGAAAATCTTCCCTCATTTAATAATAACAAATGCTCGACATTTATATATGTTTTAGGGTTTGCAAAGCATTTTATATATATTATCTCATTTGAGCCTCAATACAAACCTTTGAGGTTGGTGCTGTTACCCCCATTTTACAGATGAGGAAAATGAGTCAGAGCAGTCAAGTGACTTGCCCACGATTGTGCCACTAATGCAAGTGAGGAGGAGAATGTTAATCTGTCTGCTCCAAGTTCAGTGCTATTGGCGTTTCTCTTGTTAGAACTCACTTTGTTACCCTTGGGCATGGTGGTCCTGGACTTGGAATCGACAAGAAAACATGGGTCTTGATACCTATGTGATCTCGTTCAAATCAGTTAATGTCTTTGAATCTCAGTTCCCCTATCTATAGAAAGAAGGGATTGGACTAGATAACCTTCTCTGGTCCTTTCCCACTCTAAACCGATGATCTCTCATATCCTTTTTATAGAAATGTAGGTGTCCTATTCCCTTCCTCCACTAGACCGTGAGCTCCCTGAGGGCAGGGACCGCGTCCGAGCTAAACTGTGTACTTTGCGCAGTACATAACGGAATACTCTGAAAGCAAGTGCCCATGGCTGGTGCTTAATAATTGCGAGCATTGATATAGAGCTTTAAGACTTACAAAGGCAGCTGTCCCATTTTATGGATGAAGAAACTGAGGCAGACGGAAGACAGGGTCACATAGCTAGTAAGCTTATGTTACGCTGGATCTGAGTTCAGGTCTTCCTGACTCAGGAGTTCTGTCCACTGCCATCACGTGGATGCCTTGCCATCTAATGTTGTTATATAGGCTGCCCTATTAGCAATGGGATCAGTAGAATTTTTAAAAAATTTTTAAATATTTTTTGGAGGGGGGAAGGCAGGGCAATTGGAGTCAAGTGACTTGCCCAAGGTCACACAGCTAATAAGTGTGTCAAGTGTCTGAGGTCACATTTGAACTCAGGTCCTCCTGACTCTAGGGCCAGCACTGAGCCATCTAGCTGCCCCAGTAGATTTTTAACACAAAATATGGCCAGTGATACTTGGATTGCTTCAACATACTCAGTGGAGGTGCACCCACTTTAGTGCTCTTCCTTCTAAAGAAACTCAAAACATAGGATTTCATATTTGTCACTTTCATTTTGGACATTTTATAATTTTCATGTAAATAAGCAGAAAATCTTAGCTTAGCTCCCAGTGCCCTATTGCTGACATGGAACAGAATGAATGCAGAAGAAAATGGAAAAAACAAAACCTGCACATTTACTGCAAACTTTTCCCTGGTAAATTCTCTGAGGCCAGCAAAAAAAAAAAAACATTATTTGTGCCGTCGTATCCCCAGCACCTAGTGGAGTTCTTGGCACACAGTAGGCATTTAATAGTTGTTGATTGATTGAGATATTATTCCTATCCACCCACTATCTGCTGAAGACTTTGTTTTAGGGCTTGACCTAGTCATGTGAAAGAATGTCCAACAGTATTTTCTGGAAAGATTTTTAAAGGAGGAAGGGCCTTGAGAGCATGCCATCCATTTGAAGGTTGGCTGAAGGACATGCAGGTATTTAGTCTGCAGAAGAGAAGACTTAGAGGAGAATGTGACTGCTGTTTTTAAGGAAAGGCTGTTAAATGAAAAAGAGAGACTGTACTTGCTCTGTTTGGCCCCAGAGGAAGGAAGGAAGGAAAGAAGGAAGGAAGGAAGGAAGGAAGGAAGGAAGGAAGGAAGGAAGGAAGGAAGGAAGGAAGGAAGGAAGGAAGGAAGGAAGGAAGGAAGGAAGGAAGGAAGGAAGGAAGGAAGGAAGGAAATAAGCATTTATTAAGTGCCTACTATGTGCCAGGCAACTGTGCTAAGATCTTCACATAAAGCATCTCATTTGATACAATTAAGTCTGGGAAGAAGGTACTATTATTATCTCCCTTTTACAATTGGGGAAACTAAGGTACAGATGTGAAGTGACTTGCCCAGGCTCGTGAAGCTAATAAGTATCTCAAGTCAAGTTTGAACTCAGGTCTTTCTGACTCCAGGCCCAGCAAGTGGTCTATCTACTGTGCCACCTAGCAGCAATTCAGCAGAGGGCAGAACTAGGAGTATAGTTATCCCTTCTAGGGGTGGGGTGGGGTGGGGACAGTTGGGTGGAATATGGGTAGGGGAGGCAGGGTTAGGACCATGCCCCCTCCCACCAGAATCTGGAAAGTCTCAATAAAGATTTTTTGGCTCTCCCTTCATATCCTAGAAGAATTCTGAAGTTTTTCTTTTTAATTTATTGAGTGTTTACAATACCTTATTGTAAAATTTGGGTTGATATTACACAATACCATACATATGTATTTCAGAGTTTCTAAACTTTTTTTTGTGCTATCTGCTGGCCTTTGTGTGTCATATGCAGCTTACGCAAAACTCCTCCAAAATTCTCATTTAATTTCTTATGCCAACTTGAGATATACAGAAACTGTTATGGGAAAAGTTGCAACGTGGAAGGGATAACTATGGTACATGAAAGCTAAGGTAAATTCAGCTAGTCTATTATATCTGGTAGTCCCAGATGACCAGACTGGCCCATGCTTCACATTCCATCCAGTTGTCCTTCCTTGCCATCTGCCTTGCCACTGTCGCAATTCTCCCCACCTGGAACAGCAAGTACTTTGGGATCGCAGGAGGGGAGCACATGTTCTCATTCCCCAGAGGAGAATTTATACACTTAGTTTTGTAATTCCCACCCTGGGACAAAGCTGTCTTGATTGGTAAGCACAAACACAGCCAGCCCAGTATATCTAGCCAGTCCCAGACCAACAACCAGAGCAGACTGTATTTCACACTCAATCCAGTCTTCGACCCTGGCCATCTTCCTGGTTGTGCATACCCCCCTTCCCCAGCCTGGTGACTCCCCCAAAACTCTTTTCCCTAGCCACCAATCACTCCTTAGTATGTATTGTTTCCCCCTATTAGAATATAAGTTCCTTGAAGGCACATGCTGTCACCCTTTTGTGCTTGTATCCTCAGTCTTTCAGGTCAATAACTGGCATGTAGTGAATGCTTAATAAATGCTTTTTCATTCATTCATTCAAGTGGCAAAGAGGCAGGTTTGGGCTTGATGTAAATTTTTTTTTACATTTCCTAGAAATTAGAGTTATCTAGAAGTGGAATGGACTGCCTGCAGAGCCATCAGATTCCCCCTCCCTAGAGGTCTTCAGGCAAAGATTGGGTGACCACTTATCAGGTATGGTGCAGAGAGGGCTCTTATTCAGGCATGAGTTAGATGAGAAAACTTTCGAGGTTTCTTCAGTCTCAGAGATTCTATGACTCTGTGGCTTCAAACAGAATTTAGTAGTGAAAATATCGCTATCGAGCAGCACCCTTCCTACTTCATCTCCTCATACTAACTGCAACCTTTATCTAGATCTGAAGGTCTCTCCTTGACAGCAAGGATGTGTAAGGGGGCTCCACAACTACGAAATAGAACATGAGTCAATAGTGCTTGTTGATATGGCACAGGAGAGAGAAACAACTGGAATTATCTGGGAAGAAAGAAATGCATTAACAGCAACTTCCTTAGGATTCCACAAAAGGAGAATCTTCCTCTTTTTGCTTTCTCTAGAGTAGAAAATCTTGGAGGAAACAGATGAAATATGAAAGTTAAAAAGAGGGGTGGGAATGGATTTCAGCATACAACCAATGAGGAACCCTGAAGAAGAATCAGAGTAAAAGATGTCATCAAGGGATTGTATAAGAAGTAAGAAAAAAGGGCTGATCATGAGGTGAGAGTCAAGGATAGGAGGTAGATGGCTA
The DNA here is from genome assembly GCA_028646595.1 of Phalanger gymnotis. NCBI lineage: Eukaryota > Metazoa > Chordata > Mammalia > Diprotodontia > Phalangeridae > Phalanger > Phalanger gymnotis. The sequence goes on along the minus strand of CM053622.1, from coordinate 127,664,971 downwards.
GGGTGGTCCATTGGTATCCTCATGATGTTGGGAGAAATTATGGAAGGCCCCTAACACACTGAGTAGACTCTATGGAGACCCAATGGGAGGTCAGGGACTAGAATTACTGGTTGGGGCAGGCATGGATGGGTTAGGATCTGCATCATTGGCAGGAGGTTCTGAATCTATGAGTTCACAGATCTGTGGGAACATTTGTGCAGGAGATAGGAGGGAGCAAAGGCCTTTTTAGCACAATTTTTATTGTCCAGAATCACATGTTTTCATAGTAAAGTAGAAACCTTTCTTAGCCTGCCTTTACTCACTCTTACAAGTCCCAGTATCAGATATTACCTTTAGCACTGCCCAGAGATTTAAGGTTCCACACAGCACACAACTGACAGCCTGGTGCCAACTATCTGCCAGAATCAGGAAGGAATTTCTCCAGTCTTTTGTCTCTGGCCTCATTGTGGTATGTAAGTGACCCTGCATTCTTAAAGGCTATGTCAGCAGTACTCAAGCCTTAGGAGGTGCTACCCAGCTGGAAAGGCTTCAGGTAAAATTCCACAAAACATTACGTGTCTGGCATTCCAAGTCCAATCTAATTAAGTACAGAAAGACTCATTACCAGTAGACAGGCCGATGAAAATTTATTTGGCCACAGCAACTCATGAAGTACCATCTACTATGGTGTGAAGAAGGGCCTTGATCTGTGTCAGGAGAGGGAGTTCACACACTGATGAAATCATGGGATTGTTGGAAATACTGACACAACAGTCAGAATTTAAAGAGGGTCACCATTTACTTCCATATGCTTAAATTCCTTAGCGATTAATATTCTACTTAGTAGTATAGATATTCATGTATATGTCTGCTGCCAGCAGCTGTGGTGCAAAAATGGCCGGAGATGGGTGATTGCCACGTAGAGTGAAAAGAAAAACATGGGCCAGGTGGAAGAGTAAAGAATAGCTCTGTTTATTTAACTGAGGGACAGGGCTTACATACCCTTTTAGGTAAGCAGAATCAACAAATCGTGTGAGGTATTTGCATAATGCATGACTTCCTCGTGCTTTTGTTCCCATTTTGCCATAAACAATATTGTGTTAATAATCCACAGGTGGCATTTATCATGTATGTGTGTGCTGTGGGGGTATTGGAGAGAGCACATGTATACCAAAGAGGCTTGAAGAGCCTTCATCCCGAGCAGCATGTGTATGCCGAGGAAGGGATGGAGAGTTCATGTGCCGAGTTATCAGCCCAAGGGCAAGAACAGGCCTCTGGCCTGTATCTTATCCCAGAATGGACTTTCTCAGAGCTGGCCCTCCACATATTTCTCATTTCTCCCACTGCTTGGGAGAAAGGAGTATGGATGGGATCATTTGTATCCCATAGAGCAGTGCTTCTTAAACTGTGGGTCAGGACCAGTGGTGGGATTCAGCCGGTTTGTGCCTGTTCGGTAGAGACAGTACCTAATTTTACGTTGATTTCCATGAACCAGTTGTCAGAGGAGGCAGGACCTGGCTTGGTTCCATGGAGAACCAGTTGATAATTCATTTGAATCCCACCACTGGTCACAGCCCCAAAAAGGGTTGTAAAAAATTTGGCAACAGTAAAAGGTTTCTGAATGTGTAACAACCAAATATTAATTTAAATTCAAATGTGTAATGAATCCAAGGTGTTTCTGGCAGTGCTTGCCCGTGTGGCATCCCACAACTTCACTGTAGCCTTGGTTCTGAACACACAGCATGCACACTTTGTACTACACATGACCTCAAGCTGTGCAATGCCAACAAAGGCTACCAAGACACAAAAAAGGGTTATGAATGGAAAAAACGTTTATGAAGTCTTGCCATAGAGCATATGTTATAGTCTTTAATATAATTATAAAACCTAATATTTATGTAGCATTATCTAGTTTTTAAATTATTTTCTTTTTTATTATAAACTTCTTGTTGTTCAGTCATATCCAACTCTTCATTGGGTTTTCTTGACAAAGATACAGAGTGGTTTGACATTTCCTTCTCCAGTGGATTAAGGCAGAGGTTAAGTGACTTGCCCAGCTTGTAAGTATCTGAGGCTGGATTTAAATCAGGAACTAGCACTCTGTCATGATTTTAATTGACTTTCTGTGAAAGAAAACCTTACATCCATAGAACAATCAATTAGTCAGCAAAGTTCTCCCCCCTCCCTTTTTTTTAAACCATATCCCTATATTTTCAGCATAGCAAAGACCCACTCAGCATTTTGCTCCATGCAAATGCCCAGTTTACCATCGTATAACTTAGCCACTCTCTCTTATAACTCTACTGTAATATTATCCTCTCTCTCCTACTACTCCCTATAAAAGGTAAGCTCCTTGAAGGCATTATTTTATTTTATTTTATTTTTTATTCATAGTACCTACTACAGTGCCTTTTATAAGCAGGAGCTTAAACACTTGTTGGCTATATGTATAAAAATATTTATAGCAGATCTTTTAGTGGTGGTAAAGAACTAGAAATTGAGGGGATGTCCATCAGCTGGGGACTTAGCACTTCTCAGCAGTACAGTGATCCAAGACAGTTTCAAAGGACTCATGATGGAAAATGGTATCCACATCCAAAGAAAGAATTGATGGAGTTTGAATGCAGATTGAAGATTATTTTCACTTTTGTGTGTGTGTTTTTCCTTTTTGTCTGTTTTTTCTTTCACAACATGACCAACATAGAAATATGTTTTTCATGATTGCATTAACTTATATCAAATACTTGCTATGTTAGGGAGGGAACTCAAAATTTTTAAAAAATAAATGTTAAAAATTATCTTTATATGTAATTGGAAAAACAAAATACTTGTTGCATTTGAGTGGGCAAATGAACTGCAACTCATTGGGAAGGATTTTCTGACAATGAAAGCTGTTCAACAAAAGCAGCTCATTGTCTGGAGGTATTTCAGCATTAGACAGGCCATTATCCCCACTCTGTTCTGATTTGAGGGTGATCCTTCCTGGAAGCAGGGAAATGATCTAAGTGACCTCTCAAGATTCCTTCAAGCCTCATGAAGTTTATCTCCTGCTGATAAAGGAAAAGGCCAAACATACCACGTGGAGAATAAAAGAAATTTGCAGAGAGCAAGGAAGGGGAATAGTTCAAGAGAATGCCCAGGAGCAGATCTAACTGTCATAGATCTGGCAAAAAGGGCTTGCTTTTGGGGCGGAGCCAAGATGGCGGCTGGGAAGCAGTGACTGGCGTGAGCTCCCCACCAAGTTCCTCCAAAAACCTATAAAACAATGGCTCTGAACCAATTTTAGAGCTGCAGAACCCACAAAGTGGCAGCGGGAAGCAGGG
>CM053622.1:127638793-127661169 GCA_028646595.1 Phalanger gymnotis | reverse complement strand
TCTTGAAAGATGATATCTAGGCTCTTTTTTGATCATGGCTTTCAGGTAGTCCAATAATTTTTAAATTCTCTCTCTTGGATCTATTTTCCAGGTCAGTGGTTTTTCCAATGAGATATTTCACATTGTCTTCCACTTTTTCATTCCTTTGGTTCTGTTTGATAATATCTTGATTTCTCATCAAGTCACTAGTTTCCACTTGCTCCAATCTAATTTTTAAGGCAGTATTTTCTTCGTGGTCTTTCAGATCTCCTTTTTCATTTGGGTAATTCTGGCTTTCGAGGCATTCTTCTCCTCATTGGCTTTTTGGAGCTCTTTTGCCATTTGAGTTAGTCTATTTTTTAAGGTGTCATTTTCTTCAATATTTTTTTCAGTATTGTTTTGGTTCTCCTTTAGCAATTCATTGACTTATTTTTCATGGTTTTCTTGCATCCTTCTCATTTCTCTTCCCAATTTTTCCTCTACTTCTCTAACTTGCTTTTCAAATCCTCTTGGAGCTCTTCCATGGCCTGAGACCAGTTCATGTTTTTCTTGGAGGCTTTTGCTGTAGGCTCTTTGACTTTGTTGACTTCTTGCTGTACGTTTTGGTCTTCTTCGTCACCAAAGAAAGATTCCAAAGTCTGAGACTGAATCCGAGTGCGTTTTCGCTGCCTGGCCATATTCCCAGACAACTTACTTGACCCTTGAGTTTTTCAGCAGGGTATGAATGCTTGTAGTGTAAAGAGTACTTTGTTCTAAGTTTGAGAGGATGTGCCGTTGATTTCAGAGCAATCTCTATACAGCCAGCTCTGCCACACCAGCGCTCTTCCTTCCTCAAGAACCACCAACACAGACCTGACAAAATTCTTAAGCAGGCTCTGCACTCCTGCTCTGATCCTCCACTTAATTCCTCCCACCAGGTGGGCCTGCGGCTGGAAGTAACTGCAGCTGTAGTTCTGTAGCTGCACCTCCTCCTGCTGCCCCCAGGGTGGTGGCCGACCTGCAAACTCTTTTCACTCTGTCCTCTGCAGCTTTTCCCACTAACCTACTCTGTTGTCTTTGGTGTTTGTGGGTTGAGAAGTCTGGTAACTGCCACAGCTCACTGATTCAGGGCGCTAGGGCTTGTTCTGCCCAGCTCCTGGTCCTGCCGCCTCCAGCCCTGGGCTCCACTCCATGCACAATAGACCTCATCCAGTGACCGTCCAGGTTGTGCTGGGCTGGTTCCCTGCTTCCCTCTGCTATTTTGTGGGTTCTGCAGTTCTAGAATTTGTTCAGAGCCATTTTTTATAGGTTTTTGGAGGGACCTGGCAGGGAGCTCACACAAGTCCCTGCTTTCCAGCTGCCATCTTGGCTCCGCCGCCCCGGGAAAGGACTAAATTGATAGGAAGATGTGTTTCACTGCCCAGCTGCCCAGACAGCATGCAAACAATGGTGATTTCAGAAGAACAACCCTACTAAAGAGATGCCATTCAGAGTATCCTATTCACTGCTGCCTGGCAGCTGAAAGAGCCATTGTTCCAGGCAGATCAGGTGGAAGATGATTTCCCATGAATACGGCATTATAAGGAAATACTAAGCTGCCTCATTTGGTGAGAGTTAGAACCTCTGGCACCAGAAATTTCAAATGGGATTTGGTTCTTGGTGAGTAATAATATATTCTCACAGGTGTGGGATGATCAGACATCTATGAGAGCGGTTTCTCTGAAAATAGCCTCTTGGAGGATAAGGATATAATCAGAACCATTTTAAGCCAACATTATGGCTGTTTGGAAAGGGCTAACATTTCATAGCTGAACTAAGGAGGAGAAGTGGCACTATTGAAGCCGCGATGACTCTAGACCCAGAGGACCTGGGTTCAAATCATGCCTTTGACATAATATCTATGTGACCTTAGGTGAGTTACTTATCCTCTTTGGGTCTCAGTTTCCTCATCTGTAAGATGAAGAGATTGGACTAAATGACCTCTGAGGTCCAGTTCATATTCTATTCTCTTACTTGAGTATTTCAAGCATCTATGATTTCATGAGTATGGATGCTCTCTCCAATGACTAGATCCCAAGCCCTTTATGCCTTAGCAGACAGTGTTTCTTTGAGGTTCTATGGTTGAAAAAAACTACACGCCCAACTCCTACTCCCTGAAGCCAACCTAGTGTAGAGCCTCTCCAGACTAAGCTAGGAATACGGACATGATCAGCCTGTGCCTGAAAATTTTTCAGCTTGGTAGGGTATGTCAAATCTTGAACTCCTTTGATGAAGCCTTTGAGAACCCAAGATGAGGCACTGGTTCAGGACTTCTTTTTTTTCTTAGTGGAAATGTATATAGCTTCCTAAGGTTTACAGAGCACTTTCCATACGTTACTTCATTTCACCCTCCTAACAAACCTCTAAAGCAGGTGCCTTATAATTCCTATTTGGCTCAGTGGATAGAGCCCTGGGCCTGAACTCAGGAAGACTTGAATTCAAATCTGGTCTCAGACACTTAAATAGCTTTGTGACCCTGAGCAAGTTAATTAACCTCTGTCTGCTTCAGTTGACTCATTTGTAAAATGGGGATAATAATAGCACCTACCTTCCAGGGTTGCTGAGATAATATTTATAAAGAGCTTAGCATAGTGCCTGGAGAACTTTTGCTGTTCAGTCATTTCAGTCATGTCTGACTCTTCAAAACCCTTAGTGGGGTTTTCTTGGCAAAGACACTGGAGTGGTCTGCTATTTCCTTCTCCAGCTCCTTTTACAGATGTATGTGCCTGTAATATAGTAGGCACTACATAAATGTTAGTTCTCTTCCTCCTCTTCCTTCTTTCTTTTCTTTCTACCTCTTCTTCCTCTTTCTTCCTCCTCCTCTTTCTTCTTATCATCATCATCATCATCATTATTTTCCTGAGAAGGAAACTGACATTCAGAGAGATTGAGTGATGGAGGACTGCTGACCTACTACTTGAAATAAAAATTGATCCTATCTACAGTTGTATTCATTTGAGAACATTGGAATAACAGCTGCTAGAGCTTCTCCTCAAGCAGCATCCCAATATTGGGGTATTAAACAAGAAAATCAGTGGAGTCAAACCTTGCCACCCCTTATGCTAGCAAACTTGGTGGAATCGAGGCATTATGGCATCCCTCAGATGACAAAGGGAAGAAAGACTCCACTTCTCAGTCTCAAACACAAAAACATTATGCTGCACACAGGGCATCTTTAAAAGAGACAAAGAGAAGGAAGCAAATATCATTGATGGTCTCTTCTCAGATGTCTACATTGAATCGAATCTGGTAAAACCATCACAGAACTTCTCCAAGAGACACCTCAGGGCAAGAGCCTCTCTTCTTAAGGACAGGCTGTACCCCATGCCTGGAATACTCCATCTTCCTTGCCTCAGCCTTCTCTTCCTTGGCTTCCTTCAAAGCCTCAGTGCAGGCACTACCTCCAGATTGCAAGAAGTCTTTCCTATTTTCATCTTCTTTGTTTGTTTTGTGGGTTTTTTCCTTTTGTTCTGTTTCTTCATTTGCAACATGGCTAATGTGAAATACATTTTACGTGATTTCACATGTATAACCTATATCGGACTGCTTGCCATGTTGGGGACTGGGGAGGAGAGGAAAGAAGAGGGAAAAATACAAAACTCAAAATCTTATAGAATCAATGTTGAAAATTATCTTTATATGTAATTGGAAAAAATGAAATACTATTTACATAAAAAAGACCTGAAATGATGAAAAAAAAGTCTTTCCTGATTTTCCTAATCGCTAGGGCTTTCTCCTCAAGCTATATTGTACATCCTTATTTGCATAAATGATTCATCTACTCCTACCACCTTAGGAGAATGTAAGTTCCTTGTACTCAGAGACTATTTTTGTTTCCTTTTGTTTTTGTATTCCCAGTGTCTAGTACAGTGGCTGTTACAGAGTAGATACTTAATAAATCCTTGATTAATTCGATTTCAGAGGAGATTTGACTTGACAAAATCTTCCTTTTTCATTTCTCTACTCTAAGGAGCGAGGGTGTCTCAATATTATTCTTTATTCCTTGCCACTAACATGATCCAATCAGAAGACAATCTGGAGTACCGAAGTCCCCAGTCCAAATGAACTTTGAAAAATTGTGCCCTCTCCCTCCTTTCTTTGCAGAGCTGGAGGACTATGGGATAATGTGTTTGTTAATTTTACTGTACTTTTTCCCCACTATTTTTTCCCTCTCTTTGTAATAATAAGGGATGACTCTCTGGGAAGGGGAATAGAGGGATATAGTAAGAAATGATAACAACACCAGATAGGATTTATATAGTGATTTAAGGTTTGCAAAGAGCTTCACATATGTTATCTTATATGAGCCTCACAATAGTCTCGTGAGGTAGGTGCTATTATTATTCTAATTTTATAAGTGAGGAAACTGAGGCTGATAGAAGTTGTGATTTGCCCAAGGTCACATGGCTACTAAGTATCTGAGGCAGGTTTACTTGAACTCCAGCACCCTATTCACCACCCATAACTAGCTGACAAATGAAGATGACAGAAATACAAAACATATCAATAATTTTTTAACAAGAAAAAAAAAGGATCAGAAAAACTCTACCCAAACACATGGATGCAATGTCAGATGGGCTTCCAACAAGAGTGGTTCTCTGTTCCCATCACAGTGACAAGGGCGAGGGTAAATATTTGGATTTGATTTTATGTTATTAAGAGGGATTGCGGTTGAGAGGCAACGACAAAAGACTGTTTCATGCATGTGTTATAGCAACTTTAACTCTGCATTAATGCGGTTCTTGGGCCACAGTTCCAGAGGTATATTTGAAGCCCTTAGATGATAAGTACAAATGAGTTCTGTTCATATTAATATAACATTATGGGAAGACAAGGTGGCATAATGGATGGAGGGCTAGCTTTGGAACAGAAAGACCTGGGTTTGAGTCTTGTCTCTGCTATGTATTGGCTGTGTGACCTTGGCCCCTAGGTATTTCTCTTAGACTCGGGGTTATAGTTCTCTGCAGTGGTGGAGGAGACTTCACTACTGGGAATTCTACCACACTTCATGACTAGAACATTGATCTTTCCAAATGGCAAGTCTGTGTCACTACTCTTATTAGATAAACACCCGTGGCTCCCTATTACCTCTGGGATAAATAGAAAATTGTCTGCCTGGTTTTCAAAACCCTTTATAACCTGACCCCTTCCAACCTTTCTGGTTTTCTTACACCTTACTCAATCTACTCTGTGATACAATGACACTCACCCCACCTCATTGCTTTTCTTTTTGGAGGGGGGAAGGCAGGGTAATTGGGTTAAGTGACTTGCCCAAGGTCACACAGCTAGTAAGAGTGTCAAGTGTCTGAGGATGCATTTGAACTCAGGTCCTCCTGACTCTGGGTCTGGTGCTCTACTCGATGCACCACCTAGCTGCCCCCACCTCATTGCTTTTGCTGGCACAAAATACTCTACCTCCTGACACCAGGCATTTTCACTGACTGTCTGTCTCCCTTGCCTGGAATTCTGTTCCTCCACATTTCCTGGCTTCTCCGACTCCCAGCAAGTCCCATTTTACATCCTGTCTTCTGCAAGAGGCCTTTCTCAGTCTCTCTTCATGCTACTTCCTTCCCTATCAGATTATGTCCAATTTGTCTTGCATGTTTTTTATTAGCACACAGTGAGTCAATTAGCATTTATTAAGTAACTACTATGTGTTAAGTGCTGTGCTAAGTGCTTCGAATAAGAAAAAAAAGAAAAAAAACACAATTCCTACTCTCAAGGTGCTCAATCTAATGTAGGAGACAACGTGCAAACAATCATGTGCAAACAATATATACGCAGGATAAATTGGAGGTAATACACAGAAAGAAGGCACTACAATCAGTGGAGGACACGTAAAGGCTTCTCCAAAAAGACAGGAATTTAGGTGAGATTGGAAGGAAGCCAGAAAAGCCAGGAGGCAGAGATGAGGAGGAAGATGATTCCATGCATGGAGGACGGCCAGTGAGAACGCTCAGAGTCAGGAAGAACAGCAAGAAGTCAATGTCACTAGATTACAAGGTACATTGAGGGGAGCTGGGTATGAGAAGATTGGGAAGATAGGAAGGGACCAAGTTAGGAAGAGTTTTAAAAGCCAATAGAGAACTTTCTATTTGATCCTGGAGGCAATACAGAGATACCAGACTGAAAAGAAAAGTGACACAGTCAGACCCATGCTTTAGGAACAGGGCTGTCCAAAATGCGGCCCACAGTGTGATTTTATGTGGCTTGCCTGTGGGTTTAATTTTCACAAGCAAAAAAATAAAATAATAATTTGCATGGAATGCATATTAGATTTTTTAATTCCATCACTAATAAATAATCTCGATGTTAATTTTCTTCGGTGTTTTTAAGCAGTATTATGGAAGGAACATATTGCATGGAATTTTCAATCCATCTGTGGGAAGCATTCCGTCTGTACGATGCAGACTAGTCAGTATGCACCTACCTTTATACTGTTGTGTTGTCACTTTGTTGTTTTGTGTTTGCTTTTGTGCTTTGTGCCTTCTCCTGTCATATTGATGACGCATGTTCCCCTGCTTTCTATTAGTATACTGTATTTTTTATTCTGGGTGCAGCCCTCGAATAATTATTTTATTTTAATGCGGCCCTAAGATAACCTAAGGTTGGATAGCCCTGCTTTAGGAAGATCACTTTGATAGCTGAGTGGAGGATGGACTGGAGTGAAGAGAAATCTGAGACAAGGAAATCAGTCAGATGCCTATTGGAATAGACTAGACATAGCCTGCAGCCTGGACCAAGGTGATGGCAGTGTCAGGGAAGAGAGGGAGTGTACGATAGATATTAGGAAGCTAGAATCAATGGGGCTTGGCAACTGGCAGCTGATTGGACATAGAGGGTGAGAGAGAGTGAGGAATCGAGGATAATCCCTGGATTTTGCACCTGGGTGACTGGGAGGTTGGTAGTACCCTTGACAGTAACAGTGAAGTTCAGAGGCGGGGAGGGCTGGGATAATAAGTTTAATTTTGGACATGTTAAATTTAAGATGTCTGTGGGATAACAAGCTCAAGACAGATGTCCATTAGACAGCTGGAAATGCAAGACTGGGGGTCAAGAGAGAGAATAGGACTAGACAAGTGGATTTGAGAGTTATACACATAGAGCTAATAACTGAAAACATGGGAGCTGATGAGATCGTCAAATGAAATAAGTTAGATAGAGGTTGGAACTTGGGGCAACATCCACAGTTAATGGGAACAAAGTGGACCAAGATGTAGCAAAAGAGACAGAGAAGGAACAGTCAGATACCACAGATCAGTGTCACAAAAACTTAGAGATAAGAAATTGTCAAGGAAAAGGCGACTGACAATGTCACAGAGGATAATTATAAGGATCGCAAAAAGGCCATTTAATTTTCCAATCAAGAGATCACTAGTAATTTTGGAAAGAGTAGTTTCAGTTGAATGATAAAATTGGGAGCCAGGACTGAAAAGAGTTAGGAAGAGAGTGAGAGGGAAGGAAGTAGAGGCACCAAATTATAGATGACCTTCCCAAAGAGTTTAGCCACAAAAGGGAGGAAAGATATAGGGCTGTAGCTAGTGGAAATTGGATAGATCAAGTGAAGATTTTTTTGAAGATAAGGGAGATGTAGGCATGTTTGCAGGCAGCAGGGAAGCAGCCAATAGACTGGGAGAGATGGAAGATAAGTGACAAGATGGGGATATTAGAGGGGGCAACCTGCAGGAGAAGATAGGATAGAACAGGATTACTTGCTCACATAGCGATCTGCCTTGGTAAGAAGTGGCTGCATCTTTTTGTGAGACAAGGGAAAAAGAGAAGATAGGTGCAGAGAGGCAATTTTCTGCGAATGCCTTCAAGGTTTTTTAGTGAAATATTAGGCAAGATCCTTGACTGAGAGTTTTGGGAGAGGGGGATCCATGGGAGTTTGTGGAGAGTCAAACAGGTTTTGAAAAGTTGCTGTGGCGAGTGGGAGCAAGTCAATTAGGGAGGTGTAAAAGGATTGCCCTGCCACAGTGAGGGCCCAATTGAGATTAAGTAACACAAATTTGTAACTGGACTGAGTCCACCATTTTGTAATTTTTTTCTAGTTTCATTCAGGAGCATATAAATCAGAGCAAAGATAATGGATGGTGATAGCAATCCCAGGCTGGGGATTTGGCAAGGGCAAGGTTTTCAATAGGATAAAGGTGCAAATGACCCAAGAGAACACAGCATAGAGCTGAAATGGAAAGATCAAAATGAAGAAGGGAAAAGGATACAGCCAGTGCACCAGTGTTGGTCTTAGAAAGCAAAGAGGGGTGGAGGTACAATGAGATTGAAGAACAGGGATTAGATTTGAAAGCACAGGGTGAAGTGGAATGACAAAAGATTAGGATCAGATAAAGGAATTTCAGAGTTCACAAACACAAATGTGGAACACTCCGAGGTGATGGCAAAATCAAGGGTATGTATGACCATCTTTTTATGTACCTGTAGTGTGGAGGAAGAATAGATCATGTAGGGTCAGGTGTTTGAAAAATTATCAATATGAATATTGAAGTCCTCTACTGTGAGAGCAGGAGTTGGGAGGGGAAGGAATGGCTATGAGCCAGGCACCGATCTTGTGGAGGAAGGAAGGAGTGAATCTTGACTGGGTGATAAACACAGGTCGAATAAACTCCAAAGGAGGAAAAGTTACCGAGTGACAGTAGTAGAGGGAGAGCTAGGAAGTCAAGGAGCAAGGCGTATACCAACTGTGACCAGTATGTTCTGGAGTATGAGAGAAAGTCTAATGGTCCAGGGGTGGGGAACCTGCCACAGGTTCCCCACCCAGCTTAGCACAGAGCCTGACACACAGTAGGCACTTAATAATATTTGTTGACTTGACTTGAAACATGGTAATTTTAAGAAACATTATGGGAAAACCTCTTCTCTGTTGAACTAAAAAAAATGTAACAATATTATTTTGTGTTGTGACTTAGAATTAATACAAGCTTTTTCTTTTTCAAATTGCATCCTGATCTTGGAACAAGATAGAAGAAAACAAAAACAATCATTTTCAGTTTTTTAATTTCCTAACAACTGGTGGTACAATCTGTTGACGTCGGATGACACCAAAGTGATCTGTGTGTTGATCAACAGAAAGCTTTTCTGAGGGAATGGATTCATTCCGAAGGAGGGCTGTGCTGGTATAATGTATAACCAGATTGAATTTGAATTCATTATGAATATCAAGATTAACTGTCTCCTGCTTCCAGACTTTCCTAAATAATGCACCTGAACTTGGCCATCTGGACCACAAATTTCTGCTGTCACTACCTACATCATGTCACTCTTTGCCTGGTTGTGTTTTACCAGGAAGTGGCAAATGTCCAACCACTGGGAATGCATCAAACAAACAAAGGATTGAAGGAAGCTTTTTAAATAGGGTAGGTTGTTGTTACTGGTGTTGTGTTTAAAGCCAGGCATTCATGGTAAAGAACATGACATGTGGAATTCCTATTTAGAAGATATGCCTTGGGTAAGGAATGGCATTGCAGAATAATTCCTTAGGGAAAAAAAACAGTCCCCTCTCACACACACATAATTGCACTCTGGTAGTAGTAATACTTCAACACTAGCAGGTTCAAGGAAGCCTCCTCACTGACAGGACTTTGTTACCTTTGTCAGCAGCACCGAGTCTTGGTCAAATAGCTGAAAATGTCCTGACTTTGGAGTCAAAGGATCTGGGCACAATCTTGCTGCTTATTAACTACATGACCTTGGACAAGTCATTTAACACTACTCTGGGCCTCAGTTTCTTCACTTGTAAAATGAGGAGGTCACGCCAGATAGCTTCCAAGCTGCTGTCCAGTTCTAAATCTGTGATTTCTCCTATCTATCTGGGTTAGGATCAGCAATTTCATTGATGTAGGGCAGCAGTTCACAAAACTTTTATGGTCTTACAAATTATTGGGGCCTTCCCAAAAAGCTTTTATTGATGTAAGTTATATCTATTGGTATTTACTGTATTACTGAAAACATCTCAGTATTATTATTTTAAAAAGCTTTGATCTTGTAGATCCCACTGAAAGGGTCTTGAGACTTTAAGAACTGCTGGCATGGGGAATTTCTTTTGCATACAGCCTTAGAAAGTTGACTAGAGCACTGAGAGGTTCAATGACTTTCCCAGGGTCACACAGCCACCTTGTGTCAGAGTCAGAGCTTAAGCCTAGGTCTTCCTGGTTCCAAGGCTAGTTTTCTAAGGACCACATGGTTTTGAAAGAGGGACAGACAGAGAAAAAGAATGAAAGAGAAAAAGAAGAAGAAAAAAAGGAGGAGGAGGAGAGGAAGAGGAAGAGGAAAAAGAAGAGGAAAAAGAAAGCATGCATTATATATATACACATATATATGAGAGAGAATACATATTTCTAATTTGTAAAGATATAAATTATAGTATATTCCTGACTTTTACAGCTATTTTTCTTTCCCTACTGATATTGTGGATTTCGTTGAGTCTTATTTAAGAGTCTATCAATTTAAAATGACAATACAAACTACTAGTGCATCTTCCCCAAGGGAGAAAGACATATTCTATGACAATGGTTCTAAAGGCACTGCAGTTCAGTGGTCACACTTTTGAGGCTTTGTAAGGGGTCCAGAGCACAGGATGATTTCTTCTAGTATTAGTAATTACAATATGCCAATTGGTACTTAAGCTGTTGATTATGATGTAAAGCACATTGCGTAATCCAAAGCTTGTTTGCCAGTTAATCAGATGACACAACATACAGGGTGTTCTCAAAGGCTTGGAACATTCTGTATGTAAAGTGTATTTCAAATCTTAAAGCATGATATAAATGCTAGCTCTTGTTATTCTTAGTAATAATAATAATCTTTTATCCAAATGAACTTGTAAAATAATCCACTCAGATGTAGAGATTGGAACTCTGCCCTAGTGGAGAGAGCACCTTTACTAATAAAAGTCCAGTTGATACTATGAAGCAAATATGACATCTAACCCAGTGTTCAGGGAAACTCCCCATCTTCTGAACTGGGTCACCTCCCATGGAATTTGGCAAGTGTTTGGGTCCCTTTATGTGAGGCATATGCTCTGGAAGAACGTGCATCTTGTTGAGATGAGAGAGCATCCCTGCTTGATCACCAGTGGCAGGGATTGTATTAAAGGTGACAGACTATAGAGTCAGAAGGAGTCACCCATTCAGTAGGCTATAAGACTAACAGGGAAGAAACAGCTCAGTCTCTTGGGGACTGATTCAGGGCAATTGTACCTTTAGACTTCAAGTGAATTATTAGGGTGGGGAAGAAGGAACCCAGGGATTTCTCTCTCTTCTTTATGCCTACTGACAACACTGGGAGGAAGCTATGAGCATAGTGCAGTGGGAATATCTGCTTGTCTAGGAGAACCTGAGTCCCTGGAAACCTTTTTCTCTATATATACAATTTTATTTCCTGAGCAGGAAATGGACTTTCTCAGTGGGGGCAGTAACATCGTATGTGCTAAAGAAGCCTTTAGAACATGGAAAAAGTGATTTACTAGGTAAAGAAAAGACTACATATTCCTAACATGAACACACAGTTTAATTTTCAGACATCTCCCATTCTAAGACTTTCCAAAATGGGACTTCTCTTTAAGAACGTGTCCTTGAGAATAAAGCTCAAATGTCCATTTATTTACTCAAAAGCTTGGCTGGTGAGTACAATCCATTGCTTCAATTTAAGCCAAAAAGACTTGTTGCTAATGGAAGAAGAAACTTCACTTTAGTGTTCCATGATCATCTCACATACAAGGAACAAGGACACCTCAACCGCAAAGCACTCAGGAAATAAAGCACAACTGCTTTATGTAAACTTTGTCAGGATATAAAAATGTTGTGTCATATTTAGTATTTAAGAAGAGTTCATTTAAGCGGTTTCCGATTAGCTTTTCAGATGATCAAAGAGGAGACAGGAAGGCTCTTTGAGGTGGATCAAACAGGTCATGGAGAGAAGAAACTATTACACTCATTGTTTGCTTTTATTTTCTCTGCCAAGAAGAATGACATTTGGACAAAACAAAGTGGGCAAATGCAGAATTAGTACCCAAAATAAAATCTGAGCTAGTAGGAGAGAACCTAGCTGTCCTTGGTGAGTTTATCTCAATGACATATGAATGAGATCCTAACGTACTGAAAAGACAGGAAGGTGTGTGTGGCTGTTGAATCACAGTAGATGATCTTTGAAAAACTGTGAAGAGAGGAAGCTGGTTGGCACAGTGGATAGAGCCCTGATGCTGGAATCAGGAGGACCTGAGTTCAAATCTAGCTTCAGGCCCTTACTAGCTATATGACTCTGGGTAAGTTACTTGACCTTTTTAAGCCTCAGTTTCCTCATCTGGAAAATGGAAATAATAACAGCTCCTTCCTCCCAGGGTTGTTGTGAAGAGAAAATGAAACATTAATTGTAAAATGCTGGGCAAACCTTAAAGAGCTATATAAATGCTAGTTATCATTATTATTATTAGCCTAGAATATGTCGGACCAAGCTAACCTTGTTTCTTTTCTTGACAAGGGTAAGGAAGGTGAAGGGCATAAGTATTTCTTAAGTGCTTACTATATGCCAGGCATTGTGCTAAGCACTTTACAAATATTATCTTATTTGATCCTCACAACAAACTTGGGAGGCGGTTGCTGTTCATACCTCCATTTTACATTTGAGGAAATATCAGAGGTTAAATGACTTCCTCGAAGTCATACAGCTTGTAAATGTCCGAGGCCAGATTTGAACTCAGACCTTCCTGACTCCAGGCTCAGCGTTCTATTTACTGGGTCACTTAGACTTGAAATTACTAGACAGGTAGCGGAAGAGAATAGAGCAGATACAATTTCCCCAGATTTTATCATAACATTTGACAAAGTCCCTCATGCCGATCTTACAGGTAAGATGAAGATGTGCCCTGGATTTGAGGGCTTTGATTGGATAGCCAAAGAAGAGTCAATAATGGTTTGATACTGACTAAGAAGCAAGCCTTTGGTAGAGCCCTAGGGATCTAGGTACAGCTAAGAGGAACCCTGTAAGGAAAACTTGCTAACAATTAGAGCTATGCCAATGTAGAACGGACTTCCTTGGAGAAGAACTGCCTAGTGAGATCCTTCTTGCTAGAGGGCGGGCTTCAAACAAAGGCTGGATGACCCCTTTCTAGGTGAGATGAATAGGGCATACTCATTCAATTTGGCCTCTGAGCTCCCTTCTGTGCCTAAAAATTCTGTGGTTTTCTTGAATCTATAAATGCCACTTGGGTAGCTAAGTGGTGCAGTGAATAGAGTGTTGGGTCTGGAGTCAGGAAGACTACTCTTCCTGAAGTCAAATCTGGCCTCAAACCTTACTAGCTGTAGATGACCTTGGGCAAGTCACTTAACTCTGTTTGTCTCAGTTTCCTCATCTGAAAGAATGAGCTGGAGAAGGAAATGGCAAACTACTCCAGTATCTTTGCCAAGAAAAAACCAAATAAGGTCACGGATAGTCAGACAGACTGAAAAAGGATTGAACTACAAAATGAACATTACCACCTAATAGAAGACCTAAGCAGTGATAATAAAAACAGATCTAGTTGGGATGAAAACTAATTCAAAACTTTCAAAGAAATAACCCATTTGAGATTCTCTTCTGCCATTAGCAGGGTACACACACATACACACATACACACACCAGCAAATAATGACCAAAAAAAAAAACCCAGAAAATTCTTAACAAAGGCATAGTTCCCTAGCACCAAGTGGCAATAGACACAAAGGAGTCTGTGATGGCAAGCAAAGTGGGACTTTTTGCTGTTTTTTTTCTTTTGGAATGTTTCTCAGCACTAAGGCAATCAAGTGCCTTTGATTGAGTCTTGCCTTTGTCTGAATCAAGAGTCTTTGACTGGACCAAGAGTACTTAATTGGAAACAGTACATATACTCTGAGATTAGCATTTTGTTTTGGGGGCTCACTCATTGAAAACTTGAGTGTTTGTGTGATTTTGCCAGACAATACTGGTAGCCACTAAGGAGCCCCCCACTTTGAAAACCTAGATGTTGATGCTTCTCTCTCTGGTAACTATGTATGTATTGCTATGGTCAGACAGTCAGAAGCCTATCTGTTGATTTGTGTGATTTTCTCTGTTTGTAATTTCTGTTTGTATCTGTTTTGAAGTTCAGGGTGCTGACTTTTTCCCCTGAATCAAGTGATTGATATGTGTATGTTCAATTAAAGTAAGATTGTTAACCCCTTAAAGTTGTTTTCCTTTAGAAAAGCAGATCAAAGAATTTGTGCTAGCAGTCCTCCTGTGTGCTGGTGTTATTGGTCTTACACAGCCACAGTAATGGCAAGTAGCATTGTTGTTACAGAGTCAGGAACCAATGTTGTAGTAAAAAGAATATTGGATTATGATTCAGAAGACATGTTTGACTTCACTTGTCTCAGACTCTATTTCCTCATTTGTAAAGGGAGAAGGTTGGACTAGTTGATCTCTAAACTTTTTCTAGACATCATTCTATGAAACACCATTCAAACCATCCATAGGCATTCTTGTCCAAGGATCAATCCATGGAAGCTGCTACCACCTGTAAACTATCAATGGAAGCAAAAATCACTATCCATAGCTAGCTGTGTACCTAAAAACAGAACCACAGGCTTTGTCTTAAATGAGTGAACTCAATAAATATTTATTAAGTGACTACTGTATGCATAAATAAATGTTAGCTACTGTATTCTAGGTAGCATTCTAGACCTTGGGGAATACAAAGACAAAACTCAATGGTCCCGGTTCTCCAGGTGCTTACATTCTTTCTGGCTGCTAAAGTTATCTTTAGATCTCTAGAAACATTATATCTATGGCAACAGAAAATGTGGAAGGAGCTGGTGGACATTTGGTGGCTGATGGATTCCAAAATATCCATCTGTAAGTTTGGGCTAAAAAAATGCAAAACTCCTCTCAGAATCCATTGCAATTTTAACTGGGTTTTATGGGCAGGCTTTAGCAAACTCTTAGTGGGATACCTGCCATAGATTCAAAATAGAAGTGGTAGGAACAGATTGCCTCCCACCAACAGTCCACATTCTAGAAGTTGGTGGCAAACTTTGCAAAGGGACTCCACTATAGACTTCTACTTTCAGGAAAGTTTGTGTCCTATGCTCTGGGAACTCTGTACTGTGCTGGAATCTCAACCTTAGCATTTAAGAATTTAAAGGATGTTGCAGTGATCTCTTCATTTCCTGTTCATTTAAAAGGAAATTCATGTTGCAGAAGCATCAACCCATTCCCAACACATTTCCTTTTCTCTCCAGAGCCACTTAATCTGGTGGAGGGGCTTGGGATGGAGGAGGTAGGGTACCAGCTACTATTAAGTGTTTTAGCAGTTGATTTTGTCTGCTTCCAGGGCAAAAACCACAGGGTTAAGTTTGTTGTACATGAATTTCCAGCCTATTTTTTTAAAGCAGCTCTGGAATTTGGTATTCACTCAAAAGCATGCCCATGGCAGTGGTTAAGGAATTATCTGGGGGAAGCCAAAGATAAGACCATCCATCTTAGAGGATTAGAGAGAGAAATGCAAGGAAGTTTTTCTTCCTTCTGTTGCCAGAAAGGGTATGAAGTTTTACCTTCTAAAGCCTGAAGGACAGAAACAAGTTTGGCATTTCATTGCACAAATCTGGTGTGGGCAATTTGTCCTGCAGACTCTGGCTGTGCTTTTGATGAGCCATCAAGACATAACAGGTGAAGACCTATGATCGGTGTTTTCTTCAGTGTAAAAACTCTTCATTTAGCCAGCTGGGTTTCTTAAGCTCTTTGAGAGGGAGGGATAGAGACAGGGAATTTCCTTCATAAATGGAGCATGTAACCCAAGTTTCCAACTTTTGAAGAGCAGCTGGAATTTATTCTTATTGTAGCAATGGTATTGCTTATTATTGACCACTGTCAGCCCTTTTGATTCTACCAGACACCCTTGGCATTACCTTTGGCATTAAGCTTTGTATAGTAGGTTTTTGAGGCTATAGAAGTCCTATCTCTGAAACGTGTACATAGCCCTCAGTGCCTTAGCTGGGGAATGGTCTGTGAACAAAGCCTTATTGTTATTGTTATTATATGTAACAGGCCACCATTTCCAAACATTCAATTAGAAGCACTGATCTGTTAGTGCAATAAATACAATGTGGTACTTAGCTAGAAAGAAAACAATTGTTCATTTTAGACAAAAGATACTGGCAATTGACTGCTTTGGAAGGGTCTTCCCGACTGTGAGCATTATTAGACACTGGAATATATTAGAAAGATATGTAATATGGGCTCTTTCTCTGGACACTGTTATAAATTATCTTCAGTCATCATTTAAATTTATTTCCTTTTTGTGGAAAAAGGAGAACACACATTTCTAGAACATGCAGGGATTGTAGAGGTCATCTTGACCATCCTGCTGTCTGATCATTCATTCATTCAATAAATACTTATTAAGTTTCTGTTGTGTGTTGCTAAGCACTGGGGATACAAAAAGAAGCAAAAGACAGTCCCTGCCCTCAAGGAACTCACAATCTAATGGGGGAGACAAGATGCAAACGTTATATATATATATGTATATATATATATATATTTATATATGTGTGTGTGTGTATATGTTTGGATATATATGTATATATGCAGAGACACATATATATCAAACTATATATAGGATTAACAAGAAACAATTTGTAAAGGGAACTCCTGGAATTGAGGGAGACTAAGAAGGCTTGTAGAAGGTTGGATTTTAATTGGGATTTAAAGGAAGTCAGAGAGATCAGTATTCAGAGAGCAGAGGGACAGCTTTCTAGATATGGTGAATAGTCAGAGAAAATGCCTAGAACTGAGAGATGGAGTGTCTTGTTAGCAGAATAGCCAGGAGGCCAATGTCATTGGATTGAAGATTATACATTGGAAAGTAAGGTGTAAGAAGATTGGAAAGATGGGAGGAGGCTAGGTTGTGAAGGGCTTTGAATGCCAAAGTATTTTGTATTTGTTCCTGGAGGCAATAGGAAGCCAATGGAGGTTATTGAGTAAAGAGTGGGGTAGGTGGGGGAGTGTGGCATGATCAGACCTAAGGAAAATCACTTTAATGGCTCAATAGAGGATGACATTTACTAAATTTCTACTATATGCTGGACACTGTGCTAGATGGTGGTGATACAAAGACAAAAATCAAACAGTCCTTCCCCTCGAGGGACTATTATACCCACATTATACCCACAACAAATCCAGGTCTTCCAGAATGAAAATAATTGATTTCTTAGAAGGTCATCAATCCCGCCTGATTTAGGGGCCACTATCATGTAATGTACTCTTGCATAGCCAGGAAGCAAACTGCATTTCTTGACAATTGTCTTTGGAGATAAAAGTTGTCTTCCTGTTCATTTCAGAAGCACTCATCGAGTACGTATTGTGTACCTAGCATTATGCTAGCTAATTCAGAGGTTAATAAAGGAGTTTAGAAGAGATGGTAATGTATAGTAGGAAGAGCACTGAATCTGTGGACGTGGTTCAAAGTTCTCCCCCTGTGCTTTCTGGCTGTCTTATCTTTGAGTGTGTCACACACTTTCTCGGGGTCTTTCCTTTCCTCACCTCTAAGATCTACATGACCTCTGATGTTTCTTCAAGCATTGAATATATAATCCTGTGACCTATAATTTCCAGGAAATGAAAGAAAAAAAAGGGAATGATTTCCCTCTGAAGATCTTGAAATCTAGTTGGGTAATCAGGGTATTTACGTATGGAACATACAAGCAAACAGGATCTGATGACCCATGGGACAGTAATCAAATGGGATACCTCAGCGCTTTAGGAAAACCCTCTTCTGGAGCATCTTTGAGAGGTCAAGTTAGATCTGGGTCATGCTGGGAATTTGGACAAGCAGAGGCAGGTGGATAGTAATTATAGGATCAGAGAGTAAGAGCTAGACGTGACCATCAAGTCCAAATTCCTCTTTTTACCTTTTGAGGAAATTAAGGCTTAGAGACAGCTGGGTGTGACAGTAAATAGAGTGCCAGACCTGGAGTTGGGAAGACTTGAGTTCAAATCCAACCTCAGTCACACAACTGTGTGACCCTAGGCAAGCCACTTGATCTCTGTATACCTCAGTTTCCTCATCCTTAAAATGGGGATGATAATAGCACTTATCTGCTAAGGTTGTTGCAGGATCAAATGAGATAATAATTGTAAGATGCTTAGCACAGTGACTGGCACATAACAAGTACTACATAAATGTTTGCTATCATCAGCACCATTACTATTATTAATTAGGTGACTTACTTAGAAACATACTGCTAGTAAGTGATAGAGGTAGAATGTGAACCTAAGTCTTCTTGGCCCTCTTATCTACTAGGCCATGCTGCCTTGGATTCTTAGCTTTTCCCCTGGTTAATCCTAGATCCCTGGCCATCTCCTAATGCCCAACCAAGCACTGAAAAGATCCAGAACTGACCAGATCCCTCAGCACCCTCTGGAACAGAGCTGACTTATATGAAGCCCTAAATGGCAAATGAGTCTAGAGTTTGACTCAATCTGCATTCTCTGGAGAAAAAAGGATGACTACGTGAGTGAATTGAGACTTTTGCCTAATTGATACATTTTAACAATCAAATACAAATACCAAATACAAAATTTTAGCATTTTAACAAATTAACCAATTGCACAAATTTATAACACCAACAATATAGGTTTTATGCGTGAGTTACCTGGTAAATCAACTAAGTTGGATGCCAGGGAGCCTGACCCTAAGGCCTGACATCTCTAGACCTGATTCTGACTTCTTGGTTTAAAACGAATCTTTAAAACCAATCTTATTATATTAAGAACATTGTCAAATCTATAGGAATATGAGTCATTCCTCAATTGACAAATGGTCAAAGGATATGAACAGGCAGTTTTCCAATAAAGAAACCAAAACAATTTATAGTCATATGAAAAAATGTTCTAAATCATTATTAATTAAAGAAATCCAAATTAGAACAAACTTGAGGTATCATTTTACACCTACTAGATTAGCTAACATGAATGAAGAGGAAAAAGACAAATATTGAAGGAGATATGGAAAAATTGGGGCATTAATTCATTGTTGGTGGAATTGTGAACTGATCCAACCATTTTGGAGAGCAATCTGGAATTAATGCCCAAAGAGTTATGTAAACTGCCTATAGCCTGTGACCCAGCAATACCACTACTAGATCTATTTCCTTTCATGATTAAGGAAAAAGGAAAAGAACCTATGTATTCTAAAATGTTTATAGCACCTCTCTTTGTGGTGGTAAAGAACTGGAAATTGCAGCAATGCCCATCAATTAGGGAATGGCAGAACAAGTTGTGGTATATGATTGTGATGGAATACTACTGCACTATAAGAAATTATGAGCTCAGTAATCTTAGAAAAACATGGAAAGACTTGCATGTAATAATGAAGAGTGAAATGAGCAGAACCAAGAGAATATTGAAAATAGTGACAGCAATATTGTTTTAAGAATGACTTTGAATGACTAAATTATTCTATTATAAATACCCAAATTAACTATAAAGGACATATGAATAAAGATGCTATCTGTATTCAGAGAAAGAATGTATAAATAGAAGTATGTGGAGAATAATTTTACATATACACACACATACTTAGTTGTGCCTAATGGTAGCCATTTCTAGGGTGGGGGTAGGGAAGAAAAAAAAGAAACTTATACAATTTTATTGTATATTTGAATGGAATAGCAAGTTGTCCATGCAGATCTGCAGTTTCACGTGCAATCATCTTTTTTATTGTACTATGTTATGGAAATGCTTGCTTTATTCCATAAATTAAAAATTAAATATTTTTTAAAAGAACCAATCTTGTACATGGAACCACTCCTTTAATATGACTTTAAAAAATTGAAGTATTGTGCCATTTCCTTAGGCGAGAAGTGGGCCTTCTCACAGTTAATATGTTCATAGGCCAAACTGACATGTCAAGCTAAGCCAAGTTAAATCAACAAGCATTTATTAAGAATGCCAGGCACTGTGCTTAAACACTGAGATAAAAAGGCAAAAAACAGTCCCTGCCCTCAAGAAGCTCATAGCCTAATAAGGGAGATCACATGAAAACAACTAAACAAGATACACATAGGATAAATTGGAGATATTCGCAGGGGGAAGGCACTACAATTAAAAGGGGGATCAGGAAAAAAGGGTTATTATAGAAGGTAAGATTTTAGCTGAGACTTGAAGAAATCCAGAGGAATCAGGAAGTGGCAATTAGAAGGTAGAGAGTTCCAGGCATGGAGAGCAGCCAGTGAAAATGCTTGGAGAGATGTTGTAACTTCTGAAAAGAACAGGAAGAAGGTCAGTGTCACTGGATCACTGAGTACAAAAAGGGGATTAAGGTGTAAAAAAAAACCGGGAAGGGTAAGAAGAGGTCAGGTTATGGAGGACTTTCCAAGTTAAACTGTCAGCCTCATTTAAAGATCTGGTCTGAGGTCCTCAACCACATGGTGGTAATCTTAGACTCTTGTCTTTTGATAAGGATGTGATTATATCAATTTTGGATTGCATTGTTATATTACTGTGTATGAAAGTAAATCTTCCAATGGGGGGTGGGGGCATATATTACTTTGCTACTTTTGTAATATATATTAATAATGGCCACACTGAATCAGGTCAAGATTTCATTCCTGTCCAGTGGTCTGTCTTTCACAATGGGGCTAAGGGATATGTAGTAGAAAGGCATAGGTACCCTCTCATATTTTGTCCTCAAAGTACAGATGACCCCAAAATACCACATGTTCCCTTGGTAATATCTCTTAATAAGTCATGCACTCATTTATCTAAATCCTTTTTGAACCTACTTATATTTTACCCTAAAACACCTCTTGTTGTATCAGTTACACATTTTTCTCCTTCACACACCCTATAGTCTCTTATATCTGTCCTTCTTGCCATTTCTCATATATAGCACAACCTTCTATCTTCCATCTCTGTTCATTTACAGTGTCTGCCATCCCTCAAATTCCCTCCCTCCTCACATCTGCCTTAAAATCCCTAGGATCTTTCAAAGCTCAGCTCAAGGGTTACCATCTACAATGCTACCCAGGGTGCTATTGCCTTTTCTGACCTCGTCAGCTCCTAATGTCTCATCCTTTTATCACCTTTTTAAAACTTTGCTGTTTTATACACACTTATATATGTATGTTATTTCTTTTTAAAATTAAATTGTATTTCTAACAGAAATCAACTTTTTCCTCCTCCTATGCTCTACTCCATTGGGAGAAAAAAGAGAACAAATTCCTTGTAACAAATATGTAGAGTCAACAAAATAAATTCCATCATTGACCACATTCTAAAAATTTCTCATTCTACACCCTAAGTCTATCACCTTGTAGATAACAACTTTCATTATGAAGAATGAAATGAGCAGAACCAGGAGAACTACTTATTCAATAGAAACAACACTATAAGACAATCATTTTGAAAGATATAAGAATTCTGATCAACTCATTGTGTACATTATTTCTCCAGCAGAATTTCATTTCCTTGAAAGTAGAGTCTTTTTGTCTTTGCATCCCTATGGTGGTGCCTACCATCATATCTGGCACACGGTAGGTGTGAAACAAATGTTTGTTGGTTGACTGATTTCTGTAAGTAAAACTCCCTTTTTATTTTATACCATCTGAGTTCTCAAATATCAATAGGTGTCACCTTGATCTAGGACTTGGGAATTTGATGAAAAAGTTATCAACTTTGGTTTTTCCCTTTTTTTAGCATTTCATTATCTCAGGCTGAAGGGTCCTGTTATTCTTGATCCATTTTAAGAAGACAGATGCTTTCTTATCCCTTGGGTTATTTTGTTTGCCTTTCTTTATATCTTTTCTACTTCTGTTATCTCTTCCCTGAGGGGTGATAGAAAGAACTGCCACTGGTACTCCATGTAATAAACCATGTCAAGGTCTGTTACAAGACTAGAGGTTGAGGCTGGGGGGATGGAGCCAAGATGGCAGCTGGAAAACAGGGACTAGCATGAGCTCCCTGCCAAGTCCCTCCAAAAGCCTATACAAAATGGCTCTGAACCAATTCTAGAACTGCAGAACCCACAAAATAGCAGAGGGTAGCAGGGCTCCAACCCAGGACAGCCTGGATGGTCTTGTGGTAGGTCTATCCCACACAGAGCTGGGAGCGGAGTAGAGCCTAGTGTGGGCTGCGCGGACCAACCAGACCAGGAGCTGGGTGGAGCGTGCCCTAGCACCCTGAATCAGTGAGCTGCGGCAGTTACCAGACTTCTCAACCCACAAACACCAAAGACAACAGAGAAGGTTAGTGGGGAAAGCTGCTGGGGACAGGGAGTTTGCGGTTGGGCCACCATCCTGGGGGCAGCAGAGGTGGGGCAGCTACAGAACTACAGCTGCAGTTGCTTCTGGCCCCAGGCCCACCTGGTGGGAGGAATT
>CM053622.1:127606074-127638693 GCA_028646595.1 Phalanger gymnotis | reverse complement strand
TCAAGGGTCAAGTAAGTTGGCTGGGAACATGGCCAGGCAGCGAAAACGTACCCAGATTCAGTCTCAGACTCTGGAATCTTTCTTTGGTGACAAAGAAGAACAAAACGTACAGCCAGAAGAAGTCAACAAAGTCAAAAAGCCTACAGCAAAAGCCTCCAAGAAAAACATGAACTGGTCTCAGGCCATGGAAGAGCTCAAAAAGGATTTGGAAAAGCAAGTTAGAGAAGTAGAGGAAAAACTGGGAAGAGAAATGAGAAGTTAATGACTGGCTAAAGGAGACCCAAAAAAATACCGAAAAATATACTGAAGAAAATAACACCTTAAAAAATAGACTAACTCAAATGGCAAAAGAGCTCCAAAAAGCCAGTGAGGAGAAGGATGCCTTGAAAGGCAGAATTAGCCAAATAGAAAAGGAGGTCCAAAAGACAACTGAGGTTGAGGCTGGATCCATGATTTCATTACTGTAGGAAACTGCTGTATAAGGGATAGTCCTGCTATGAATTCAGATTGGCAGCTTCTTAGTAATGTACACTGTTTTAGAGAGTGCCCAGAGTACTGAAAGGGTAAAAGATTTGTCCAGGGTCCCATTTAATGCTATCTATTGATTACTTCTAATTTATCTTGTGTGTGGTGTGTGTGTATGTGTATGTGTGTGTGTGTGTGTGTGTGTACGTGTGTGTGTATGCGTGTGTGTGTGCATGCGCACGTAGTTTGTCCATAGGTTTTGGTTTTTTTTTCATATTGTCCCCCTTATTAGACTGTGAGCTCCTTGAGAACAGGGATTCTCTTTTTCCTTTCTTTGGATCCTTAGCATTTAGCAACATGCCTTGTACACAGTAGGCACCTAATAAATACTTAACTGACTGGCACAGACAGGATATGTCAAAGGCAAGACTTGAACCCTGGTCTTCCTGACTTTGAGGTAAACGCTTTGTTATGCTACATTGTCTTTTATTTTATTTCCGATACTCTTCCTGATGCTGCATAGCATGCATTGTCTACAGCAATAATTTGGGTTACTATCTTTAGGAAAGAGTCTCCAGTGTCCACAGGACTCTTTCACGAGTCCTTTTTACCTGCTTCTCAGAACTGTCCTTCTATAGGTATAGCTTGGATTATTTTCCCCTAAGTTTATTACTCTGCACTTGCCTCTCTTGAAACTGTTATTTGCAGTCATGCCCATTCATGACCCCATTTAAAGTTTTCTTGGCAAAGATACTGGAGTGGTTTACCATTTCTTTCTGTAGCTCGTTTTACAGATGAGAAAACTGAAGCAAATAAGACTTGCCCAGCATCACACAGCTAGTAAGTGTCTGAGGCCAACTTTGAACTCAGGAAGAGGAGTCTTCTTGACTTTAGGCCAGGCACCCTATCCACTGTGCCACCTTGCTACCCCAAAACTCTTTTTACCAGTCCCTTAATAAACATTAATTAAGCACCTACAATATGCCAGTCACTGTGCTATGTGACGGGGATACAAAAGAAAGGGAAAAGACAGTCCCTGTTCTCAAAGAGCTCAGTCTAAAGACAACATACAAATAGTAACATACAAATAAGCTACATGCAAGATAAATTGGAGATAATTAATAAAGACAAGGCATGAGCATTAAGATGGATCAGGAAAAGCTTGTGGCAGAAGACAGAATTTTAGCTAGGACACGAAAGAAGCCAGGGGAGCAGAAATGAGAAGGGAAAGCATTCTAGGCATGAAGGATAGCCAGTGAGCATAGATCTGGATCCCAAAGGGGCCTCAGATGTCGTTTAATCCAAGCCCTCTTTCTACAGATGAGGTGCGATGTGGGGAGGGTAAGTGACTTCTCTAAAGTCACATAGGCAATGAGCAGCAGGAGACAAGGTCCCCTGATTCCAGAGCTAGGGCTTCTTTCTTCTATGTCAGACCACTTTCCCAATTCAGAGTCAGAAGGGTTTCTAGAGGTTGTTTAGTCCAACCACTTCTTTTTACAGATGAATAAACTGAGACTCAGAGAAGTTAAATAACTTGCCCAGAGTAACATAGGTAGCAAGTAACTGAAGCCGGACTGGAAGCCAGGTCTCTGACTTCAGAGCCAGTGGTCTTCATAGTTCGTTAAACACCATTTGTCTTAACAGAGACTTATTACACTCCCTCCTCAGAAATAGAACCTGAAGTTGCCCCAAAGAGCTGAGCTCCTAATGTTGCCACTAAACATGAAACACAAGGCACAGAATATGTTTATTATTTTAGGCCACCACCTGATTTCACTGGTCTGGTAAATACTGGACAGGCTAGTGATTAATAAGGATATTTCCTCATATAAACAGTGAGGTTTCCAATATAAATATCTTGGGTTTCTGACCTCCACATTCCTTGTACAGTGGATAAGTATATTCTTGCCACCACGGGGGAAATTATTCACAACTGGCCATCTGCATATATTAGTGACTCATTCTTCACCTGCATGGTCTGAAATTAACCTGCCAGCCCTCTCACTGAAAGCCTTTTTACACTCTTGGGGATACGCTTCTTAGAAAAGTTCTCACTAAAGAAGCATCTCTTAGGATTCTTTCTGAGTTTGTGACCATATTAAGTATGGATACAGATAGACAACACAGTTTCAAAGCACATTGTAAGCTGCTCTAATAAAAACAAACTCTTAGGTCAGCGGCAGCTAGTTTGTCAGGCGACCATAGATGGGTATTTTTTCAAATGAACATCTGATATTAACCAGCCAATCTCAACTTTAGCCAAAACAACCAGGCAAGAACCAACGCAGGCAACTGTATTCCAAAAATTAGTCACAAGGTGTCATCTGATACATGGTTGAAATTGACACTAGGGTACTAGACGTGTTAATGCTGATTTACCAGAAACATTGGAGAGTAAGCAGGTAAGGCTATTACTTTTTATATTAGCTATGTTTGAGACTTTATCCATCACGCACATATTTTTCCCTAAAAATATATCACAGTCCATAAAAGTTGAAAGCTCTTCTAAGCCCATTCACATTTAAAGCTGAGGAAAACGAAGACCAGAAAGGTCGTGAGGAAAAGTGACTCGACCAACTTTCCATAGCTTGTAAGCAATAGAGAATTTGAACCTTTGTTCTTTGACTAAAAATCCAGAGTTCTTTTTCATTTTTCCCCCAATGGGCACTTTTAAATCAATTTGGATTTCTCACTATCCTGGGGAAACTGACCCAAGTTATGAAATTCATTCAACCTGCACAGACATTGGTCAGTCAAGAATTTGCTGAGTTTCTGTTACATGTAGATTGTTATCGTAGAAAAATGGAAGAGAGAAGAGTGATTACAAAAAAAGTATCACATATGAGCCATACCTTTGGGTTGCTAACAATCTATTTGGTGAGGCAAGAATCTATACATGTGACATCATAAAATAAGATTTCTCAAATAACGAAGTACGTAATGATATAGAACCATTTAATTTCTTGGGGACTAAAATGTTTTAAGTTCTGTTGACTACACAAATTCTCTTGACCAAGATTATTAGCAATTACTGTCCATGGTTTAGTTTAGGCCTATGAAAAAGGACCTAAATGTTTTCCCAAGATAAAATGCACACAGTCCCTCACACACATACAATATAACTTTCATCTTTGAGCAAATTACTATGATAGCATTTTTGTGGTCTTATGATCTCACAGATTTCATAAACCTAGAGGATATATTAAAACTCTTGATGACCTAGGTATAGAACTCAATTCACAGGAATAGTCTCTTAACCTGAGAAATGTGAAATAAGTCAACTGGTGAAAATCCCAGGCTAAAGGAAGTCATGGGATTCTCAAAGGGATCTGATTAATTGACCTACCTTTTGCACAACTTCAATTTTCACGGAAAGTAGTATTAGTAGAGAGAAAAAAATAGCTGCTATGAATGGAATTTGGAGATGATGAAGATAAGTCTTTTTTTTCCTATTGGTTCAATCCTTAGAGTCCCTCCTTCAAGTTAATTTGTGCCTTATGGCAGAACAATGCCTAAATGACCAAGCAAAGATGAGAGAATAGTCAAGCTTTTTTCCTTTTAAGATTTTTAGGGAATGAAATTCTCTTCTTCCCTTCACAATTTTGGGAACCCAGGAAAAGTTCAGTGTCCCCGAAATCAAGAGACGGTCAGCAGTGTTCAGGATGAGTGAGATTATAGTCCCACGTACTCTTCCTTGGTTGGGCAGCTAGGTGTCACAGTGGATAGGGAGAGCACTGGGCTTGGAGAAATGAGTGGAAATTGCAAAGTGAAAACTTCAAGCTCCATGAAAAGAAAATCTTTCTTACCCCTCCATCCAAAAGTGGAAGCAAGTAGTGCATTCTCCAGTACCGAAGTATTCAAAAAAAGGCTGACTACTGGATATTTCAAACCAGTTATTCCATAGATATTTCATACTCAAAATATGAAAACAGAACTCATCAACTTCAAACTTATCCTTCTTCGGAGCGTCATTTCTGCTGAGGATGTTACCATCCTTTTGGTCTCTCAGGTACACACTCTGGGCATAATCTTCAAATCCCTAGTCCTGGAACTTCACCTCATATATCAAATCAGTGGCCAAATCTTGACATTTCTCCCTTCACACCATCTTTAACAAATGTTTCTACTGTATAGTCACCAGACTAGTTCAAGCTCTCAACACATCCCTATTACACTAGTGTCCTAATCAGTCTCCTTGCCTTGAGTCTCTACTCATTCTAATCCACCTTTTACTCAGCTGTCAGTAATTTTCCTTAAGTACAGGTCTGACTATATCACTCCCCTACTCAATAAACCCCAGTGACTCTTTAATGCTTCTAGGGTAAAACAGTCTCAGATTGGCCCTAATCTAGTTTTATAGGCTAACTGATATGTCGTTCTTGTTCCTACTTTCCATGGTCTAGCTAAAAGAGCCTTCACCCTCTTCTCTGCACCAGGTGTCCTGCATGCCTGGCATGCTTTCCCTTTTCATCCCTCTATACATCTAGATCCTGGTTACTATTATCTATCAGCCCCCTTGGTCATTCACCCTCTTTTCTCAAGGAGGTCAGCACTTGACTCGCCATCTTCCTCTCCATCTTCATCTCTGTCCTTATACTTGGGAACTTCAATGTGCATGTCCCTTAAACAGTCTCTTCTCCTAGTTCAATGATATCTTCAACTCCCATGATCTACATCTTCCTTCAATCCCAGTCAACTAGGGATGTTCATGCCTTAGATTTACCACCATCTCAGACTGATATTCTCCTTTATGATAGCAATTTCTTTTTTTAATGAATAGATGAGCATGTGTGAAGTGCAAAAATGGGGGCCAGTCACCATAGTAAACACTTGTAATACAAATAAAAGAATGGAATACTATCCCCAAGAAGCTCACATTCTAATAGAGGGAAACAACATAAATAGAGGCATAGAAGCCAGGGAAAGAAGTTTTGTCCTGGAGAGTCATTGAAATAGTAAGCTGATCCATAGGACAGTTGATTGATCTGCACTTTCCAGAAGCCAGATCAGTATTGTTTTAATTATTTTAAATAATTAAAATAGTGGTCATAATTTCTTATCCTTTCATTTATACCTCTGTCTCACTTCTGTCTTCATCCTGGGCCATCTCCAGTAGTCCTGGTGAATATCTGGTCCAGATGGCTCTGGAGGAGAAAGTGAGGCTGGTGACCTCACACAGCCCTTCCTCACTCAAATCAAAGTCAACTGCAAGTCATATGATCATTTTCCTGATGTCAAGGTCCTCTTTGAGAATGAAGGACAAACACAACCTGTTTAACTCCTAAACCTATTTATTCACTATCTTTCCAGTCCTTGTGTCCCACTCTGTTCTCCCTCTCTTTACTTCTGGCCTAACCTTCTCACACCAGCTTTCTGGCCCCATGGGGAAGATTCCAACCTGAGACCAATTCGGTAGTTCATGAACTCCTGCCTGAAACTGTCACATCATGAGAAGATCCAGCCACACTGCTTACTCTCCAGTTTTACCTCACTTTCTGATTTATTCCACTACCGTACCAACCTATCCCACCATCACTCTAGTCTGCTCCATCTTCCCACTGGTTACCTGGCTCCTTTCCCTTCTCTATGCTCAGCTTTCCAGCTCTTCTGTAGGGTCTGTCATTTCCTATTAGAATGTATATTCGTTAAGAATAAGGACCACGGTGAGCAGGTGGACTTCAGAAAAACCTGGAAAGACTTACGTGAACTGATACTGAGTGAGGGGAGCAGAACCAGACACAGTTGCAGCCACATTGTGTGATAACTAACTTTGATAGACTTGGCTCTTCTCAGCAATGCAAGGTTCTAAGACAACTCCAAAAGACTCAGGATGGAAAATGCTATTCACATCCAGAAAAAGAATTATGGAGTCTGAACACAGATCGAAGCATACTATTTGCTCTCTCTCTTTTTTTGTTTTGTTTATTCTTTCTTGTAGTTCATTCCATTGGTTCTAATTCTTCTTTGCAACACAATTAATGCAAAAATCTGTTTAATGCGAATGTATATGTAGAACCTATATCAGATTGCAAGACGTCTTGGGGAGGGGAGAGGGAGGAGGGGAGGAAGGGGGAGAAATTTTGGAACTCAAAAGCTTGTGGAACTGAATGTTGTGAACTAACAATAAATAAATAAATAAAATGCTAACAAAAAATGTAGGCATATAGGGATATTTTAAAGTTATTAAAAATACCTAGCTAAAACCAAAAGTTAGCATTCTATGCAATGGCATCCCTAATAAAAGCATTCCTAATAAATACAGGAGGAAATTTTTTTTAAAAAAAGAGTAGCAACCATCACATTTTTGTATCCCTAGTGCTTATCAATAGGGTAAATGCTTAATAAATGCTCTCTCTTTCTCTATCTCTCATCTATTATCTATCTCTACCTATCAATCATCTGTCTCTAGTCTATTGTCTGTCTCTAGCTATCCATCTCTCCATTCATCTGTCTCTCTCTCATCTCTCTCTTCATCTCTCTCCCCCCCACCTTAGTCTCATTTTCTTCCCTTCATGATTTTGACCTTATAAATGAACTGTTCGACCATTTACTTTGTTCCAACTTGAATCCTTTGCTACCTTGTCCTTCCACTGTCCATACCTGCCAATACTAAACTCAATATCACTCCCACTTTCAGCCTTCTTTGCTCCTACTTCCACACTCCTTAGGGAGAGTGCCCAGGTTCACCACAAGTTCACAGTATCTAATTGAATTGGGCCCTCACTGTTACACAACATTCTCTGATTTTTGCACAGTTAGAGGATTGGACATAGGATAATTTCACTGGAATATAGATTTAATAGAAACCAGTTATATAACATAAGACTGGAAAGGTAAAGTGGTTTCAGGTTGCGAAAGGCCCAGAATGCTATTTTTCCTTTTCGTTCTGAAATTTCATTCTGATTACTATTATCAGGCCACCTCTAAGCTTCTACACTTTTAGAAAGAAAATAGTCCAATTTCTGCAAATATATTAATTTATTCATCCATTTATTTTCTATTTATCCCATTTTTCCAATATGGCTTTTCTCTCTTAACCATGTCCAAAGTCTCTAATTCTCTCCAGAGGGAGTCATAGAACTGCAAAGAGAATCTGACTTAGGTTTTTTTTTTTTTTTGAGCCTGAAACTTTTATGATCGTGTGCCTATTTACTATTTGTGTGCCTGGGTGTGGCTGAAAAGGTCAATGTATAATCTAACAGCTCAACAGGACGTGCCCCAAGCAAAACTGTAAATAGCCCAAAAGTTTGTCTTGGAGCCTTTTTGACTTCCTCTTGTCATATTCCTCTCTCTCCTTGTTCTACTGTTCTTCTTCCCTCACTGCAGCTTTGGGGATTTTCCTAACTTCCTCTCCCCCATCAAAACTTTCCTGCTCTTGGTCCCCAGCCAATTCCCTGTTATCCACAGACATTGAGCAAAGAGAATGAAAAACACATTAATAAATGACTGTGGTGTTTTGCTCCTCTTGGGTGAGGTGTTTGCTTTTCTTAGCACAAGGCTTAATCAGGAGCAGCTCCAAGACATGGAGGTCATGTTGGGGAGAAGGATATCTGAGGGTATTTGACTCTAACCATACACACAGACAGCTATATGTTCCTAGTGTGATTACAGATAAAGAGCAAGATGGGACCACACCACAGAGGCCACCTAGTCCAATCCCTTCAGTTTATAGGTGAGGAAACGAGGCCGGGGGGGATACATGATTAGCTAGCCAAGGTCATTGAGAATCAGGGGCAAGATTTAAACCAGGTCTTCTGACTACAGAGTCAATGCTCCTTTGGTTGTGCTCTTCTCCGTCTCCGGCTGAGGTCTGACATTCCATCTACTCTCATTTCAAAGGACTAAAATTCATACCACGGCTAGATGGCACAATGGACAGAATGCCAGGCCTGGAAGCAGGAAGATCTGAGTTCAAATCTGCCTTCAGATACTGACCAGCTGTGTGACCCTGGGCAAGTCACTTAACCTCTATCTGCCTGTAATGGCAAGCAAAGTGAGACTTTTCACTGTTTTTTTTCTTTTGTAATGCTTCTTAGCACAAAAGCAATCAAATGTCTTTGATTGAGTCTTACCTTTCTTTCAATCAAGAGTCTTTGGTTGAATCAAGAGTCTTTGATGACCTGCTTAAGTTATAAGAAAGCCTAAGTCGCATAAGTTTGAGTCGCATGGTTGTGACGCCCTCTGACCCTGAAGAAGTGTATATATACTCCAAGGTTAGCATTTTGCTTTGGGGGCTCATTCATTGGAAGAGTGTTCCTGTGACTTGGCCAGTTGAGACTCTGGGCAGCCATTAAGGAGCCCTGCCCCCCACCCCAGCCCCCAGCTTTGAAAACCCACATGTTGGTGCTTGTCTCTCTGGTAACTACGTATGTATTGCTATGGACAGACTGTTAGAAGCCCTGTCTGCTGATTTGTGTTATTTACTCTGTTTATATCATTTCTGCTTGTAATTTCTGTTTGTGTTTTCTCTGAAGCTCAGAGTGCTCACTTTTTTCCCTGAACTAAGTGAATAATATATGTATGTTTAATCAAAGTGAGATTGTAAACCTCTTAAAGTTGCTTTCCTTAGAAAAGCAGATCAAAGAACCTGTGCTAGCAGCCCTCCTGTGTGCTGGTACTGTTGGTCTTACACCTCCACAACAGCTGCTAGCAACATTGTTTTTAAACTGCTACAGTTTCCTCAAATGTAAAATGGAGATAATTACAGATCCCACCTCACAGGGTTGTTGTGAGAACTGCATGAGATAATATTTATAAAGTGCTTTGCAGGTACCTGGCACATAGTAGGTACTTAATAAATGCTTATCCTCTTTGCTTGAGTGGGTTACTTCATAATTGACAAATCCTTTTTACATCCTTTTTTTATGTGGCCCTCACAAAACCTAAGGGAAATAGGGAAATGCAAAAATATGCATCAGGTCAGCTTTAGAACCTATTTTCAATGTGTTCCATTAATCACTGCAGTTTGCATATTGCTTGTAGAAAGAGAGAAAGAAGAATTTGCCCATGCTATTTTATCAGTAATAACCACAGCTTCTTGTAATGAGTGTAGCAAAAAGAACTTGTTCCAAGGAGGCACAATGCACCCCCCCTTAATAAAATAATCCTCTGAGTAATCAATCAATCAACAAGCATGAATTAAGCACCTACCACATACCAGGCCCTGGGTTAAGCCTTTGGGATACAAAGAAAGGCAAAAATATACCCTGATCTCAAGGAGCTCACATTCTAATGGAGGAAACAGCATGGACATAACTAGGTACATACAATATGTACACGGAATCAACGGGGATCTCAGAGGGGAGGGCTCCAGCATCTGGAGGGACCAGGAAGTGTCTCTTGAAGAAGGCGGGACTTAATCTGATTCTCGAGGGAAGCTAGGCAAACCAAAGAAGGGGCACAGCTAGTTCAATGCACAGATGCTGGAGAGAGCATTGTATGTGAAGAAGAGCTAGTTAGCCAGTGTGTCTGAATGGGGGTCTGGGTGGTAATGTATAAGACTGGAAAGGTAGGAAGGAGCCAGGTTATTTGTGAAGAACCTGGAATGCCCCAAAGAGGACTTAACATTTGATCCTAGAGGTAACAGAGAGGCACTAAATGGGGAAGGGGGTGGGCAGCTCACATTAAAGACTGTAGAATGGACTCTGGAATGGAATCGATGTTCATTCCTCTCCCGGATCTATTTCTAACTATCTGGACTTCAAAACCATCCCCTCAGCTTCCCTCTACCCCCACCCCACCACCATTTTTCATCCCCCTTTTATGTGTTGTCTTCCCCAATTGGAATGTAAGCCCCTTGAGGGCAGGGACAGTCTTTGTTGTTTGCATTTATTTGTATCCCCACAACTTAGCCAATGTCTGGCACATATTAAGCACTTAATAAGTGCTTTTTTCCTCCTTTGCTTTCCTTCAAAAGGAAGTACGACAGTGGATGCTATGAGGCATGGGCTGCAAAAGTAGGCCTGTAACTGACATGCACAAGGGCAGAGGCCTTTACTGATAAACCCCATGTCCTTGGTCCAGAGAAGTCCCCATAAGCCCAGGGCTGGTGTTGTGGTTTGGATTCTTAAGAAATTCATTTTACTTTAACAAGCTTTTTTTTGTAGGTTGATGAACCCAGGAAAGAAACAAAAGAGACAATGATGACTTTCCATTGATGGCTTCCCCCCATCTGCCTTTTGGAGGACTTAGGACATGGGCACGATTCTTTTCTTCAGCTTCTAGCATCCCTCAGAGACTGCCAAGTTTTATAATCTATCCAAAGAGCATCTCAACTCTCCCTCAACTAACATTCTGGCATTCACAGGATATACCCCACTAGCTTTATCACTGTGATGCAGCATTGCGTGGGGAATAAAAATACTCATTTTGACAAGCGGAAGATTTGGTTCAAATTCTACTGCTTAGACATATGAGCTGTGTGATCCTGGGCAAATCACTCTCTGCATCACGATTTCCTCATCTGTAAAATGGGGATAATAATTATATCTACCTTACAGAATTGTGGTAATGATCAGATGAAATACAATTATATAAAGCACTTTTTAAACTTTAATGTGTTATGTAAATGTCTGACATTTTAAAAGTTTGAGACATAATTTTTGGTAATTAATCATTTTATTAATATGTCAGCATTTTTAAAATAAAAGAGTCAAATGCCAAAGACCAGTCATGGCAATGGGATCACAGTTTATATGTCCTTGGAAGACCGGGTGTTCCTGAAGGTTATAATCAACTCTTATTGGCTAACAATTAATGAGATAATATTAAAATGAGATGTAGGCTTAGTCTAATGAAAGTCTTGGGGATTCATGGATCACCCAAGTCTTGGTCAAAGAGACAGCACTATACGTATCAAAGAGGGAATCCACAAAGGAAACACAATGAATAGGAACTCACCAATTCTCTAAACCTCCTGGGGTAAGTTTTCCCCAAGATTTCCTACAATTGTCAATTTCTGGATAAGGAAGCAGAAAACTCTTTAATCCTAATTCAATAATTGATTATTAATATAAAAAATGATAATTTCTCTCAAATGCTAGCTATTTCTACTACTACCACTACCGCTACTACTCCTACTGCTGCTGCTGCTGCTACTTCCACTACTATTACTAATAAATATTGAGTGACCTGAGCCAATTCTTCTGGTTGGTGAGATTGTGTAAGGCCTCTCAAATGAAAACTTATCTTTAAGACAGCTTTAGAGTAAGGTACAGTATTTTGGTTTATAGTTTTAATATCTTATTATGTGATCATAATTAGAAATCACGATCTTCCTGATTTAGAAAAGGACAAAAGTCTATTTAAGGAAAATTTCAAAAATTTTTCTTGGATCCATGCAACCCACTACGCACTTTTCATATCAATGTTTTCCTTCCTAAAAACCAATGTTTTTCAGAATAGAACATATAAGGAATGAAAAAAAAGGCAAACAATAATTTGGAGAAAGGAACATTTCTAGTACCTTATAAGTTAAGCCATAACATTTCTACATTCTACCCAAGGGTCATTTACTTAAAGCAAAAATGGAAAAATGGAGAATGTCTTTTGGCTGTTCAACTGAAAGATAAATGGGCAGACAGATCTTGCTTTGCATTGTCGATAGGTTGGTTTTATTCACAGACAAAATGAAGGGAGCTTTATTAACAATATTGCTGTCCTTTTGAGGAAAACACACACACATAATCTGCCTGAAATAGGAAGACAGCAGCATTGAAATGTTATTCTAGAGAAGTCCTGTGTAGTGAGTAACACACGAAATCTGGAATCAGTAAACTTGGGTTGGAATTCTGGCCATAAGTGACCTTGGGTAAATCACACCACCCATTGAGCCTCTGTTTCCTTACCTATAAAATGGAGATAATGATATCTGCACTATCTACCTCACAGGGCTGTGGTGAAAGGAGGATTTTATAATCCTTCAATTACTGTATAAATGTGAGTTATTGGTATCATTATTGCTAGAACTACACGAATCTTTTTATCTAGTAGATGAGGTGGAGCATTGTAGGAGAAACAATGGTACATTTAAAGTCAGAAGACCTGATGAGATGGAGATATTAATGACAGGATGGAGGAGAAAAAGGAGGAGGAGGAAGAGGAGGCGAAGAAGGAGGAGGAAGAGAAGGAGAAGGAAGAGGAGGAGGAGGAGGAGGAGAAGGAGGAGGAGGAAAAGGAGGAAGAGGAGGAAGAGAAGGAAGAGGAGAAGGAGAAAAGGAGAGAGAAAAAAGAAG
Source organism: Phalanger gymnotis (assembly GCA_028646595.1). Classification (NCBI taxonomy): domain Eukaryota; kingdom Metazoa; phylum Chordata; class Mammalia; order Diprotodontia; family Phalangeridae; genus Phalanger; species Phalanger gymnotis. The sequence goes on along the minus strand of CM053622.1, from coordinate 127,625,995 downwards.
GAAAAGAAGAGCTGCCTTAGGACTTTAACCCCTCTAGGCCTCAATTTTCTCAACTGTAAAATGAGGGGTTGGAGGACATGATCTCTGAAATCCTTCCTAGATCTACGCTCTTGTGATCCCACCATCTTTAAGCTCCTATTTAGTTCTAAAACTCTTAGTCTTCTGAACTATTTTCAAGTGAATTTTTAGAAATCCTATAACTCTAGTCATCCCCGAACCTGTAAACAACACCTGTGAATTGAGAAATAAACAAAAGCATCCTCCTCCTCCTCCTTCTTCTCTCTCCTACTATGGTTATTTCCATCTCATCTTTTCCCAGGAAGTTCAACTAGAAATAGTCCTGGAACAGGTGACTATTCTGCTATTAATCTTTTACAGTTTATGATCACAGACACACACAATTTTGTAATTGAATCCCCATTTTGGGATGTAAGTTACTTTTCCCTAGGCTCAATGAAAGCATCTGCAGGACAAATGAATACTACATCGCTGTAGGCTACAAAAATCGAACACCCACTACATACCTCTCAAGACAGGGAGCCCAGTTTGGAGGCTGCTGCTTCACTTGGGGCAGGAGATGATGAGAACCTGAGCTAGGCTGGTGGCAGCAGGAGTGGAGAGAAAGGGAATGATGTGTGAAAGGCAATGGAAGTGGAAACAAAAGTCTTGGAAACTGACTAGAAATTGTAGTTGAGGCACGGGAAGAAGGAAGACCTAGGGATACCAAAACCTAGTGACTGAAAGGATGGTAGTGTCCCCAAGAAAAAGAGGCGAGGGTCCTGGAGGAGAAATGAATGATCAGGCCCATTGTGGACAAGGCAAAATTCTGATGGGACATTCAAGGGATATGTCCAATAAGTAGCTGGTTTCATAGAATTGAAGCTCAGAGAAGAGATACATATATTTGGGACTCATTTGTGTAGATATCTGAAGAGGACAAGAGTAGAGATTGAAAAACAAATTCACCATCATTGAGAAGCAAAGATATTTAAGAGATATCTTAAGCTGGAAGAAACATCATAATAGTGATGCTTAATGTAGGGGTCAAGAGAGGATCATTATCTAAAACTGGAAGGGACCTCAAAGGTTATCTAGTCCAACCCACCTTATTTTACATAAGAGGACCATGAAGATTAATAAGTGCCTACGGTCATGAAGTTCAATAAACATCAAAGGTGGGAGATGAATCCAAAGCATCTGACTTCAGAGAAAGTTCTCTTTCCGTTATAACAATGATAATAACAAGAAGGAGGAGAAGGAGGAGGAGAAAAAGAAGGGGCGGGGCGGGGGAGAGAGGGAGACAGAGAGAGGGAGGGGGAGAGAGGGAGAGAGAGAGAGAGAGAGAGAGAAGCCAAGGTTGTCATGGACCCCTCTGGCAGTCTATAGAAGCCTAAGTACTCCTCAGAATAATGTTTTAACTGCATAAAATACATATGATTACAAAGGAAACCAATTACATTGAAATGTAATCAACAAAATATTGTTAAATATACAAGTTCAAGGACTCCAAATTAAGGCTATTTTAGAATGGTGCTCAAAAAACCCATTTAAATAAAATGGTTAAACTTTAAAAGATTAAGTTTCTGTCACTTGAAAAACTAAAGTCAGGACACTTTCTCCTCAACACTGCTAGATCAATGAGCTATTGCCATATTAACACTAACAGCAATGACACATTTTTCTTTCTTTAAGCTCCCATTTCCTCTTGGTCACCTACACCAAGAAAGTTGGAGATGTGGCTCTCCAGGGACTTCTCTAGTCTGAAAGGATGAAGCATGCAGAGATAAACAAAAAGGGACCATGTCAAAGTTGGACCAAAAAGGTAGTTTTTGTCTTCTTCATTTTGATCAAGGGTAACTAAAATAAGAGATTCCAAGTCATGGTTAGAGAGGAGCTAGAGGTTGAGACTGAAAAAGTTACTACCCTTCACCCACTCTATGGTCCGGACAAACTAGTCTAGCTAGGGGGAAGGGAGAAGGAAACAAACATTTATTAAGTACTTACTATGTGCCAAGGAATGTGCAGGGACTGTTACTTCACTTTTGGTTTTGTATTTCTGGTGCCTAGGACAATAGCAGCTAGGTTGTGCAGTGGATGAATGGCTGGGATTAATTTGTGAAGATAGCAGAGATTTTCAGCTCCTACGACATGACTCCTACTTTACTGGCCAACCTTGTGAGTGCATGTATCTTGAATTGGCAGCAAAACAAGAGAGGACTCTGCCAGTCACCCCAGGCGGGGCTAAATTAACAGTGCTGACCGTCTTAATCTAGTTTCAGTAGAAGGAGCCTGGACTCAGTTACAAAGAATTCCTTGTTGTGAACTGAAGTGCATAAAAGTTCATCATCGTTTATCTAGAGTCAACTACATAAAAAAGTTGCTAGGGAGCTTCCTCCAAGTGGATAAGCTGTCTAATAAAGAGGCATAAGACGACAAGGAAAGGTAAACTGAGCCAAACACAATTGTTCTAATTTATTAGCATGGGCTGGTCAAGAACAAAAACAAATATGAAAGTTTAGTGTGCCCAAATGCCAATTATCTTTCCTACCCTGAGAAGCTATACAGGGTGTTCCTAAAGTCTGGACACGTAGGCAAAAATGCATATTTTCAAGAAATGAAATGAATGAAATTTTCAACCACATTTTATTTAATTGGAATACTAACAAATAACATCTTCAATATGATTTCCTCATTTGTGATGCAAAGGTTGATGCGCTTTGCAAGATTCACATGAACTCGATGCAATAATTCCACATTGCTGTCAATTTTAGCACATTCACTCTTTATGCGTTCAATCAAGTGCATTGCATCTGTGATTTTCACTGAGTGCACCTTCTCCTTTAGCATACCCCAGAAAAAGAAGTCAAGGGGTCTAAGGTCTGTTAATATTCCAAATATTTCAAAATATGCAATCAGTCAACTAGTATTTATTTATACCAATACTTAATGTTCTTCCTTCATTCTAGAAGAGGACCAATGACAACAGGAGGGTGATGTCTTGACTTGCCATCAATTCGATATGAGTGAGGTGGAGTGGTGCAGTCATCAGCCCGAGTCTCTCCTCCAGAGTTACAGAAGCCCAGTGGCAAGACAACGGTCAAGACTACTGGCGATGGCTCACCATGCAGTGGGTGACCCTAGCCTTTCTAAATTAAGGTCTTTCCCAGGTCTCAGTTTGTCTGAGGCCATTCACATTTGATGACTGAGGGCTGGGTAAGAGTTCACTAATACGTAATAATGAGAATGACAATGACAACCATAATGGTGGCTAGCATTTATATTGGAAATACTATCTCGTTTGGTCCTCAAAACCCTGGGAAGTATTTTGCTTTTATTGTCCCCATTTTAGAATGGAGGACAGTGAGGCAGACAGAAGTTAAGTGACTTGCCTAGGGTCACACAGGTAGTAAGTGCCTATGGCTACATTTGAATTCAGGTCTTCCTTATTCCAGGAGCAGCTAGGTTGTGAAGTGGATAGAGTGCTAGGCCTGGAGTCAGGAAGACTCCACTTGAGCTCAAACCCAGCCTCAGACACTTACTAGCTGTGTGACCCTGGGCAAGTTACTTAACCCTGTTTGCCTCAGTTTCCTCATTTGTAAAATAGGTGGCTCAGTGGATAGAGTGCCTGGCCTGGAATCAGGAAGACTCATCTTCCTAAACTCAAATCTAGCTGAGATATTTACTGGCTGTGTGAGTCACTTAACCCTGTTTGCCTCAGTTTCCTCATTTATAAAATAAGGTGCAGAAGGAAATAGCAAACCACTCCAGTATCTTTGTCAAGAAAACCCCAAATGGGGTCAAGAAGAGTTAAACACAACTGAAAGGAATGAACAACAAATTCCTTACTTCATGTCCAGCACTCTGTTCATAGGACAACCTAGCTGCTAAGCATTGTCCTAGGCACTGGAGATACAAAGGCAAAAATGAACTAATAGTCTCTGCACAGTGCTTGGAGCATAGTAGGTCCTCAATAAATGCTTGTTTCCTTCTCCTTTCCCCCTTGATAGACTAATTTGTCTGGGCCATAGAGCGGGTGAAGAGAAGTAACTTAGAAGTCTGGAAAGTGAGGCTAGACCCAGACTGTAAAGTTTTAATAGATGTGCTACTGGGGAAGGTATATTGTCTTTCCTGTACAGCGGGAAACATTTTGAAATATAAAGCTGCACACTGGCCAGTTGCCTCTGGAGTCAAATACAAAAACTCCTCTGCTTGGCATTTAAAGCCCTTTAAAACCTGGCTCCAAGACTCCCTTGCCTGTCTTAGTGTACATTATTTTCCCTTATTTCACTTTTTGTTCTGGACAAACTGGATTTCTTGATGTTCTTCATACTCCACCTCTCATCCCTGTGTCTTGGCGTGCGCTGTCTCCCCACCCCCACCCCACCCCCATACCTTCAACATATTCCCTCCTTTTAGAACCCCTCATTTCCTGCAAGGTTCAATTCAAGCACCACCAGTTCAAGCACCACCACCACATGAGGTTCTTCCTGACTCCACCTCCACCAGCAGCTAGTGCTTTTCCTACTTTCAACAGAGCCAACCTCGCACTTGTTTTGTATATACACACGTACATATACATATACATTTATGTATACACACATATACAAAATGCATTTGTGTATATATGTGCATATATGTATATACATGCATATACATATCTATACACACACACACACACACATATATATATATATACATATATATATGAATGAAGCACCCTGTACTGAAATCTTGTTTACATTCTTCATATCAAAAGCCTAATCAATTTCTAAAGGGAAACACATGGTCAGCTCAAGAAGGAATCTTCCCCAAAAGTGATTGTTAATGATCAGACTAAAAGCCCCTTTGATTTTTCCAATTTATTTTTTATTTTTAGTTTACAACACTGAGTTCCACAAGTTTTTGAGTTCCAAGTTTTCTCCCCCTTTTTCTCCTCCCACCGAGCCCCTCTGATCAATTCAATTAAGACAAATATCTCTTGGCTTACCTCTGACCAGGTAAAAAGGAGAATCCTGAAAGGGAATCCTTAAAGAGAGCTTCAGTAGTTTTAGGAAAATGATCCTCCAGGATGCTTTAGCTACCAAAGTTCTTTCTGACTAATCAAAATGTCTCCTTGAACTTTGAAGCTAAAGTTTTATCTTCTTGTAGAATTTTGCCCTTTGATCAGGGAATATTATTAACTGTGAGCAGCAATGATTTGGGTCAGGGAAATTTTAAAATGCAGGATGTATCTTTGTCACTTTGGATTTCTCAATCTCTCTGAGTTACCATGCTTAAAATTTAATTAATGAAATTTCTCTCAAAATCTGTGACAAAAATACAGAATACAGAATTTTTCTCCAATAAGTGATACTCGGGCTCATGCTTTTTGATTGTTTCATGCTGCTGCTCTCATAAAACTATTTGGTCTTTGTGGAAAACTTCAAAATGAGTGGACACCAAAGATCAATAAATTATCTAGGATGCTTGCTAGACTTAGTCAAATTCATTTGAGGTTACCTTCTCCCTCTTCTCCACCCCACTAAAATCCTACAAAAGTAGAGTACTGAAATTACTGGAAACAACCCTAATTAAACTATCCCATTTACAACATGGGCTCTTCTAAACCTTTTCACCCTCCTGAGGTCCCCTCTCCCCCATCTTTTCAGCTGAGAACCTTGCCTTATATTTTACTGACGAACTGAGGGCATTCTCTCTAGAGAGCTCCCTGCCTTTTCCTGCTTCCTCATCTCACATGACCCAAACAAGTACTGCCACTATCTCCTCCTTCACCTTTGTCTCACATGAAGAGGAGGCCCTTGTCCTTATCAAGGCAAATCCCTCTACATGCACAAGTGGCCTGTTCCATTCCATCTTGTCTAGCAGATCGCCCCCTCCACTTTCCCCATCCTATCATTTATCTTCACACTCTCCTTGTCCACTACATTCTTCCCTACTGCCTACAAACTTATTTCTTCCCCATCCTCAAACAAACCTCACTTGATCTGCCAGTCTCCAGTAGCAGTCAACCCATTTCTCCCCTATTTTTGTGGTGAGACTTTTTGTGAAGGCTGTCTAGAATTGGTGCTTCCATTTCTTTTCCTCTCATTCTCTTTTCTAACACACAAAAGTCTGGCTTCCTATTTCATCATTTGACTAAAACACTTTCTCCAATGTTACCAATGGTCTCTTAATTGCCAAATCTAACGGCCTTTTTTCTTCCTAATCCTTCTTCTCATCTCTGCGGCTTTTGACACCTGTCGATCACCCCCTTCTCTTTGAAATCCTCTTCTTTCTAGGTCTCGATGACACTTGTCTCTCCTGATCCGCCACCTACGTGTCTGACTTTTACATCTTAGTTTCCTTTGTTGGATCTTCATCCAAGTCACACCCACTAACTCTGGCTGTCCCCAGCCTCTCTTTTCTCCTCTATGCTATTTCACTTGGTGATCTCATCAACTCCCATAGATTCAATTATTACCTTTATGCTGAAGATTCTCAAATATACCTATCCACCCCTAACATCTTTTTACTTTCAGATTCATATCTCCAACTGCCTATTAGGCCTCTCAAACTGGTACTTAATAATGTCTAGCAATGAATTAAAACACACAATCCAAGATAACTTTTGTATAGATTGCACATCCTTGGCTACAACCCAACACACAGCGAGCATTAGGACGTGGAATCAATTGAGGAGAAGATGCCTTGCTTGTGTTTTTGGTCTTGTCTTTGCACTGGGTTGCATGACTGTAGGTCCCAGAGGCTATGAAGAACTATACAAAGCCATAGCTCAGACTAATGAATTTTTTTCCTCTCTATTACAGCCAGTGGAACCTCACTGATTCAATTGAGGCTGTGATAAAATGAAGTGCGTGACTAAGGACAATTGGCCACAAATGTAGCAATCAGATGAGCTTGCATTATCCAGGGCATGGACTGGCCTATGGTGAGCAGAACACAGAACAAAGAAGTCCAGTTGGGGACAGAATAGGGGCTCTGAGTCCCCCAGAGGCAGGGGGGACAATGACCCCATGAAACAAGCCCAGATTCCAACTGTAATTTATGCAGCCCTAATCCACCACAAGTTTCTTAAAGAGAAAATGTGATCGGTTGGAATGAAGAACAAATACACTCCATCCCTCCCACCCTCGAAATGATTCCTGTGCAAATGAAGCTGAAAATTGCTGGTCTGCAATGGCTGCTCCAGCAATGTCTTTGTGCTTCCTCTGAACTCTGCCTGCTCTAGGAAGCTCTTATCAAAAGGGACATGCAGGGGCTCTCAGCTAGCAGCCAACTTTCAAAATTAACCAAAGGGATAAGTGCTTTGATCTGGCTCTGAGAAGATTCCTATCAGCAGTGAGTACATCCTCTCACCTTGTCATCTATTAAACAAAATGTTAATTTCACTTCTGAAGTTTTTCCCTGCAGTAAAGTAGAAATTCTACTCGGCAGACAGCAATTATCTAACCTCCACCAAGATCTGATTTTCATTCCTTGTCCCTCAGACAGGCATTATTTAAAAGCAACAACAAGAACCCAAAATCATATATGTGGAAGGCAGAGAAGGAAGGAGAAAGGGAGATAAGGCAGTGGGAAAAGTGCAGCCATTATTAAATGCAGTATAAAGATACAAAATCATTAATCTAAAAAGCTTCCAGGAATCTTAAGAATCCGCCTCCTACTTCCCTCTGTTACCACAGTAAGGAAGCCAGAGCTGCTGAGCTGAAGGTCTAAGAAGCAGCCAATGTGGGCAAGAGCCCACCAAGACCTGGGGACTCTAATAGGCCCTCCTCCCACTCTGAGGCTGCCTGCAGACAGCAGACAAAAGCAGAAACAATCAGAACCTCCGGGTGGATATTTTAGGCTGGCCCATTATGTTGCTTACAGAGGGGAGGAGGGGAGAGAGGGAGAGAAAAAAAAAGAGGAAAAGAGAGAGACAGAGAAAGACAGAAAAACAGAGATAGAGAGCAGAGCGCCAAGTGAAACCTTTTCACATCAGAGAACTAGAGGGTTTGATGTTGAGTGTCAGTGACTGGGATCGCTTGTGTTGTATGTGCCACTGGGGAAATACTGTGTGTTATCCTCTGCTAAAAACTTCCTGAAGACTTGGACAGAGAGAAGGCCAAAGAAGTGTGTACAGTGAGTGACACAAGGTCAGTTACTTCCAGTTACCCTTGCCTAGACAAGACCTTCTGAACAAGACCTTCTCCTAGTCTCTCTGGCAATCCTGTGGCAGTAGTTCTAGGGCCTCGGCAGTAAGATGCTATGGGAATTTGCCACTCTGACCTATCGAACCATTCCAGGCGGATAAAAATGGATTCTTGTTTTAAGAGGCAGGACCATATCTTCACTTGGTAACTTACACAATGTTCAACAACTTGATTTAGAGAAGGAGTGTCAAACTCAAATAAAAACCGAGGGACCTAAACCATCCATAAGGATCCCTACAGGTTGCATATTGACTTAGAAAACCATGTGTATTTAAACATTTCTTTTTTAATTAACACAACAACACATTAAATTCAGGTAGGAACTCCATGTTTGGCACTGCATTGGGGAGTGTCGCAGCCTGCATGCTTGGCACCTCTTCTGATTTAGAGGATAGATTTTTTTTATTAGTATAAACTTAAAAAAATAACCATAACCAAGAGGCAGAATGGTATAATGGACAGGTAGCTAGCTTCAGAGTCAAGAATACTTGGGTTAATCTTGCCTCTGAAACATACTGACTGGGTAAACCAGTCAGCAGTGGGAAGGAGTAGAGTTGGGAGAGTGCTGAAAGGGATGAAGTAGCTGCCCGGCATTAATTATCGGAGAAAAGGTGGGATGCAACCCATCTTGCCACCTTCCAATTAATCATATACTCCTTGAGGGCAAGCCATAGTTCTATAAGGGTCAAGCCAAGTTTTCCTGGAGTCATTCCATAACCTCTATTTTAAAGACTACCATTTTAAATAATGGCTGGATCTCTAAGAGTTCACTCCCAATTTAGAGGGCCTTTAAGTTACTTGCTTGGCCTAATTATTTATGCTGACAAATGACTTCTTAATTATTACAAGTAATCATTCAATAATAAACACTTTGGTAGTGTCAAGCGAATCAAGATTGATGGGGCGCAGACAACAGGGCACATAGCAGATGTTCAATAAATACCTGTGGAATTGGACAGATGGGGAAGGAAGGATCTCAAATTTTATTCTGGTAATCATTACAGAGCAGGTGTTTGCAGCACTCTGAGGTCTTTTAGAAGCCAAAGCTGCTCCCACTCCACTCTCCTACAATTCGTGTGGGAGGAAACAGATTTATGAGACACCAAGAAGTGGTGAGACTTGTGTGCACAACTGTGGAGGGCCCAGTTTCCATTGCCTTTGCCCATGGTGACAAAGTGATTGTCCTAAAGTAAAGGCTGACCATTGTCATTCCTCTCCTCAATCGACTCCATTGTTTCTCAGATTAAGTACAGGTTCTTCTGATTGTCCTTTAAGGTCCCTCATGATGTAGTGCAGATCTGCCCTTCCAGTATTATTATACTATATTATTCTCCTTCACACAGCTTCCCATCCAACCAAATCGGTCCTCCTGCTACTGCTCACATACAACACTCCACTGCCCATTTCTATGCTTTTGCATTGGCTGTGCCCCATACCTCCTCCCCTTCACGTCTTAGAGCCATTTGTTTCCTTCAAAGCTCAGTTCAAATGCTACCTTCTCTATCTAACCTTTTATGTATCATGGATCCCTTTGGCAGCCTATGGGACCTTTTTCAGAACAACATTCTTAAATGAATAAAATAAAATACACAAGATTACAAAGGAAACCAAACATGTTGAAATAAAGGAAATTCTGTTCCATCCAAGTTCACAACCCCCCTGATACTGATCCATAGACATCCCTCCCACCCGATGGGGTAACCTCAGAACCCTTTGAGGGTGGTGAGCTGGGATGAGGTTAACTAAGCCATTCGTACCTTAATGTATTGTTTACTAAACTGCTTTCTAGGCTCTTTGTTTCTCCTAATTCCAGGGTCAAACTTATTCAGAAAATGGTTTAAACGATATTGATGTTTATTCCTTCTTCCATAGAAGGTTTGACAATGTTCCATGATCCTGAGTGAATGAATATCATTTTTAGTAAGGAAGTTATCTGAGACCATAATTGGAACATCTATGAACTTTATAAAGAAAAACACACTGGGATAACTGTGACTTTTTAAAAAAAATTTCAGTAAGTACACTCAGTCTTCTTTAAAATCAAGGTTTTTCTAAACATGTTGTTAGTTTTATTTTTGGATTGAAAGAAAATGTGATAATAGTTTTGACCTTCAAATTATCTGCTTCTCTAAAAAATGAGAAAGGCAAATTCCAGTTTGGAGAATCATGTCCTGAAATTGTTGATCTGATAACTACATGACCTGGTAGCATGGAGAATTTCAGTAACTTTTCACAAGTCTGAAAAATCACGTAATAAGATATAGCTTGAATCTGTACTTTCTTTGCAATTACTAATTTGTTTCTTATGATAGGCAGTGTAGTTCAGTGGTTGACCAGCTAGCCTTGGAGTCACAGAGACCTGGGTTCAAGTCCTGTCTCTTACATGTACTACTTGTGTGACCCTGGGCAAATCTCTTAAATTCTAAGTATCTTAAGGAACATTCTAAGATTCTAAATTATTGAGGAACGGCTAATCTAAATTGTAGAGAAGTTGACTTAGTAGAGGAAGTTTCCACACTGGGAGTTCCCCATGCTGATTAAATCATAGATCTGGAATTGAAAAAAAATATTTCTTACAATATTTCCTAACTCCTATATCATTATTTCTACAACCATTTTAGAGACGAGAAAGCTGAGGAGCACCAAACTAAATGGATTTCTTTGCATCACTCTCACCTAGTTTTTCTTAAATGTATCCTATGTGTACATGGTATGTATGCCATGGGCTCTCAGCAAATACAGTTTGATGACAGCATTGCCTGTCCTGTATAAGACTCTGGCTAATTAGTATAAGAAGTGGAGTCATCACTTGCTTTCTCCTCTTTCCAAAATTGGCTCATGCCACCATTGTATAATCTGTATAGTTCTGCCTCAGGGAGCATTACAGGGGAATTGGGGTAAGACAGCCCCACCAGACCATTTCTTCACAGCCATGATTGACAAACCCTTTGAAATAAAGAGTTACAAAAGAGATAGCCTCTGGACAAGATGGTTTATGCTTACAAGATTAATTTTTTTGGTGGTTGCCACAACTGTTTTCTGCGACTCATTAAATTCTCCTACATTGAACGGAATCGGTGGGGGTGGGAGGGAATGTTTTCACAGACACTTTTAATTCAAAGTACTTTTCCACATCTGACTTCTCACCATCGCTGATTAGCAATGTACTTGTCAAACCTTAAATCCTTATGTGCTGAGCGCACACAGAATTCCATCTGGAATATATAGGATATTGGATGCTTTCATTGGAAACGCTTGGCTGTTGCAGAAATTATTTCACTGAGTTGGCTGAATTGTGGTATCTTTTTAAACAAAAAGCCCAACTATTTAATCCCCATGTTCAAGAACCATCAGTGATTCCCTATTGCCTGTAGGATAAAATACGCACTCCTCTGCCCTTCCCAATTTGACTCCAGACTACATTTCCAGGTGTGTTATGCATTACTCCCCTTTATATAGTTTATATTCCAGCCAGACCAATCTATTTGGTAGTCTCTGAACTTGGCACTCCATCTCTCACTTCCGTGGGAGTCTCTATAGAGGCTATCCTCCATGCCTACAATATATGACCTCTTAACCTTTTTCTCTTAAAATCTACACATTTCTTCAATATTCAGCTTATATGCTACCTCCTATGAGATAAAGTTTCTTATCATTTTAATTATTAGTTCTCCTCCCTTTTTCATAATATCATGGATGTACTTATCTGTTTACAAAGTACATCCCTCTAGGTCAGGGGTTCTTAACTTTGTGTATATGGGGTGTGTGTGTGTGTGTGTGTGTGTGTGTGTGTGTGTGTGTGTGTGTGTGTCTATGTGTATGGACCCTTATGGCAGTCTAGTGAAATCTATGGACATCATCTTAGAATAATGTCTTTATTTGCATAAAATAGAATATGTAGGATTACAGAGGACACCAATCATATTGAAATGTAGTTATCAAAATATTTTTAGAAAGCAAACAAGTTCACAAAGCTCAGATTAAGAACCTATGTTCTAGGAGAACGTATATTCCTTGAGGATAGGAATTCCTTCTGGTTTTGTCTTAGCATTACGGTGTAGGTACTTAAACTACGTGTGCTGGGGATTGGATTGGATTGGATCATCACTGGGAAAGACAGATTGGGACAGCCTGATCATGGAAACCCTGCAGGTGATCCCCAATAACGCAACCATTTCTTCTTCTTGTCGTTCAATTGTTTCAGTCATGTCCAACCCTCCATGACCCCATTTGGGGTTTTCTTGGTGAGGATATTGGAGTGGTTTGCCATTTCCTTCTCCAGCTCATTTTATATGTGGAGAAACCTGGACAAACAGAGTTAAATGTCTTGCCCAGGGTCACACATATACCTATTATTTGAACCTAAGAAGTTGAGTCGTCTCGATTCCAAGCCCAGTGCTCTATCCACCTCACCCCCTACCTCCAGGTGTTCCCCAATCACGCAAAGGAGCCAAGAAAATAGCAAAAATCTTCCTTTCAAAGTATTTTTGTTCTTGTGTGTCTTCAGGGTCTATTTCATGTGTAAACTTCTTGAACTCAAGGTCAGGGTATGGAGATGGTAACTGCATCAGGAGATTCCTGTGTTCTAGGGAGAAAGACGTACCCCCACATCACTGTGCAATCTGGACATATCCTATGATAGAGCCGACCGAGGCCTTCAAGATTATCTAGTCCAGCCTCCAACTTTGGGGAGAGTTATTTAACCTCTCATATGCAAAATCGAGATAATATCATTTGTACTATCTACCTCCTTGGGTTGTGGGGGGGAAAGTACTTTGTAAACCTTCCAGGGCTACTGAAATGAGTTCCAATTAATACTGTTGACTTCTATTTTGCCTTTGATGGGACCTTGATTTCATTTGTATTCTCTCAGCCTATATAGATTCCAACCTTTCCTTACCTTCTCATCAGACTGAACTAAGTAGTAGAAGCGGGGTCACATGTGGCCTCTGGGCTGCAGGTTCTCCACCCCTGAAGTGGTCTCTGAGGTCCTTTTCAGTCCTGAGATTCTGTGATTCCAAAATCCCATGCCATTCTTTTTCACGTTTTCCCATAAATCCAATATAGAAAAAAAAATCTACCTACAATAAACTAGGAGACTTGGCCCAGGGGATAGAGTGCTGGGCCTAGAGGCAGGAAGACTCCGAGTTCAAATCCAATCTCAGATACTTATTAGCTGCATGACCCTGGGTAAGTCACTTCATTTCTGTCTGTCTCAGTTTTCTTAGTTACAAAATAGGTGTAATAATAGCTCCTACCTCCCTGGGTTGTTGTGAGGATCTAATGAGATAATATATAGAAAGTACTTAACACAGTGCCTAGTAGGCACTTATTAAATGTTTGTTTCCTTCCTTCCTCTTGTTCTCTTGGTATCTCAGAGTTATCAAGCTCTCTGGGATAGATATCCTTTTCTACATTCTTGCTTCATACCTGGCCTACCTCCTTTTCTAGCCTTTAAAATTCCCAATAATGTTTCTTTTATGCCACTTTGCATATGGAAGTCATTATTAATAGCATGCTGATATTTGCCTACTAAACCCACTGGGAATCTGCTTATCACCTTTGGCTTATCTGTGATTTAAATTTTTATGAAATCATGATGTTTCATGCTTTAAGGTCATATAGCAATACCATGACAATATTAGCGTTAAAGAGGCAGGCTTAACAGCAGTTAGCAGTGTGCAAATCATTGAAAGCACAGTGTAGTTTCCTAAAAACAATACATACTGACTACCTACCATTTAATTATAGGACCAGCCCATGATATATCTGCAATGCTTATCCAAGGGACAGATAAGGACAGCAGGAATTTTGAATTTTGCTATCAGAAATGCAGGACAAAAGTCTCCAGGTCCACATCTAATCTTTCATACTTGCTAAATGAAGCACCCAGGTAATTTTCATGGCCCTGAAATGAGTAGCTAGGAACATTATAGGAGATGAAAGGAATTTTCTCCACTCAACCTAAATAGTAGGTAGGGCTATGGCAAAAAAAAGAAGAAGAAGAAGAAGAAGAAGGCAGTTCATAAGACAGGCATGACCTAAGGGTTTTACTGGCTGTCTGAGTATGGCTATGAGTCTGACTCACAAAGAGCTGAAATACTCCTTCAAGGTCATGGTCTAGGTCCTTTAAAAAAAGAGTTAGGACCACTCCTCTAAGGGGAAGGGGTCCTAGGGTAGCTGTAATTCAATAGAGAACCAGCAGATGACAGTAGCTCAGTGAAGAATTAGTAAAGGTCTATAGTTCAGGACAGATCAAGTAAAGAAAACAACCCAATAAATGACCCCAGCAGAAAAAGAAGCTTAGTGGAAGAAAAAAAGACTTAGGAAGTGACCTTACCAGACTCCAAACGGCCTTGCCAGATCACCAAATGGCAGTTTAGAAAGCAGAGAACAATTTTATCTGGGATACATATTGAATTTGAGGCAGTTTGCCGGGGCCCACAGTTGTCAAGAGCCCAGGTTCATGCAAATAAGCTCAAATAAACTCAAACTATAAACTAAACTTCCATATCTTCCCTCTTAGGAAAGAAATTAAATATTTAATATATAAGACTTTCAGCATTTTCATTCTGGCAACTTTTGCATTGGTTAGGAATCTCTAGAATATTAATAGTTAATATTTATGTTTTGATCAATTTTCCTTTTTAAAAAAAATTCACATTTACATAGTGTTTTACAAGTGCATTCCTCACAAGAACTTGGTGAAGTGGGTATGTAGGTATTGCAAGTTTTATATGAGGGTGGTTCCAGATCACTTTACCCCACTTAGTCCTGATACATTTATCAGGTGAGACTATATTAGCCAATTGGAACAAACTTTCTGTTGAACCCAAGGAGGTTGGCTGGAACCTGCTCTCTTAGCTTGCTACTAGTGGAAAATTCCAATTACATCTAATTCAAAATTTTATACAGACTCCATAGAGTGTGACTAAGTCCCACAGACAACGTGAACAGACTTCTTGTTACCCCTCAGGAGGTGTTCTGGTCTTATTCCAACCTAGTGAACGATGGAAAGAGATATATTCTCATTTATAAAGGACGCTGAGCTAAATGGGGTGGGCCGATTTCAACCCCACCTTTATATTTGTGTAAATGTATACATGAAGGCTCAGAGAGGCTAAAATAATTTGGCTATGGTCACACAACTAGGAAATGGTAGAGCAGGTATTATTATTTGATCCATTACAGCCAGGTCTCAATTAGTGTAATACTCAAGTGGTCATTATCTCTACTGCATATTTCCATTGGTCTGAAACCAGTTAGTATATTTTACATAATTATAACCATATATGTTGGCAAATATTTAACAAATGGCTTTCTCTCAAAAAAAGACACACTTTACAGCTTAATGTAAATGATTATCATTTTCTCAAGTCTAGATAATCAGCAAAAAATAAACCAAACTCTGATTTGTGGCCTTTGCCAATTTCTGAGGTATAAATGCTTACACTGAATATTTTAAAAAGGCGGTTAGAACTGGCTCCAGTAATCCCCCCAAAATTTTGAATAGTGCAAATCTAACATATTTGGGGGACTCTTGATTTGAACTATAACTTCACTTGTGACTATCTTGTGAATCAAATAATTCTGGTATTATACTCATTTTACAAATGAGGAAAGAGAGGTTCAAAAAAGGTCAAGTGACAACAGCGGAAATGGTCAGAGGACTTTGCTTCAAATCTTGGCTCCACTACTTATTACCTGTATGACACTAGCCGAGTCTTTTATCCTCTCTGAGCTTCAGTTCTCTCGTCTCTAAAATGAGGGACTAGATACACTTTGAATTCCTTCTTAGCTCTAAATCTACAGTCTTATGACTTGTCCAAGGTCACCCAGCTACTAAGTGGCAGAGCCACTATGCAAACCCAAGTAGCCTGGGTGCATATTGTTGCGCATGGTTGTTTTCATTTCACTGAGTTGTCTTTTACCTCTTTATAGGCCTTTGGGAGGTGAGTGGATCAGTGAATACAGCAAAGAGCACAGGCCACCTGTTTGGGGAGAATTCCCATTGACCCTTCTTTCCCTCAAGGAAGAGCCAATGTAGAGCTATAGGTAGGTCTTATGGAAAAGGAGAAGGGCCAATGGGTGTGAAGATACGTTTGGCCCAAGCTCTCCAGGTGCCAATGGCATTCAGCAGAACCTCCCAACCAAAGTGTAGGTATTTGTGCGTGTATGCTGTTGTTGCTGTTGTGTGTCCTTCATTCTTGAAGGAGACCATGACATTGGGAAGCTGATGCCATGACTTGCCAGTAAACTGGTTTTAAGTGAGTGAGGGCTGTGCAAAGTCACCAGCCTCACTTTCTCCGCCGAAGTCATCTGAGTCCAGTGGCCAGATACAGATCAGCATAACTGGAAACGGCTCCTGTGTGCATGTTAGGAATATGGTGAACATACTTGGCCCTGCCCCTGGCGCTTCATAAGCTTTTTCCTTCCTTCAAATTTCTTTCTAAAAGGAAAAAGAAGTTGCTGGGAGCAGTGACAACACCGTATTATGTCTATGCATTTTATTTCCCTCACAAGAAATGGATCTCCAAATAAGAGGATGAAAATCAGTTTCCACACTGGCAGTCTTCCACACTGATGAAATACAGTAGCTAAAAAGTCAGTCACTTTCCATCCCCCTCCTCCTCCTCTTCCTTCTCCTGCTTTTCATTCTCCTCCTCTCCCTTCTCTTCCTCCTCCTATTCCTTCTCCTCTAAGAAAAACCTCTTTTTCCTTCTCTTCTTTCTCTTTCTCTTGTTCCCTCTCCTCCTTCTCTTCCTTCTCTTCTTCTTTTTCTTCTTCCTTCTACTCCATACATATTTACTAGCTGTGTAACTCTGAGCAAGTCATTTAACTGCTCTGTCTACCTAAGTTTCCTCATCCGCAAAATGGGGGTGATCAACCTTCGAAGGCTTTTATGAGGATCAAATGAGATAAATATTTGTAAAGCACTTTGCCAAACTTAAGGCTCTCTATATATTATACACACATATGATTTATCACATATATAGAAATTATTTATATGTATATATTCTGGTTTTTTTTACTACTGTTGCTTATTGGCAGTAAGGGAGGACTACGTAGTCAGAAGAGATATTTAGAGGTTGGCAAAGTGATAGTACTTGACTACAACATTAAGAAGAAATCGATTTTTTTCTTCTTGCTGCAACATTGGAGAGACTCACTGTCCCAGAATCACAGAATTTGAGACCTAGAAGGTACCTCAGGGGCCATCTAGTCAAACCTATACACAAAGAGAGTCTCCACTGTCCCATATCCAACAAGTGATGGCCCAGCCTCTGCTTGAAGACCTCCAAGGACAGGGAAGCTGCCACCGATAGGCCTGAGGCAGTCCATTCCACTTTTGGACAACCAGCCTTTAGGGAGTTATTCCTGGCCTCGAGCCTAAACTGGACTCTTTGCAACTTTCACCCAATGCTTCTGGTTCTGCCCTCTGGCACATAGAATAAATGCCTTGTCTACATAACAGTCCTTCAAATATTTGAAGACAAGCTATCACGTCCCTCCTGAGCCTTCTCTTCCTTGGCGTAAACATGCCCATTCTGTCTTCCAATCTTTAAAACATAGGATAGACTTGGGAGCAAGCCCTATTGATATTACAGCAGGATCTATGCAGCATCTGAGATCAGTGATGACAAGATAATGGCTCAGCTCACCCTAGTGAACTGACTGCTGGACCTCCTGGACAGTAACAGCTATGGGGGACACTCCGACGGTGATAGTTATCACACTGTCACCAATCACCCCTTCTGGGGTACAGTGGAAGAGGACCACTCTGGGATGGTGAGGAAGAGAGCAGCTTTGAGAATGATCGCTCTTCACAGCAGGGCCCAGGAGGCAGACAGAGAGAATGAAACATTTCAACAATCAGAACCCAAAGAAATCTCTTCATTTTTCACCTCTATGGCCCCTCCCACTGACTGCAGAGGATGGAGATGGAGAAGGGCCCCCAGGTCAGCCAAATCTTCATTTACCTCTTGTCAACACTCCTTTGGATTTACCCATCATGCTCCATCCTCCCATTCTGGGTAACTCCTCTGCCATTTTCAGGTTCGTTTGTGGTGTTGTCTCCCCCCGCCATGAGATTATTAATTCCTTGAAGTGAGGGGCTGCCATTTTCTTTTGGGGAGAGGGCATTCGTAGTCCCTGGCACATAGTAGGTGCTTAATAAATGTTTACTGACTGATGACTGTGTAGAAATGAGATTTGTGTTGATTAAAATGTCTTTCTAGTTTTAATAATACTCCACAGCTACTTGGGAGTTCTTAAAAGAAAGGAAGTTAATCTTAAGCAGAAAAGGGACTAAAAATCTATTTGGTTTTTTCCCCTGGACCGGATTACCCTGAATATTCTTGGTTGGGACATAGGACAAATCTGAGTGCAACTACTGTTTAGTAGTTAGGTGCCATCATTCTTTTTGCTAATAGACAGAAATGCAGTGGCAGGCTGAGGAATGCCCAGTTGTCATTTCTCTGCTAAGGAGACGATTCATCATCTGTTAAGTGTCCATACGATCCCACTTAACCTCTTTTCCATCACCCCACTGTGAAGTTAGAACAAAACACAAAATCCTTTCAAGACCCAAGCCCTTATGCCTCAAGAATCAGGGTGGATTCCTAAATGACCCGGGGAGGGTGGAGGTCATCCCGCAAAACAGGATGGAACAAAGAGAGGGCAATAAGGACTAACGAGAACAACTGGACTTTGGAGGCATGTGACATCTGCTCTGGTCTTCCCTGGAATGCAAGAAGTGGGAGAGGAAGAGAGAGGGGAAGAACCATGAGAAGAGGGACATGAAATCCATAAAAAGGAAACCTTTTGTTCCACTCCTTGTTTACTTAGAGGAGATGAAAGCATTCTGCTGTCCTGAAGTGATCTCTCCAAGGCATCTAAATGAAAATAACAAGAGTTGGGGTTGACCTGAGCTGTCTGTGACCTTGAAGAGAAGGAATGGTGCCTCAGCGCACCAACTGTATGCCAGTGTGTGCGTATGGGGGGGTGAGGCTGGGGGGACGAGACTCTAACTAAGCACTAGTCAAACTGATGCTGGAATACAGAGTAGATCCACTTGTGATCTCAGGACCCAGGGCCAGAGGCTGAACAAGTGGGGCATGGAATGCCCTAATTCTAATTCTGCTTCTGAAGTCTGAGGACGAAGTGGCATTTGGGGAGGAAGAGTAACCCTTGACCTTGGAAGACTCTCCTACATTATGCATTTCCACTCATGAATCACCATGCCTATCTACCTCTTTTCCTATTTTTTTACCTTTAATTCTGTGTCCTCTACTATCCTTCCTAATTAACTTTTCCCCAAGTATATAATATTGTTTATGTATGTATAATGACCAGTAGTCAATATAATAAAAATTATATATTAAATATACTATGCATATAGTATATTAATCTACAATACATTATATATAGTGTATGTATATATGCAATGTATATATGTATATGTATAGATATGTGTATATAACCTAAAGCCCATTGGCATGGGACTTTCTCCTCATTAATGGACATGAAGAGCCTGCCCTATGTAAAGGGCAGAAAGAACTGGTAAGAGAAAGGGGCTTCAGTCCTCTGCCACTCCCCCTTTGGAACTCTCCAAGCAAGAATCCCTTTCTTTTTTTTTTTTTAATTTATTTTTGACATGTTTGGTTTTCAGCATTGATTTTCACAGGCGTTTGAATTACAAATTTTCTCCCCATTTCCTCCCCCCCCCC
>CM053622.1:127431007-127605574 GCA_028646595.1 Phalanger gymnotis | reverse complement strand
TGTTGCTCTGGGCCCTGAATAAATTTTTTGATGCCTTCTGCTTGGAGAATTCTGTATACCCAACGATTTCGAACCACTCTGATATTTATGTGATCTTTTTTGAGATCATAAATTCGGCCTTCCTACTACACTGGATTTGGCTTAAGGAGGAAATAACATACACACTCAATTGGATATCTTACGCTACAGGAAAGTAGCAGAGAAGGGGATGGGGGTGAATGATAGAAGAGAAGGCAGATTGGAGGAGGAGGTAATCAAAAGCAAACACTTTTGAAAAGGGATAGGGTCAAAGGAGAAAATTAAATAAAAGGGGATAGTATAGGATGGAGGGAAATATAGTCTTTCACAACGTGACTATTATGGAAGTGTTTTGCATAATGATATATGTATAACCCATATTGAATTGCTTGCCTCCTCTAGGAGGGTGAGTAGAGAGGGAAGAAGGGAGAGAATTCGGAACTCAAAGTTCTAAAAACGAATGTTAAAAATTGTTTTTTATGGGGAAAAGGGATAAGGGGGGAGTGGGGTGATAGAAAGGAGGGCAGGCTGGGGAAAGGGGCAATCAGAATACATGCCATCTTGGGGGGAGGGGAGGGTAGAAATGGGGAGAAAATTTGTAACTCAAAATTTTGTGGAAATGAATGTTAAAAACTAAAAATAAATTTAAAAAAACATTGCTATTAAAATGGACCTAAATTGCAGTGTAGTAAGGTTGGAACAGCTAACAGTCCTTTGGAGTGTACTTTGCAAATATAGCCTTTTTCGCTGATGTCAAAAGTCCCCATTACTTGATTCTTTCTCATTATAAATTACATATTTTTACACATTGTAACTCTAAATATTTTCTCTGTGCATCTCAAAAAGAAAACTGAGAATATAATTTTCATCCAATGCCCAGATTTTCCAAATGAATATAGAAGGTGAATTTGTTGCAAATATTAATAATAGCAACAGCAACAAAAGAGAATAAGTATTTATTAAGTGCCTACTATATGCCAGAAACTTTACAAACATCTAATTTAATACTCACAATAATCCTGCAAGTTAGGCATTATTGCAATCGAGGAAACTAAGTTAGACAGTAAAGTGACTTGTCCAGGGTCCCATAGCCAGGAAGTCTCTAAAACTGGATTTGAATTCGGGTCTTCCTGACTCCAAACCCACTGTTCTATCTACTATCCCACCTAGTTTCCTCAAGAAGAAGTAAAAGAGAAATTGATGTTTTAAAAGCATGTTAATGAAGGCTTGAGCCACCCAAAAATACTGTGAAGTAGGTACATAATTGTCTATATTTTACAGATGAGGAAACTGAGGTTTGGAGAGCTCAGCCCATGCAGACACAGCCAGTGAGGAAAACAAAAGCAAGATATGAACCTGAGTTTTCCTAATTCCAAGCTGGGCATTCTGTCCACTAGGCCATATAGTACAAGTTTCCATCAATTTTAATTTAAAACGTGATTTGAAAGCTTGGCTTAAAAAATGGTCTTACAATTCTCTGCAAGGATTAATTTGCACTCCTACTTTAAACTATGCCTTAATGCTAATGCTGTACATGTTATTATAGAAACACAAGGAAATTTAACATGCTGGGTTCTTAATTGTGACGCCATAAGTTTCTTAATGAAATTCGTAAAAATGGAGATCACGTTCTGATCCTCTTCATTAACCATCATTATACACGGTATGTGTCTTGTGCAATACAACTGCACGTAATTCTGAGCTTCACCCTACAAAAACCAGCCAAAATAAGAGAGCAAGGGAAGATGTGGATATCAGTTACAGGTAATGAAAGAAACATAAAAATATATAAATGGAATGTTAAGTGATTGGATCTGAAGCAGTGGGTCAGAAAAAACAATATAAAATACCAAGCCACAGAAAAGCTGTCTAAATCTCATCTGACATAGAAAGAATCTGAAGTTTCAATTGCTGATAGGACATTGTCACATGAAATATTTCTCTTTAATAAATTCTTCCAAAAAGTCAGAGTGACAGATATTTGGATGAATTATGATCTCATTGATCTAATTGGATAGCTAATGGATCAGTTAACATGGAAGGTTAAATCCCAGTGTGAATACGGCTTTCGGAGAGGCATCTTTCAGAAAGGATTTTGACAAACTCAAGGATGCCCACAAGAGAGTGATCAAGATAGGGAGAGGCTTTGAGATTATGTTACTAGGAAAAGAAGACAAGGAGATCATTTTCTGCTTGGAGCTTTGGGGTCCCAAAGGGCCAAGCAGATATTGAGAAGTTACACAGAGAGAGATTGTAATGGAGGAATTGCAGAGAGGCAGATTTCAGGTTCACTGAAAGAACAAACTTACCAACAGAGAGAAGTGACTAAGAGTGGAAAGGGGTGCCATAGGAGGTCATGAATTCTTCATCTCTGAAAGCTTTTTAGGAATAACCAGATATAGGTTGACTCAGTCCTTGGAGGATCTCTGAGGTCCTGAGGCTCTATGATCCTCTATCCCAATCCTGAGGCTCTATGATCCTAGAGCTGTTTCAAAGTGGAAGAGACAGCTCCAGGAAGTCATCCAGAAAAGGCTGTGATGATTCTTTGTCTAAAATGCCATAGAAGGCATTCATATATCAGGCCGGACTGGAAGGTAACCTCTGATGTCCCTTCCAGGCCTAAGAATTTATGTTTGCATGACACTAATGGCTGAGTAAAGCAAATCAAAATAAACACACCACAGAATATACATTTAAGGAGAAAGAAAAGAATAAACACCCCAAAAAAAGAGGCTGTCTTGCTTTAAGAAAACTAAAATATAAAAGATTACTTAAATTAGAGACAAGTTTTCATTCAACTAATGTTACTGTCTAAATCCAAGGCATGAGGTTAGTCATCTATGCAAGTATAAGAGGAAAATAAACATTGGATCTATTCTAGTAGCTTCGAGGAGCATATAATCTAGGAACTATTTACATGACCAAAAAATATTATTCAGTAAATCAAAGTATTCCATGACAGCAAGCAAGACTGGTGAAGTGTTTATAGCTCTGCACCCTGAGTATCTTACAAAATGTTAAATGCTATTATTGACAATCAAAAATCAACCAAAAATGAAGATAATGAATTCCAGAAATATTTATAGAAGTCATTTGGGGAAACGATTCAATTTATATAAACTTGATTTACACCCAACTTTTGAGGAACGTAGTGATGCTACAAAGTAGATGTGTATACTAATAACAAAAGATGTAATAATGATGCTATGGTTTTCACTGTAACTTTATATTTTTCAATTTTTAAAGGCTAGCTCTTTATGGCTACATAGGCAAGATTGACTAAGATTTCCTCAGGCTCATACAACTGAGAAAAAGAAAAGTTAGCCCACACTTTATACTATTATGCTTTAAAAAAAAACTCAAAATAACCTAAGGTGATAAGTATTAATGAACTGCTAGTTTATTATTCTACATAACATTTAATGAAATTTAGAACAAGATATAAATAAACATAATCACCTAGGTACATTTAGACTGTTACGAATCACTGTTTAATCCAAATCCATGATGAGCCACCTGAAAGAACTTGCTACCTCAAGCACAGTGAGTTCTCCCCTGGAGATCTTCAAAAACAGGCTAACTACAGGACTGCTTTATACAGGGGGTGGCAGATGAATTCATGCTTTGGATCATCATTGGACTCTGATACTTCTTCCAGCCCTGCAGTTCTGTGACGCTATGATTCTTAAGTGCCTCTGGCTCTTGTCCTTGATGCTTCAGAGCAGCTTTATCATCAAAATCCCTTACCAACAGCTTTCTTCCTCTATGTATAGCCTTTGAGAAAAATCACTAACTTATATTCTTGTCACTCTCCCTTTTGTTTCAAAGCCCTCCTGATAGCTAATCATCTAGTCCATCTCTGTCCCTTTTAACAAGAAAGAAACTGGCTTTGTGCTCTGTGACTTAAACAGGAAGAAGGCGATTAGGGAACGCCTGCAACTTACCACTTTATTTTTCTAATATAGACATTTCCCTAGTGATGAGATTTACCAAGTCCTTCTAAATTCCTTTTTCTCCTGATATTTGTTCAATATCAACAAGGAACTGCCTTCCTTACTAGGTAGTGAGATTTTCCAGATGCTCCTGTTTGCAGATGACACTATGTTGTTTGCACCAAGATCCAGAATACTACAGGGTCTCCTCAGTGACATCCATGGCCACCCAAAAGAGATTAGCCAAATAATCCGAGCAGGCAAAAACAAATGGATGAAGAAGGTGCATAGTCCAGACTGTGACAGGAAGTTGTATGATCAGTCATTGAGTTAGTTCATTATAGGCACTGCAGATAGACAATGAGCCAAGAATTTCATAGGAGGAACAGAACAAACTGTATTATATTTGGGAAATGACAAAGTGCATTCAATGATCCCAAGCTGCTCCTTTACACAAAAGCCCGTCTTTTTTTCACACCAGCATTCTCCAAGTTTCATGGTTGTGAATCTTGTAATATCATAATCTCCAAAAAAAATCAGGAATGGAGATGACTCAAAGGGCAGTGGAGAGAGGCATAACTAGGCTGCAGCATATTTCCAATTACCAATGATGTGTAAGAAATGACAATAAAATTACCATCCAGGAAATATCCACAAAGTCATGGTGCATAGGAAAAAGCCTCTCTATTTAAAGTCAGGTGACTTGGGTTCAAATCTCAGCTTTGACACTCACTGTTGTAACCTGAAGTAAACCACTTGACTTTTTGGGATTCAATCTCACGACATGTAAAATGAGGTGTAAATTATCCTTTGATTTTACATATGACCAGAAAAGGAAGTAAGCTGGTCATGTTGTGTGTGGGCAATAAGAGAAAGCCATGCCAAGTGTAGCAGTGGTAATCGTGGAATGCTGAATGACCTAGAGGAAGTCCTCCAGTATATGGGTATCTCCTCTGCCATGGACAAGAGACACAAAGGATAAGAAAGCATCAATGGTTTATGACTGACACTGGTGGAAGAAATGTCCATATGCTTGAGATCACAGATTTATTATGGAATTGAAGAAGTCTACAAAGACCTGCTTTCTTTACTAAACAGTTCATATGGCTGCCATTTTACAGCTTCTACAAGAAGCATGATTTATTTTTAAATTGGTCCAGGCTCCTCTATTCCATCTTGATTTTTATTTGAAAATACAGTCTAAAGAACAAAACATCTACAGTTTTCAAACTGTGATTAGAGGCAGTTTTCTCAGAGTAACACTAACGCTCCACATTTTTAAAATCCATAAATATGGAACTATCACCAAAGATACATCAATCTGTGTATTCTCTCTTTAGAAATCCTTACTTCTTCATGGTAAACAAGATGCTGACATGCTCCTAATGAATCTCACATAACTCTAGCATATACTTTGATGGTGGATTTGATTTAGCAATACTAGGCTATCTCAAGCTATCTAGAATTTGCTTCCTCAACTCAGCAGTGCTTAGTCTGTGCTCCCAAGATCAATGTCTACTATGTACTATTCTTCCCCACCAACCATTTTTCCCACCTCCCCAAATCGGTCCTTTCACCTGAATTTCTAGCCTGAAAGGACCAAATGGTTGCCCCTTTAATGTTAGAATTTCTGGACACTGACGGTGTGGGAAATGCCAAGAGACAGAGGTGATTAATAATCAATTTATTAATTAGGCTGGCTGATAATCAATAAATTGATGGTCAGTGGTTTCTCTTGGTAACCAAATGTACCTAATGGAGATACTGAATTTCTTAAATATTTTTTAGAAAAGGGAATGCCCCTGACAGGAGAAATCAACCCTGATGGGTGAACAGTTAATGAGGGGGATAGAGGTATTAATGAGGAGGTGAGCTAAAAGTCTTCATTCAGCTCCTCCTGCTGAGAATGTGGCTTGATCACGAAAGTCAGCCACCTCCTACAATCTGGACAAAGGAATCCATCTCTACCTGGATCACTCTAGTTGATTTTCTCCTTCATGAGCTGGGTTACCCTAAACCACCACGGGAGACAAATGCTTTAGGACTGGAATTCGCCTAGATTAGAGTCTGTTTACACTTTAAACAGAAGTAAGGTCTTCTAGTTGAGTGGGGTCCTGCCCAAGATTGAGGAGTATGTTCTGGGAGGATTTGGGCAATCTCACATATCAGCTCCTTCAGAGTTGGACTGACTGGCCTACAGGGGCTGGTCATCCCTGAATGAGGAAAGAGAAAAAGCCTTAATCCTAATTTAATAATTGGGTATTAATATGCTAGAAAAATAATTTCTCTCACTTATGACAGGAAAGAGCAGCATCTAACTTATAGTGCTATTTCTATAATTAACTATCTGTAGGTCCTTGGGTAAATCACTCCACCTTTTGGAGCCTAGGTTTCTTCATCTGTAAATGTACCACTTTTGTGACCCTAGAAAACTCTTTTAATTTCCATGGGCCTTATTTTTCTCATCTGTAAAATGAGAGTTGAACTGGAGTCCTATCTAGCTTTCGATCAACGATCCAAAATATCGACATCTTTGGATCCCAAGAGCCGAAGGTCTAAGCTACAGGATCTACATGTCACTTCTAGCTCTAAGAGTGTAGGATTCTAAGGGTTAAGTCAGCTGGTATTTTAGGAGTAAAAGGAAGGAGGTCCATCAGGATTTAACCTCAGCCTGTGCCTAAGACAGGCTGCATTTTCAAATTTAGCTGCGGAGAAAAGAACCAAAGATAAATGTTTCATTTACTCTTTGATTTAAGGAACCAATGACATAATGGGAAATCATGGGACTAAGGGCTGGAATGTTCTGTGGGACTTTGGAATGCGTTGTTTTGCTTGCCTTTCTAATTCTTCACCTATGAAAGTGGGATGAAATCCATTTAGACTCTGTCTGTCTCTAAGGAGGTACCTAGAGAATCTGCACAACGAATTAAGTCCTATAAATGCTTCATGTAGGTGCCATAAAGACGAAGTCATCTCAGCAACAAAAATGAAAGATGACAGAATTGGGGTGTGGGGGATGTGAAACCAACAATCTAACATCAATATCTGTACATACGCATAATATGTATACACAGACACACATATACATTATGCACATGTACATATGTACACACATACATGTATTTGTATATATCTGTCTATGGAGAGGGATGAGGGGGAGAGAGAGAAAGATTCTTTTTTCTGAGAATGTCTTTAAGGCAAAAGCTACAAATCAAAATTCAGATGCTGACAGGACTTAGAATACATTGTGTGATCAACTGGGGAGTGCTATGCCTCTTGCTACAAAGTACATCTATAGATTCTGTTCAATTATTTACAAAGCACCCGCCCATCCCTACTTTTACTCTATTTTTAGAAGATGATCATTTGTTAAGCAGGTGGTACATGTTAAACTTATTCTTTCTGAAAGGTCCCTGATCACGTTTGGTAAATTATTTATAATCAGCAACATTTCCCAAGTACCCAATTTGCAGTATGCATTGTTAGTAATAATGCTCCTTTTTTTTTGCACGTAGAGGACATTTTATACTTGTTAAAGTAACTTCAGTCAATAAACATTGTCAATCAGTAGACATTTAAGTGGCCAGTATGTGTCAGGCTTAATTTGATGTCCAAAACAATCTGCTGAGATAGGCCGGTCAGGCATTACAATCCTTATTTTATAGAAGAAGAAATATGCATAGTAACTCATCCAAGGTAACATGGTCAGTTATTGGTGGTGCTATAACCCTTGTTAAAATCACACAGAATCATGCAATCTCAGAGCCTAAAGGGAACTCAGAGGTTTAGTTCAAAGAGTGCCTGCAAAAGACTCTCATAACATTTATTAATTCATTCAAAAAATATTTTAAAGCCCTTAGCTATGTACTCAACACCGTAGTAGACATTGATGGAGATGCAATATTTAGAGAAGAGATGCTCCCTGTCTTCAAGGAGCTTTTATTTTAGGAATACTCCAAATAAGTCCTGTGAATGCTCCATGTAGAGAAAGCCATCACAATAACAGAAATGAAAAGAATACAGAACTGGGAAGGGGCACGGGGAGGCAACTACCTTAAATTAATACCTGTAAATAACATAGGTCTATAAATGTGTATAGATATTTTTGATGTAGATATCTATAGACACACGGTTTTTTTTCTGTCAAAGTCTATAAAAAAAGGTTAAAAACTGAATTCAAGTGCTGACATGACATAGGGTACATTCTGATACTAACCAGGGAGAGATGTGCCTCTCGCTCTAAAGTATATCTGTAAATTTTATTCAATTAATTACAAAGGACCCACTCACCATTCATTCTGCTGCTGAGAAGCTCAAATTGTTATCACTTTTTCCTTAACAGGCCTCTCAGGAATTACTATCTATTGTTCCCAGAATGGGCGTCTAGGTGGTGAAGGGGCTAGAGTGCTGAGCCTGGAATCAGGAAGACCTGAGTTCAAATGTGGCCTCTGACACTTATTAGCTCTGTGATCCTGGGCAAGTCACTTAACCCTGTTGGCCTCAGCTTCTTCATCTGTAAAATGAGCTGGAGAAGGAAATGGCAAACCACTCCAGTATCTTTGTCAAGAAAACCCCAAACAAGGTCACAAAAGAGTTGGACATAACTGAACAACAGCAGCAATGTCCCCAGAATATGAGAGGACAAGTACCACAAATTCTGCCAAGGGAAAGGGTCTCAAAGAGGCTTTCAGTTGAGTGGAGGGTTGGAGTTGGATGGAACATTGTCCCATGAGGGAAGATAAAGAGCCTAAGGATGCCAGCATAAGGCTGATACTAGGTATTAGTGCTATCTTCTCTGTTTCTGGGCCTATACCATAGTTAAAGGGGGAGTGGAGGGGGGGGCAAGGTACAGAGTGGGGAAGTAGAAAGGGAAGGGGAGGAATTAATCTCAGTTGAAGCTGCCTATTTTAATTAATTGTTGTTAAGAAGGACTAAGCTCTTTCATTTCTATACTACTGAAAGATATGAGGCTCTATCAGGACCCTCTAAAACACGGCATCTTGGGTTAAAAACTCTTGTATCCCAGCCCTAGTTGTCACTCTAATTACAGCTAATTCTGCCTTCTGTTCTATCTACTCCCTAGTTTTAACTATGAACCAATTAGAACTCATACTGGCCTATAATCTTCCCATTTCATCTACGAAAATATGAGAGCATGTGAAAATGTTTATATCGAAGAATGAAATGTGCCAAGAAAATATGCCTGTCACCTGGACACAGAGATAAAGTATATATCAGTGTACATCACAGTGTCCTACTTAAAAAAAATATCATCGATAGCTTCCTACTGAGTAAAGTTCAAAGTCTAATAACTGTGAATCCTTTCCCTCTCCATCAGGACATGGGCACCATGCTTCATCATCAGTCTTTTCAATTCGTGATTGGTTACCATGTTGATCAGAGTTCTTAAGTCTCTCAAAGCTATTTGTCTTTATAATGTTATATAAATTGTCCTGATTTGGCTTACTTTATTTTGTATCTGTTCATATAAGCCTTCTCAGATTTCTCTGAAACTTTTTCAGGGCCTTTTAAGATCTAGCGATATCCTACATTTGGAGTGAAATTCATTATTGCTATTACTATCCTACACACACTTAATACTCATGCTTTGAATTACCTTGAATATATGTTTCACCTTGAATATTTTACTCTCCCAACTCTGTACCTTTGCTTATACTGTTCTCTGTTCCTGGAATACCTTCCCTAGCTCTTTTCATCTGTTGAATGAACTCATCCTTTAAACTTCAGCTCAAATGCCACCTCTTCCATGAACCCTTGCCTTCAAAGTCAGCACAGTATGACAGAATGAGCGCTGAATTTTGAGGCATAGAACTTGGATTAAAACCCTGCTTTTGACACTTAGTATCTATGTGACTTTAGGCAAATCATTTCATCTCTCTGGGCCTCAGTTTCCTCATCTTACAGATGAAGGGGTTGGACTAGATGTCTCAAATGTCTCTCTCACCTCTAAATCTGTGATCTATCCTCCCCTTGTTGATAAGAAACTTCCCCCTCAGACTTCCCACAGCCCTTTTATCCCCGATCTCTAATGTACATATCATGATGAGCTCTATACCACAGCTATCTGTGTTTGAGTCTTATCACCTATGAAACGTTAAGTTCTATGAGCTGGGTGGTACAGTGGACAGAGTGCTGGGCCTGAAATCAGGAAGACTTATCTTCCTGAGTTCACAGTTGGCCTCAGACACTTACTAGCTGTGTGACCCTGAACCCTGTTTGCCTCAGTTTCTTCATCTGTAAAATGAGCTAGAGAAAGAAATGGCAAAACACCCCAGTATTTTTGCCAAGAAAACCCCAGATAAGGTCATGAAGGTTCTGACATGACTGAAATGACCGAACAACAACAGCATGAGGACAGTATCCTAATTTATCTAAACTTTCTTCTCTCCTTTAAATTCTCAAAGGATGATCTGTGCACATTAAGTGTTAGATAAAAGTTTGCAGAATGAAAGAATGAATGAACCAATGAATGAATGAATTAGAATGAGGTACTCAGGTGGGAGTAGTTAAGGGAGGCTAGTAAGTTTTGTGCCATCAGGGTCCTCTGATGAAATCTAAAAGAACTTCTGTTATAGTACCTAATCCTTTATTTAACTATGTGTCCCCCTCAAAGACTAGGTGCAATGCCATATATATTGCAGATCCTCAAAAAAAAAAATGTTCATCGATGTTAATTAATCCTCCTCCTTTGCTAGCATCAATAAATTACAGAAAATTTCCTAGGTGCTGTACAGAACTTTCGAGGGAAAGAGTCACGGACCTCACAAGGCTTATGGAAGGATAATAGTGGGGAAGGGGGATTGGCTTGTGGTTGGAGGAAGAGAAGCAAGGAGACAACTCACCAGGAAAAACATATACAGTCAATCCTCATTACTCGTAGATTCCATATTTGTGAATTCACCTACTCACTAAAATTTATTTGTAACCCCAAAATCAATACTTGTGGCACTTTTTCAGTCATTCCCAAACTCGTGCAGAGCAGTGAAAAATTTGTCATCTGACGGGCAAAGTCCTAGCTATGGTCAAACAAGGCAAAGCTCTATCTTCTCATTTCATCTCTTTAACTATAAGTAAGTGTTCTTTTCATGGCCTATTTGGTGTCATGTTCACATTTTTATGCTTTTTAAGGATGATTTTTACTGTTTAAATTGGCTCCCAATCATAGTGCTGAAATTCTGTCCGGTGTTACTGTTACTTCAGATCCAAAGCTCATTAGTATAGGACTCTCTCCTTACTGGTGGAGATGCATGCTCTACTGCATGAGGGACAGGGTTGGTATTGGCTAGTGGATGAGTCTAGCGTTCTTCAGTCCTCTTCAAGATTCCTCAAGCTTCAAGACTCTTCAAGTGTTGAGTTGCTTCTGACTTCCAGGTTTGAGAGGGAAGACTAAAGAGATCAGAAACACCACTTCAGGTTCCTGAAGGAAAAGACTCTGGGAAGAAACCAACAGTCTCTATCATGTTCTCATCCCCATCTTGCTAGAGATACATATACTAGAGACTGAAGAATATTCCCCTTGAATGAGATCTCTCTCTCTCTCTCTCCCTCTCTCTCTCTCTCTCTCTCTCTCTCTCTCTCTCTCTCTCTCTCTCTCTCTTTTATCTAACTCCCAATAGCGGAGCTCCTTCACTCCATTGTCTAGTATATATTCTCTTATGACCTTCTCTTATTTCTGTTATGCTACACTTTGGATAAATAGGTTTCTTTGCTATCCAATATGTGTCTTCATTGTGGAATTGGTATTAGGTGGGGAACGGGTCAAGCTTTGGATATAGAGCTTGGCTTTCTCCTTCCCTCAAAATGACAAAGTGGTCAGAAGTTAGATTCAGTCTAATCATATTCCATAGGGAGCAGAAAGACACAATTCTAGTGTGGTACTTTCTCTGTCTCTGAGGAGAAAGGAGCAGCCTTGGACCCCAACCTCCCATTTCCCCTCCTGGCTGGAATAAATGTCACCTTTGGAGAAGGAGGTGGGGGAGGATAGGCTAGTGATGTCTATTCGGTCTCCCTTCGAGCAACACAAAGACAGCCCTTGACCAGAGAGTGGCAGGGGTTGGGGGGTGGGGGGAGGTTGTCCCTCACTAAAGATGGAATCTTCCCTACATTCCTAAGCACAAGAAATCTATGATGTGCCTTACATAGAAAACATGTGTTAAGATTACCTTCTTAAGCTTCTTTCAGACATGAATTATAGTGTTGTTGACTGTGAGTTCAATGTTAATGAATCAACAATATGGTACATCCATAAAAACGAAGGAGAAATTCATCAATCCGTATGTAAGAGCATTCCAGAAAATGCCAAACTAAATGCTGTTACCAGAAGTTCACAAGAACCTAACCTTGTATTTCTCTGAGGAGCAATAGTTCAGTATTCCCCAATTCAATGACTAGTGATTTTATAGAATATAACTACCATGAATGACGTGAATTAACTTCAATCCAATCCTGTTTAGTAGGAAGCGGGAGCATGGGAGCTGAGGTCAGGAAAGACGGGTTTGAATCCTGCTTCAGACATTTCCATGTTATCATGGGGAAGTTACCCCACTTCTCAGAGACATAGTTTCTTAGTCTGTAAAATGGGTATAATAATACTCTTACTCCCGTATCTTGACCAGGCTTTTTAAGTGCAAACCTATATAATTGTGAATTATCATTTAGCAATATTAAGCAGACATGGGAAAGGAATCTCTGAGAATAAATACAGCTCTTTTCCTTTGAGCAGCATTTTCTTCCTTTTCCTTTCAGAAGGACAGGAAGGACTTTTGGATGGAAGGCAACATGATGAAGACCAATTTACAAATCACTGTAAACATTGTACTGTCTGTATTCAGCCAGTTAAGCTCATGTTCATAGCTTCACATCCTGAACCCTCGACACAGACTCAAAATTCCTTTTTAAAGAAGTCTCACACACACAAAGTATATTTAAGACTAAAAAAGGATTGACCCCTTCACTTTTGAGATTTGGCCCAAAGGGCTTAATTGACTTCTCCAAAATTACATAGGTAGTAAGTACCATAATCAGACAGCCAAGTGATACAATGGATAGAGTGCTGGGTCTGGAGTTAGGAAGACATCAAATCTGGCCTCTGACACTAACTAGCTGTGTGACCCTGGGCAAGTCACTTAACCCTGTTTGCCTCAGTTTCTTCATCTGTACAATGACCTGGAAAAGGAAATGGCAAACCACTCCAGTATCTTTGCCAAGAAAACTCAAAAGGGATCACAGAAAGGTAGACATGACTGAAAACAACTCGGCCCAAAGCACCAGAATCAGGATTTTAGCACAGCTCTTCTACTCCCCCCAAAGTAGTGTGCTTCCCACTGCACCATACTGATTACAAAAAGGCTCCTGTTGTAAAGAGAGTAAAGGCCAATCTAGCCAAACAGGTGGATCAGCCTAGAATATTAACACATCCTCGTCCAAAATGAGGAAACATTGGCAATACCATCAGCATCACTGAGAGAAGACAATTACCCTATCCTGCGCAAGTCCTTCCTCACCTTCAACCTACACAGTCAATCTCCTGCTGGCTCAGAGTACTTACTGGTAACCCCATCTGAGACGCAAATAACCTTAAAATCACAGAATGTTCCACATGCTAATTTCAGTACACGAAGAAACATTCCAATTGCTCATGGGCAAGGCTGTGCAAGTAAGAAATAATAACATGGAGCATACTGAGACACTGATGTCTGCAGATGACGCTGTCTTGATTGCAAATCCTTTGAATGGCAAAGAGATGTGACAGGAGGGAATAAGAGAAAACCAAAAGACAAGATTAAGGAGGAAATAAATACCAATCCCCATGAAATACTGCCTTTATAAGAGGACAGAAATTCACATACTAGGTGAGGGTAAGGAAACAGACCCACTGGAATACTTTAGATTGGTCTTCATTTAGGAAGGATGAATAGATTAAGAGTTGGTAGATGAGAGAAATAGAAAATGTCAGAAACTTATAATAAATATTAATGGCATAGAACATCTAAGGAACCTCAAAAAACAGAAACACATAGTTAAGTCACGATTCTTCGGTATACTGCATGGAAAGAAATGTTGGAATGTGACTTGGCAATAACAGAATGATGTTTTCCTGAAGTTCATAAGTTGTTTCCAAAGGCAATTCCAGAAGATAGGTTCCAAAGATGTTTTGAATAAAGGTAATATCATTGGAATGGGTGGGAAATCAAGACATCTATGAGTTCATTAGTTTTGTTTTATGTAGGAGACAGCTAGGTGTTGCAGTGGATAGAGTACTGGGTCTGGAGTCAGGAAGACTCATCTTCTTGAATTCAAATCTGACCTCAGACACTTACTAGCCGTGTGACCCTGGGCAAGCTACTTAACCCTGCTTGCCTCGGAGAAGGAAATGATAAATCACTCCAGTATCTTTGCCAAGAAAACCCCAAATGAGGTCACGAAGAGTTGGACACAACTGAAAATGACTGAACAACAAGATGGTACGATGGGAAAAACAAAACAATGGATCTAGAATAATTGGACCTGGGATCAAATCCCACCTATGCCATTTATTAAGCGCATTCCCTTGGGTAAGTCACTCAATCTTTCTAGGCCTCAACTTTCTCATTTATAAAATGAACAGGTTGGGTTAGACAGTCTTTGAGGTCCCTTCCAGCTGAAAGAAGGAAGGAAACAAGTAATTGTTTGGTACCTAATGTGTGCCAGGCCATTTGATAGGTGACTTACAAATACTATGTCATTTGATCCTCATAACAACCCTGGAAGGCAGGTGATATCATTACCTGCATTTTGTAATTAAAGAAACCAAAGCAGACAAAGGTTGTGACTTGCCCAGGGTCACACAATTAGTAAGTATCTGAGGATGGATTTGAACTCAGGGTTCCTGAACTCCAGGCCCAGCATTGGATTGATGATCCCATGTCAGATACCAGTTTCAGCACTCACTGGCTGTGTGATCCCAGGCCAAGTCACTTTTCATCTCTGCACCTTGGTTTCCTTACCTAAAAAATGGACATAATGCCTACAGAACCTGCTTTGCAGGACTCTTGTGAGATTCAAATGCAATAATATACTTAAAGTGTTTGCAAACTTTAACGTGCTGTGTAAATACCAGTCGGTGCTGTCATCATTATCATCATCTTCATCATTATTACTGCTGCCATCTCATTCTCGATGGGAGTCAGATAGAAACTGTCCAAGGACAAGGCATTACCCTCTATTTACCAAAGGTTCTATGGATTGCTGTGCAGGCGGATAAAGTGGTAACTGAATAATAAACAGTATGGGGGTGGAAGCTCATCTTCTCTAGGCTCTCACTAAAAATGGTGACAGGACCGTTCCATTGGCAGACGAGATGACAGAGATGACGCCTACCTTGACCTGTTTCCCCACAGTTTTAAAAATTCCCTCCAAATGGTCTCTCTATTTTGAAAGCTTCTCATTCCACATAGCTTGGAGATTATGTGTACTCGGGAGGGTGGTAGCTATTAAAAATGTTGTTCTTAAGTTTTTATGACTCGGTATTATGTCTAGGAAGCTGTGGGCACCAGTTTTTTATGTGTTGTTTATTGTTATTGTTCTTTGGGTGTCCCTGAGGTGTGGCTTGAGAGAGATGATTATTAAACTTTTGGCGTAAGCATTTAGAAATTGGCAAACACTACAAATCAGGACTTGAGATATTGTTTTGTTGACTGTGTGGCCTTAAGAAAGGGATAGAGAAAATGTTAATGATGCCGATTAAATGGAAAAGTGTTTCTTGCATGCATATTTTTTTCTCTGAGGAGGTGGTTGTTAAGCATTTACCAGTAAAGCATTGCTACTTCTCTGCCAGGGCAACTAAGTGGTGCCATGGTTAGAGCATCGGACTTGGAGTCAGGAAGAATCTGGCCTCAGACACTGGGTGACCCAGGGCAAGTCACTTAACCTCTCTTTGCCTCAGTTTCTTCAACTATAAAATGTTGATAATAACAGCAACTACTTCTCAAGGTTGTTGTGAGGACCATATGAATTAATATTTGTAAAGCACTTAGCATAGTACATGGTATGTAGCAGGTTCTTAATAAATGGTGGGTTTTTTTCCCTTTTTTCTCTTTCAGAGTTCCTCCTTACAGGTAAAATGGCAGCAATTAAAAACATGATATCTCATGAATGCTATTGAAAAAGAAAAAGCAAAAGTGAAAAGAAAAAGAAGTAGCATATAATGCCAAACAACAAGTTCTTTAAATATTCAAATACATCTGTGACTTCTTCAGCTTGGAAATTCCTTCCCACAAGACAACTCATCTCTTTCTTTGGATCCTCATTGATTCTTCTCCATATCCTCCCATAAATGTGCCCCAGGGGAATCCGCCCAATGTGCTACCAGCCTTCTTCACTTTCTCCTGATGTTGCAAAGGTACCAGGAGCACTCTGGCTGTCCTCTCGTTATCCCTTCCTCTTGTCTTTTCTTCTTATCACGCAATTCCTTGACGGCATCTTTTATTCTGGCATATTTGTGTTTAGTTGTTTCAATCACATCCAACTTTTCGTTACCCCGTTTGGGGCTTTCTTGGCAAAGATACTAGAGAGATTTGCCATTTCCTTCTCCAGCTCATTTTACAGATGAGGAAACGGAAGCAAAAAGGATTATATGACTTGCCCAGTCACAGTAAGTAGGCTAGATTTGAATTCAGACCCTCCCAGTGCTCTATCCACTGCACCATCTAGCTGCCCTTCCTGGAACACAGTTAAGTGCTTAATAAATGCTTGTTGGTTGATTGATTCCTGATTCCCCCAACTGATAGTACTTCCCTCTCAAATTACTTTGTATTTATTATTTATATAACTGTTTGTGTACACAGTGTTTTTCCTCATAGAAGGTAAGCAACTTGAGGGCAGGGATTGTTTTATTGGTTGTCTATGTAACCACAATGCTTGATATGGTACCTGATGCTTAGGGGGCACTTAATAAATTCTTATTGATGATTGAAATTTGCAATAAACATTTTTTGAGTGCCTACTATGTGCCAGGCACTGTGGGAAGAACTAAGAATTCAAAGAAAGACATAGCCTTCTCAACCCTCTCCCCCAAACAAAACAGAACAAAACAGAACAGAAACAAAAAGCCATTGCCCTCAAGGAGTTCACAATCTAAAGGGGGAGAAAACATGAAAATACTATATACAAACAAGCTATACACAAGATAAATGGGAAATAACAGAGGGAAGATACAAGAATTGTAGGGGGTAGGGAAAAACTTTTGGTAGAAGGGGGGATTTTAGGTGGGACTTGAAGGAAGCCAGTAGGTGGAGGAGGGAGAGCATTCCAGCCTTGGAACAGTAAGAAGGGCTGAGAGAACAGTTTATAGGATCACCATAATTATGTAAAGGAAAGCAACATTTAAAGATGGCAGAACTCTAATCAACGCAGCATCTGACCATAACTTCAGAAGACCGATGGTGAACATTTTCTTTTGTCTCTCAGCATAGAGAGGACATACTGGAGACGTGGAATTAGCTACAGTTTTTCAGAAGTGTCCAATATGTTGATTTGTGTTGCTTGAGTATACTTATTTGGGGGAGGGAGAAAGGAGTGTATGCAAACTGTCAAGTGACATTTTTTTAAAGGAGCATCAATAAAATAACTTTTTAAAAATAAAGCTAAAAACTTACATGTATATTTTCTTGCATGCATAATAAAACCATATATACATACACCCATGTGTATACACACATACATATATGTATATGCATGTATATACCTAGATACACCTAGATACATACATATATACATATTTACAACACTGGGGGTCCTGGCTACACAAGTTACTT
This sequence comes from Phalanger gymnotis, assembly GCA_028646595.1. Lineage (NCBI taxonomy): Eukaryota > Metazoa > Chordata > Mammalia > Diprotodontia > Phalangeridae > Phalanger > Phalanger gymnotis. Next base: position 127,587,810 of record CM053622.1, on the reverse strand, counting down.
GAGATGCCACATACCTGTCAGAACGTTTTCAATATGTATATTAAGGAGAGGGAAGGATTGTGAGGACAGAGGTCATAGGATATTGAGAAACAGTCAATTTCCCTAGAATATGCATGCACCTAAAAACCATAAGGATTCTGTACTTAGGATTTGGTGCTTTTGTGCCCGTTCATTTAAATCGCTGGTGGATGAGCATACTGCCTTTAAGTATACTGCAGTCAGGGCAGCTGGGTGGTGCAGAGGATAGAGCACTGGCTCTGGAGTCAGGAGGATCTGAGTTCAAATCCAGCCTCAGAAACTGACCCTGGGCAAGTCAGTTAACCCTGACTAACTCAGGAAAGAAAGAAAGAAAGAAAGAAAGAAAGAAAGAAAGAAAGAAAGAAAGAAAGAAAGAAAGAAAGAAAGAAAGAAAGAAAGAAAGAAAGAAAGAAAGAAAGAAAGGAAGGAAGGAAGGAAGGAAGGAAGAAAGGAAGGAAGAAAGGAAGAAAGAAAGAAAGAAAGAAAAGATAAAAAGAAGAAGAATACTGTGGTCCAGTGGGAAGAGCACTGGATTTGGACTGAGAGGCTCTGAGTTTGAATCTTGATTCTGTCATTTACAACTTCCTTGACCTCAGGTAAGTCATTTAGGACTTCCATTTCTCCAACTGGAGAAATGTTGGCTCAGACAACCTCTAAGGTCTGGTCTAGCTCTGAAGCCAAAATCCTGAGAGCCTTGGACTGTCAGGCTTTCCTGAAAGTTTGCAAGTAGATTCTTCTTTCACCCATATTACATAAATATGCCTCATGCCTATGAATTAGCCAAAATACACAACATTTAAAAGGAAACTAGAGCTTGTTTACTTGGGAATAAGCATAAGAACACTTTCAGCTACTGCTGTGTGTCTATATATACACAAACACATATAAATGTATATGTGCATATACATGTATATACATATACACATATATAAATGATATAAATGTATATATACACACATACATATACATACTTTTGGGGGCAACAGCTGATGTCTTTAAATGCTGCTTTTCCTTACATTATTTTGATTAATATGAGAATTGTTCTTTTAGTTCTAACAACCAATAAACATATTCACATACGTCTATATAATATGTACATATATACACATATATTTGCATGCCTAACACAAGTAGGTATTTACTAAAATGTCCACTGAATGAGCAAAATAATAAATTCTATGGCGGGATACAAAATTATTTTGGGGTGGGAAGCAAAAAATCCTATTAAGTCACAGCAAACCAGAGGCAGAGAAAAACAAAAACTCACTGGGGGCCTGGTTTCATGGGTCTTATTTGCCAAGCTTCAAACTAAATTACTATATATTGAGTTTCTCAAATATTTACATGTGTTTTCTGTTCCCAGGAAACAGATAGCATATTATGTTAGACTACTGTTCAAAAAACTCAGGAAATTAAAAACAGAAAACCACATATAATCATCGAGGGTGCAATACAAATCCACCAAGGGCGCAGGAGTACAAGTGTGGGTGCCTCCCTGAGTCTTCTCTGCCTTTTGGTTTTTTTTTTCCCATTTCCAGCACTTGACATGATTTTATTTTTTTCTCCATCACACATGCCTCTAGCTTTGATTGTTTTCCTCTCCAGGAACATTCCCATTTCCCAACCTGGGAATATGGCACCTGGGAATGGAGGGAGGGCTCAGAAAGTGAAGCCCAACAAACAGCTAAGGATTTAAAGCTAAGGTTCTGCCACTAGCTTCCACTACATCCCATAGCCTCTCTGGGCCTCAGTTTCTTCAGCTGTAAAATCAAGGGCCTCTTTGGTCCCTTCCAACTCTAAATCCATGATCCTAGTTTCTAAATAAATGGCAAACAATTTGAATGGTTTTATCTGTGTCTTCACAGGTTCGTTTTAAAAAATCTTGAACCACTTTTACCCACTCTCACCATGACAATCCCTTTGTTGACTTAAAACTACAGCCACAAAAAGTGGGGGTGAGGGCGGGTGGAGAAGGAGACTGTGTGAAGAAAAGAAAGAGAAGACCAAGAAACCCCCCTAACAGTTTCTGGTCAGATGATTGTTCTAAAGTAGTAAATTACCAACAACTTGAATCTCTTACTCAACTAGCCAAGAAAAGCAGGGGGTGGGGGTGTTAATCTGTCAAGTCCACTTTAACAAAATGGGCTGCCCCATGTGATAAATGCACCTCTGGAAAAGGCAAACAAACCTACTGCTGCCGGTCTGATTCATGGCCTGTCTGCCTGCCTGACTGTGTACAGAGCTTTTGACTTGGTACTGAGCCCTATGCAAAGACTTCACTTGGTGTTTGGGTTGGGGGATGGGGGTGGGAATGCATGTAAAATGCATGTAAAAAAAAAGATGGCCACTGTCTGTCTGTCCTTAGACAACAATGAACTAAGGAGAAAAGAGAGAAGTGATTTTCCCTCCCAAAGAAGTTAAGTCCCCGAAAATCCTCAGAATTCAGCTAGCTAACATCTGACAGAAATTGATCTGGAAAAAAACAAGTTTTATATGAGTGCCTTCTAGCTTTGGAAGTAAATTGAAACACCACAATAAATACCCTAATGTCAATATCTGAAAGAGTCTTAGATACGTGAAGGTATCTCATTGGTTTTGCATGAAAGTGAATCTTTGGGGTTTTCTTAAATTCACTTTGGGTTGGTAGCAGAGGGTTGGGAAATGTATTTTTAAATAATATTTTATTTTAAATATGTAATGTAATTAATTTGTTACATCATATAAAATTTTATGTAATGTGTAATTAATTAATTAAAGTATGTAATGTAATTAAAATTTAAATATGTAATATAATTGAATTCAAAATATTTTATTTTAAATATATAATATAATTAAATGTAATTTTTAAAATAATATTTTAAATAATATTTTTCCAAATTTCCAAATATTTTAGTTCCAGATTCTATCCCTCCCTCCCTCTCTTCCATCCTCCCTTCCCTGGGACGGCAAGCAATGTGATATAGGTTATACATGTGCAATCATGTAAAACATGGGAAATATAATTAATAACCCACTTGGCACAGATTGATCCAATATCATCAGCTTCTGGATTTTTCTGTTTCTATCATTAGATTGTGAGCTCCTTGAAGGCAGGCATTTTTTGCCTTTTGTTGTATCCCTAGAAGGGCCTAGCATATAGTAGGTGTTTAATAAATGCTCCTTGACTGACTATTGACTCCAAGAACTGAATTCATTTCTGGAGGTTCTTCGTATTTGTCCTTCCTGATGGACTCCAAATGTCCCCTAAACCCTTTTATCACAGAAAAAAGAGAAAACATTTGGTAGACTCCTCTAGTTCACTGTTTTCAAATACATAAACCCAACACTAAGGACGAGACAGCAAGCTCTGCTACACACAGGTGCCTCTTGCAACTGGTGTCCCTGCATCTGCTTGTTACAAGCTCACTCCATCACTACCTGTTGGCCCCTAACACCCTCCCCTTTCCTAATTCTCTATCATACTGTTGCTCAGTAATTTCTAGAATGGCTTGGAACAATGCACACTGGGAAATAGCAAATTTTTGTTGGAATAACAGTCCTAGAAGTCTCCTTCAGCCGTTTTCTTGCAGTTTATCCAGCTCTTTGCCAAGAGAGATGTTCTGAACTGAATACATCTTAATCCTGTTGAATTCAGGATTTATTTTATAGACATCCAGACTTCTGGCTTAAATATAATTTCATTTTGCTGGATTGAGCTGAATTTACTTTGATAAGGACTGCAGTGGTTTTGTGTTTTCTGTTTTCCCAAAGATCATCTAGGAGCTGGTATTTCTAATGTCTAAGGCTGTAGTAGGAAGGCAAAATTTATGATCTCAAAAAGGATCATATATATATCTGAATGGCTCGAAATCGTTGGGTATACAGAATTCTCCAAGCAGAAGGCATCAAAAAATTTATTCAGGGCCCAGAGCAACAAATTAGCGAACCAACCTCCCCATTCCAGTATTGTAAACACAAGCCTCCAGGCCCAGTAGGCCCACCTCATAAGAGTAGCCAGGAGGCCACAGAAAAATAAGATGGCATAAATCATATTCACTGGCCTCAAGACCTCGCTCGAACTCCTGGGTCCACACAGGGGTTGGCTCTGCTTCGGATTTTTTCAGCTGTAGTTTCTTGCCTCTCCTCGCAGCCAAGCCTCTGGCATTCTCAAGCCCCGCCTCAACGACCAGAGACCAGAGTCCAGAGACCCATTGGTTCTCGAGTTGGCCCCTCTTAAGTGATTAATCTACGCCCACACAGGTTTCATACCTGATAGGGCTTTGGGCCTGGGGCTTAGCATTTAACAGGTGAAAGTACTTTCACCGTAAACAAAAGCCAAACTCCTCAAGGGCACCCGTTAAACTAAGCCCATTTTGCCTTACTGGCACAAAGGCCTATAGTAATTTTCCTTATATCCCAGCTTGAATGCCCTCTCTTCCTTACAACTTCCTCCTACTGCTCCTACTTCTGCCTTCAAGGGCCAACGAGAACAAATCTGATCCTTCTTCCACATGATTTCTCTTCCAAAATATGAAAACAACTATTACTTCCCCCCAAGACCTGTCCATGTTAAACATCCCCAGTTCTTTGGGTCTCATATGATATGGGCTCCAGTTCCATTCACCTTCCTGGTTGTCTTTGTTGGCCGCTCTCAAAGAGGACCAAAATAACATAGCTATGTTAGGGTCAAGATACAGTGTGTCCAACTGTGGCTCATCAGACCAATACAAGCTCAGAAAGCTCTACCACAGGTAGGGCACAAATAATCTGTGTGAACATTTAGAGGGGTAATGTCTCTAAATTTGCATATCTCATGTTTCTTTTGAGCTACCCCAATTCTGCTTTGCTCAGAGAGCACAGCACCTTCCTTGATGCAGGCCCACCATGCCGAATGAGGGGACATCTCCAGTTGTCCTGATTTATAACTTGCCACTGAACCCCAAGATGGTTCTGGAGGAAAGGGTGAAGCTGGTGACCTTGTATAGCCTTCACTCACTTAAATCCAATTCACTTGCATCACATTCCTGACATCATGGTCCTCTTGGAGAACAAAGGACAAACAACAACCACCACCACCACCACCATGCAGGATGGACCTGTGCCAGTGTCTCCTATGTCACACAATCAATTCCAAAGTTCTCAAGAAAGACCTTGAGAGTGTCCTTTTAGCACTTCTTCAGACCACCATGTGAGTGCTTGCCCTGTGTGAGTTCTCCATAAAATAATCTTTTAGGCAAACAGAGATTTGTCATTTGAACAATGTGGCCAGCAAAGTTGTGCTCTTTGCAGTAGGGGTTGAATGTTTGGCAGTTTAGCTCAAGAAAGGACCTCAGTGTCTGTCTTTCTATGAAGCTATACCAGTTCACCAAGAACCAAACACAATATTCGACCTGACCAGGGCAGAATTGTGATGAACAATTCCTTTGTTCTGGATACCATGATTATCTTAATTCTTTCTAAAATTAATTATTTATAGTTTTCAACATTCACTTCCATAAGTTTTAAATTTTCTCCACCTCCCTCTCCTCCCCTCTACCCAAGATGGCATGCAATCTGATATAGCCTCTACATATACATCCTTATTAAACATATTTTCACATTAGTCCAGTTGTATAGAAGAACTAGAATGAATGGGAGGAATCATGAGTAAGAAAAACAAAACAAAACAAAACAAAAAAGAGCAAATAGTCTGCTTTGATCTGCATTCAGCCTCCACATTTCTTTCTCTGGATGTGGATGGCATTTTCCATCATGAATTTTTGGAGTTGTTGTAAGTCCTAGAATTGCTGAGAAGAGCTAAGTCTATCAGTCAGTCATCGCACAACGTGGTGTGTTAATTCCTAATGCAGCTCAAGGTTGTGGGAGTTTTTTTTGTTTGTTTGTTTTACTACTGTGACACACTCTTGACTCACACCGATCTTGTAACTCATTCAAACTCCTTTTTATGTGATCTATTGGCCTAGCCATATTTCAGCCATTCTGATTTTTTTAATGCAAGTATAAAATTTTACCCTTGTCTCTATTAAAATTCATCCTTTTTTTTTTTTTGCTGTTGTTCAGTGATCAGGCCATTTTTTTTTTTTGGAATGTTAAATCCATCCTTACACAAGGAAGATACTGACCCATTTCAGCCTATATTTTGTCAGGAAGAAATCAACAGAAACAAATTTAGTCTAGGTCTCCTAATCTGGAAGCTACAGTGCTGATGTTACAAGCAGGATACTAAGGACTTTAGCATAAAACTTTAACAGTCAATGCGAAATGAATGCAGATCCAAAAGATAAAGAAAAGAAGAAGAAAACCAGGGACTCTGGGAAGCATTCTGACTGTAGCTCCTCCTGGGTATTCTACCATCTATATGAGATAATATAGGCAGCCAAGTGTCAGAGTGGAGGGATCATTGGGCTTGGAGTGAGAAAAACCTGAGTTCAGATCTAGCCTTGGACACTTATTACATGTGTGACTCTGGGCAAATTACTTAACCTCTGTCTGCCTCAATTTCCTCAGCTGTAAAAAAAATTGGGGATAATAGCACCTACTTTGCACAGTTGCTGTGAGGATCCAATGAGATAATATTTTAAAGTGTTTAGTATAGTGCCTGGCACAGAGTAGGCACTTAATTAATGCTAGTTCTCTTCTTCCAGGTTGTGGTTGCAAGGTTTGTCTTTCGTTCTCCAAGAGGACCATGACATCAGGAAGATGATGCTATGACTTGCAAGTGAATTGGATTTAAGTGAGGGAGAGCTGTGCAAAGTCACCAGCCTCATTTTCTCTTCAAGAGTCATCTGGGTCCAGTGGCCAGATATAGATCAGGATAAGATGCAGTGAGAGACCTTGGCCTTTTTTAAGCTAAGGTCTTTCTCAGTTCTCACTTTGACTAAGGCAATGCCCATTTCAGTGATTAGGGCTATTTAAGAAGTGAGCCAAGAGATGGTCCCCTTAATAATAATAAAAAAAATCAAATTGGGAGGGAGAGACCCTCCCTTCTCCCTCAACACACACACACACACACACACACACACACACACACACACACACACACACAAAGCACTTTGCAAATCTTGAGGAATTATACAAATGTGAACTATTATTATTCAGTCAAGTCAAATCAACAAGCATTTATGAAGCTCTTACTACATACAAGACACTGTACTAAGACTTGGGACACAAAGAAAGGCAAAAACTTGTGTTCTGATGGAGAAGACAACATGCAAGTAACTAGCTAGATAGAAAATATATTCACAGTGGATAGAAAGTTCTCTGGGAGGAGGAGATCAGAAGCTAGGGATCCAGGAGGGCTCCTGCACAGGGTGGCCTTTGAGCTGAATCTTCTAGGAAACCAGGGAAAAGAAGATACAGAGAGGAGACAGTAGAGGATTCAAGGCACGAGAGATAACTACAAAAGGAGAGAAAGGAATATATATACGTACATATATACACACATATGTATATATATATGTATATGTAAGTATATACACATATACATACATACATATACATACACACATGCACACACACATACATATGATGCTGGGAAGACAGAAATGAAATTTGGCAATTGATTGGCTACATTGGGTTAATTAAAGTGAGGAATGAAGGATGACCCTGAGGTTGGGGGCCTAGGTCAGTGGGAGGATGGTATTCTCAACAATAATAGAGCATTTGGGAAGAGAAGAGAGTTGGGGGGGTGGGGCAGGGTAAGAAGATGAATTCTGTTCTGAACACATCTGAGATGCCCATAGGACATCTGACTTGAGATATCCCAAAGGCTTTTGTGAGACTAAAATTCAGGAGAGAAAGGAAAGAAAGTAGGGGTAGTTTATGGATCTAGGTAGGGATGTGTTGGAAACATCTCTAACCTACAAAACTGACTTAAATTTTCACTGTTAGCATTTGCACTTCAGAAATCAGAACATACTACAAATCATGATTTGATTTGTTTTGCTGATTTTGCTGATTGTCTAGACAATAAAATGATGGAGAAAATGTTAATAATGCATATTAAACTTTAAAAAAACATACATTTTCCCCCCAGAGAGCCTGGTTTTTTTCAATTTGTTTGTTTAGCATTTGCCAGTACATCCTTGAACTAATGGGAGCTTATGAGATCACCAAGTAACACAGTTAAGAATGAAAAGATAAGAGGACCCTGGACAGAGCCTTGGGGAACAGCCATAGCTAATGGGCTATAACTTGGGCAAAGATTCAGCATGGGAGAAGGAAAGGAGTGGTCAAACAGGAGGAAGGAGACCCAGGAGTGAGCAGCGTCATAAAAACCTAGAGAGAAGAGAGTATCCAGGAGGAGTGGGTAATGGGCAGTGTTGAAGGCTACAGTGAGGTCAAGAAGGAAGAGAATTGAGTCAAGGTCTTTAGTTTTGGCAATTATGAGATCACTGGTGACTCTGGAGCTGAGAGTTTTAGTTGAATCATATCTAGATGTGTTTAGATGAGCATTTAGCAAGAGAGTGAAAGCTTCATTTTTCTTGCTTTTCTTTTAAACAAGGCTAATATGGAAATATGTTTTGTATCATTTCACATGTATAATTGACACCACATTGCTTGTCTTCTCAATGGTGGGGGAAGGGCAGCAGGGAGGGAGGGAGAGAATTGGGAACTCAAAAATTTGTAATTAATTTAAAAATGAATTTATTAATTTTTTAAAAGAAGAGAGTGAAAGGAGAGGAAGTAGAGGTATCAAGTGTAAGATTTTAGTTACAAGAGTAGGCTGGAGGGTGGGATAGGGTAGAGAGATCTATAATGATGGCTAACCAGGATTGTCTGATCAAGTGAGGATTTTTTAAGGATGGGTATATTTGTGGGCAGCAAGGAAACAGCCAGCTGAGAATGAATATCAAAGATGAGGGGAATAGGGATAGTGGTGACAACAATCATCTGGAGAAAACCTGAGAGTATGGGATGGATGGAGCATGTAGGGGGCTTGACTTAGCTAAGAGAAGGGCCATCTCTTCATCTGAGATGGGAGAGAAGGAGGAAATATAAAGGAAGATATCTGAATGCTGTGAAATGTAGTGGAGGAGAGAAAGAAGGGCTCTGGACAAATGGTCTCAATCCATTCATTCATCCATCTATTTATTTGCTTATTTATTTGTATATTATTTATTCATTCATTTATTTATTTATCTTTGTGAAGTATGAAGTAAGCTCTTAAGCTGAGAGACTGGAGTAGGAGAGTGCCTTGGGAGGCTTGGGGAGAGATGAGGTCAGAGGCTATGGATAATGGGATAGCAAATTGATTAGGGAGGAATAGAATGTTTGGCTTGGTGCAGTGAGCTGAGATTGTTGTTGTGGTTCCGTCATGTCTGACTCTTTGTGATCCCATGGACTTTGTCCGTGGGGTTTTCTTGGCGAGGACCCTGGAGTGGTTTGTTATTTCCTTCTCCAGTGTGTCTCCATTTAATAGATGAGAAACTGAGGCAAAGAGGACTTAAGGGACTGGCCCAGGGTCACGTAGCTAGTATCTGAGGCTGGATTTGAACCCAGATCTTCCTGATTCTAATCCCAACTTTCTATCTACTATATCAGCCAGGTGAGTCGAGATTAGCTAACAGAAATTTTGAGTAGACTTATGTTTCAACAATTCAGCTAGCAGCTGCTGTGGGAGTGAAAGACCAACACAAGCCCAACAACAAGGACGCTGCCAGCACAGGCTCTTTTGATCCGCTTTACTAAGGAAAGCAATGTTAAGGAGTTAACAAGCTTACTTTAATTTGGCATACAAATACCATTCACTTAGTTCAGGGGAAAAAGCCAGCACTCTGAACTTCAGAGCAAACACAGACAAATTACAAACATACATTATAAACAGACCAAATACAATTCATAGTTACCAAGAAAGCATCGACATCTGGGTGAGCTGGGAGGCTCTTAGAGCGGCTGCCCGGAGTCCTGAGCCTTCAGGGGCGAGAGCCTCAAGCAAATAGCTCTGTTCTCTCTTTTTATACACTCTTTAGCCAACATCAAAAGTCATCTGAGTGACCAGAACTTAGGCTCCTACTATTGGCTCTGGTCTTAGCAACTCCCCTTAGGACCTTGAGGGCTTCACGCCCACATAAGCTTAGCACCTAGTAGATAGGGGTTTAGGCCTGAGGCTTTGCATCTAGTAAGGCTCAAACATACTTGATTAATTTATCATTCTAAAACAGCAAAAAAAAAAAGTCCCAACTTAATTGCTATTGAAACCTAGTCAGCACCATCGTGTTGTTTCTTTCAGTTCTATTCAGAATCAAAGGAGGTGGATGGGAGAAATATATTATTAGTGTTGCTGCTGCTGTTATCTTTAAATAACTAGATCTCTGAGACACTGGGTCTTCTGCCTGGACACTCAAGTCATCACTGTCTTCCACCGACCTCACTTGACATCTTGTTTTGTGCTTCTCTGATGCATTTACCATGTTAGACTATGAATTACATGCACCTGTGAACATGTTATATCTCCCTGCTAGACTGTGAGCTCTATGCATTTAGGGCCATGTCTTAACTTATCTCCCTATACTACTACTACTACTACTACTACTACTACTACTACTACTACTACTACTACTAAAAATAATAATAATAATGATAATAATAGGCAGCATTTGCATAGTGTCTTACGGTTTGCAAAGTGCTTTGTACAGGTTATCTCATTTGATCCTTACAGCAATGCTAGGATAGGTTCTATTGCTATTGCCATTTTACAGATAAGGAAAATGAGACAGAGGGTGAGTGACTTGCCCAGGGTCACACCACTGGTCAGTGTTGAAGGCTAGATTTGAACTCAGTTCTTCCAGATTCCAAGTCCACTCTAGCTGTGTCCACTCTACCACTTGGGTGTTTCTGGTGCTTAGGAGAGTGCCTAAGCATACAGTCTGTTCTTAACAAATATTTACTGAAAATTGGGAAGAAAGGAGAAAGATAGAAACACTACAAAGAGAGAACCTACCTTGACATAACTACTGCTGAATGTCTGGTACCTCAACTCTGCACCTTATGCTTTGTTGGATTTCTTTATCCTATTTTTTCCATGTTTTAAATGTGTCTGACTTTAGACTCATATTAAGTTCTTTGGGTCTGGCCAATTTTGGGTAGATGAACTGAAGTGGACAGACTGAGGGGCTTCTTCTGTACTCAAGGGGGCTAACCTAGATGTTTATGGCAGCTTCTGGTTTGGAGAACTCCTCACTCTAATAAAAGTACCCCAGCAAATGGGCAGACCTAGAAATTGAGGCCAGATTTGGGCTCCTGACTGCAAGACAGTGTGTACGTGATCTTTTCTCTTTAATACTTTTTCTCTTTTGTTCTTGAAGCTAAAATACTTCATTTCATAGGATGACAGATTTGGAACTTATCTAATCCAATCCTCTCATTTGACAGATGAAGAAACTGAGTCCCAAAGCGGTTTAAATGACTCACACAAGGTCACACAAGTACTAAATGGCAAATCCAGGATTTAAATCCAGACTCTCTGAATTTCAGAGGAGGCAAAGAACATTGGATGTCAAATCCAGTGCTCTGTGCCTCTACTGGGATTGAGAGCTCTTTTTCTTCATTTTTAATCTGTTCTTTTCTCTGAGCTTCATTCCCAGTTCACACATACCTCTGACCTGATGTTCTTCTGAAATAATCTCCTATCCCTTAATAACAAAATGCCCCTTCATCCCTCTTTCTAGGACTCCTTTAGGCCTCACTCTCAAAAGGATCTTGTCTTTGCAATCCAGGCCAAACTAAAGGAAGTCAGTCAACTTCTAACCTGCCAGAGGAAGAGCTCCCCAAATTATATGATCAACTCAATCAACATTTACATATATTATACATTAAAGCTTACAAAGCACTTTCCTCCCAACAGCCCTGTGAGGAGTAGAGTTATCATTATTTTTCCCATATTATAGATGAGAAGTGATTTGCTCATGGTCACACAAGATAAAATATCCAAGCCAGGATTCAAGACCAGTTCTTGTGGCTCTAAATACTTTCAGTTGAGTCTTTCTACCACGTTATCTGTCCAACTCTTGGTGAGAAGGTGTTTCTGGTTCTCCACTTAGAGCCTTGAGATCACTTGAGAAGGCAAGGATTGGGGTGTTAGTGACAGTGGGGCTCCAAAGTGGGATGTGCTACCTATGATGAAGACTTAGAGGACTCTAAGGATAACACCTTCCCTGCTAGCAACTGGCAGGACACTGTCTTTCCTTTGGTTGCTCCCTCTACAGCTAGCCAAGAGGGGAAGGAGAAGATCTGGGTGGGATATAGAAAAGCAGGGAAAGGAAGAAGAGGAGACTTTCAAATGTAAGCCTGTGGATTGGGTGGAGCTCTTAATTCAGCTCTCAACTCTTCTTAGTGGTCACCTAAGCCTGGTAAATTGTCCAGTTTAGTACTCTTTACAACTACCTAAAGACAGTTGAGACCTGTAGAGGAGCTCTTCTTTCCCAGGATCCCTAGACACCAGGCTCCCACAGATCAGAATTTAAGACATCAATATTTTAATGTTTGCAGAGTGCTTTTGCAGACATTATCTCATTTGAATTTGAGAACAATGCTGCATTTTACAGATGAGGAAACCAAAGCAGACAAAGGTCAAGTGACTTACTCAAGGTCACACAGCTAGTATGTGTCTGAGACTGGATTTTAACTTGGGTCTTCCTCACTATCCATTAAGCCACCTATATGCCGCTAAAAGTCCACAGTAATTGACCTGGCACTCTAGGTCACAATTTCTTACTGCACTACCTTTCCAACCTTACATCACACCATTATCAATCAATGAACAAAGATTTATTAAGTACCTATCTGTCAGACATTGGGCTAAGGCTAAGTAATAGGGATACAAAGACTACCAATAAAATAGTCCCTGCCCTCAAAGAGCTTAAATTCTTTGGGACAAGACACTATGTACACCTTGGAATACAGACAGAAGATAGACAATATAAATAAAAAAGTAATTGTTTGGGGTGGGGGATGGGAAGGAAAAGGCACTAGCAGCTGTAGGGATAAGGAAGGCCTCATTCAAAAATTGGTGGCTGCATTAAGTTATGGAGGAAACTAGGGGTTCTAAGAGTTAGGGGTGAGGAGAAAGTGCATTCCAGGCATGATGAACAGCCAATATAAAGGCAAGGATGGGGTGTTGAGTATAAGGGGGGGAAAGGCCAATATTTTTCCTAGATCACAGAATATGTGAAGAGGATGAGAAGGTAAGGTAGAATAAGGACGGAAAGGTTAGCCGGAGCCAGGTTATAAAGGCCTTTAAAAGTCAAACAGAGGACTTTGTACTTAATTCTAAAGGAACCAGAGAGCTATTTGGGTTTATTGAGCTTTGGAAGATCATGGTGCTTCAGGAGAGACGTGAGGCCAGGAGGCCAATTAGGGGACAATCGAAACAGTACAGATGAGAGGGGATGAAGGCTGAACTACAGTGGTGGCCAGGTACAATGTGCACACCATGCGGTACCAGCCAACTTGGTGCACTTGCCATTCCTTCACAGTCTCGCTGCATCCTGCATTGGTGCTTTTCTCCAGACCATTGTTTGTGCCTAGAATAGCCTCTTCTCCACCCCAGTTTTCTACCTGTTGAAATCGTACCCCTTCTTCAAAGGTTATACCAAATGATTCCTCTGCCATGGGGCCCACTCTTGTGTCTCCAGACTAGAAATGATAGTTCTTCCCTCAGCTTCCTAAAGCACTTTGATTAAACCTCTTTCGTGTACTTAACAGTACATGCATAACCTTCTATTCTATCTTATAGTTACAGATTTTAAGTTCCATGAGGGCAGGGACCATTTCTTATTTATACATTGTATGTCTCTCAGTGTCTACTACAATAACCGGCACGTAGCGTATGCTTAACAAATGTTTTTGAATTGTCATTATTTGGAAATAGGTGACATATGGACAATGTGGTAGAGTGGAAAAAGCATTGCCTCCTGAGCGGGGATGTTAACCTTTTGGGAGTCACAGACTCCTCTGGCTGCCTGGTGAAGCCTATGGGCCCCTCCTCAGGATAATGTTCTTAAATGCATAAAATAAAACCCATAGCATCACAAAGGGAACCAATTCTTTTGAGGTATGGTTATAAAAATACTTTAAAAAAACAAATTCTCACAGATACCCTGCAATCTATACAGAGACCCTTAGGTATGTGGACCCCAGCTTAAGAAACTCTCCTCTGGAGTCAGAAGGCCTGAGTTCAAACCCTACCTAATGGTATGACTTTACAATTCTTCTTTTTCTTTCAAAGAAAGGTGTTGGCCTCAAACATCCCTTTCATCTCTGTATTTATGTTTGTATGATTCTAACGGCTTTATCTAATTGCTAAGCAAAAAAGGAAGAAAGAAGGAAAGCAATCAAGAAAGAAAGAAAAGGAAGGAAGGGGAGGATGAAAGAAAGCAAGAGAGAGAGAGAGAGAGAAAGGAAGGAAAGAAAGAGACAGAAAAAGACAGAGGAAGGAAGGAAGGAAGGAAGGAAGGAAGGAAGGAAGGAAGGAAGGAAGGAAGGAAGGAAGGAAGGAAGGAAGGGAGGAAGGGAGGAAGGAAGGAAGGAAAGAGTAGGAAAAATGGTAGCTAAATACAGAGGTGTTTGAAAGACCTAATTATTCCCTTGGCTCCCTGAAAGACCCTCCAAGTTATGGTGGTGGATGGTTCCTGGAAATCTCATCCAATAATTCTACCCCCAAACTAAAGCCTGTGTGCTTGAGATTCCCCATTGCATCCTCAAAGTTTGCCCTTTCATACTTTGAACAACGCTTCTCTCCCTGAGCAAGGGACAGACCTGCAGAGGAAAAAGACAAACAAGATGGGGGTGGCACACTGATTCTCTTGAACAGCACACTTCTTTCAGAGTCTAATATGCATTAGCCAACAGTAATGTTGGAACTTAAGCATCCTTCAAGTGAAATGCTGCTCCCTGGGCTCGAAAAGGTTCCTTCTAGGAGAGGCATCATCTCTTTTATTACCTCATTGCATTCATTTTCTTTTCCAAGTCCTTTGTTCCAACCTTCCTCCTTTTCTACCTCTTCCTCCTTCCTCTTCTCCCCTTCCATCCTTTTTCACCATCTTTTTTGCTTCCTCCTCTTCTTTCTCTCCCTCTCCTCTCTCCTCTCTCTCTTCCCCTCCTCTTTGGTTACTCAGGCAACAGATGGCCCATCCTCATCTCTTCTGTATTTCCACGCCACTGTAACATTCTATCTTTTCTGGCACCCTTCAGCCTTTTAATTCTATCTCCATTACTGAAATCAGCATGGAGCTATTTTCCAAAACATTCAATTAGCCAGAGAGCATAAGGGACTAAGTCCCATCATTCATTAGCAATTCCAGAACAAAGTAAAGCAAAGTCAAAGCCTGGGAACTGGAAAGTGATACAAAAACATAGAAAGGAAAGTCTGGGATATGTGCTCCTTGAGACCAGAGACTGTCTTGATTTTTTCTATTTATATCTAAAGGATTTAGCATAGGGCTACAGACACAGAGTTCACTTAATAAATGATTTTTTATTAATTCATTCACTCATTTATTCATTCATTCATTTGACTCTTTCTGGGATTTGTCCCCAGGAAGAAGACAAAGTATCAGTATCTTGCAAAGCTACTCTCTGTAGCTCCCCCAGAGCAGCACACACCTCTAGGATCAACTATTGAAAAGCCTTGTCAAGAAGAGATTTTTCCATCCAGGTTTGATGA
This sequence comes from Phalanger gymnotis, assembly GCA_028646595.1. NCBI lineage: Eukaryota > Metazoa > Chordata > Mammalia > Diprotodontia > Phalangeridae > Phalanger > Phalanger gymnotis. The sequence continues at coordinate 127,572,149 of CM053622.1, read as the reverse complement.
TTCCCTGCCAGCACTTTTCTGGTACTTGCTTGATCTATACCCTATCTCCTGTTGTTTTTGCCTGCAAAAGTTGTCCCCTCTTTCCTTCCAGCATCCCTGGTGCTTCCTTAGGTATTAAGCTTTCTCAGGAGCCATGACTTCTTCTCTCCGTGCCTTCCCACCCCTGCCTCCACTTCTCCCCTGCTCAGGACTTCTTTTCCAGAACCATAGTACAAATCAGTAAAAAACATCCTTCCACTGACAATTTAGGTCTTAAGGAGACTGAGCTAGGTTAAAACTCAGAAGGCTGCTAAAAGGAAAGGCAAAAAGTTAGATCTCTCAAATAGTCTCTTGATTGCAAGCAGTGGAGGACAATAGTGGACAGAGACTGGATCTGGATTCAGGAAGCACTGGGTTCAAATCCCATTTCTTACACTTACTAGCTGTGTGACCTGTAAGCAAGTTACTTAATCTCTTTTGAACCTCAGTTTCCTTATCTGTAAAATGAGACTAAGTGGTAATGTGGACAGAGTATTTGAGCCAGGAAGATCAGAGTTCAAATCCTACCTCAGACATTCACTATCCAGATGACCCTAGGCAAGTAACTCAACCTCTCTCTTGCACTCATTTCTCATCTATAAAGTGAAGATGTTAACAGCACCTAATTCACCAGGTTTTTGAGAGGGTCAAATGAGATAACATATGCAAAGGGTTCTGCAAACCTTAAAAGTGCTATGTAGGTATCTAGGTAAATAATACAACAGTAGTAGCAGCAGCAGCATGAATATATCACTTTGCAAAATTTGAAATGCTGTAAAAATGGCAATCATTATTATTTCTGTTGTGTATATTTGTCTTTGTAAGGGGGACAGAGTGGGAGGAGGAAAGAGACCACTCAGAATAAATCCTCAACAAATACCAGCAAACACATGTTTCCCCCAACAGATGTGTCTAAAAATAGAAAGCAAGAACTGGTTTCCCCAGGAAAGGCACTGTTCTAGAAGAACATTTCAAAAAAGGGAGAAAGCAAAGACCGTGATTGTATCCTGCTAATAAAAGCTTCAACTATTGCCTGAGAAATGCTTTTGCCGAGCTCCCAAATCCTACCAAGCATCCTCGCCACTGTTCATCAGATAGAAGCCAGAATCACTAACATTTGCATAATGCCTACTATGTGCCAGGCACTGTGCCAAGGGCTTCACCATTATTATTTCATTGAGGCAGGTGATTTTAATACCCCCCTTTTACAGATGAGGAAACTGAGGCTGAGAGAGGTTAAGTGACTTGCCCAGGGTCACAGACACAACTAATAAGTGTCTGAGGCTGGATTTGAACTCAGGACTTCCTGACTCCAAGCCTAGCCATCTGTCTACTGAGCCACCTAGCTACCTCAAGCTGGCTAATGCAGTCAAGAAGACCTGGAACTGAGACTCTAGTCCTGCTGCTTGCTAACAGGGCCACCAGAGTCTACCTCTTCCCTGTCTAAACCTCTGCTTCCTCATCTATAAAATGGGAATGATAGCATTCATATTACCTCCTTCATAGGGATATTGTAAGTAAAGTCCTCTTTAAATCTTAAAGCCCTCTAGCTAATAAGACAGAGAAGGCTCACCAGACAGGTATATGCCAAACTAACTAGCCCAGTCCAGCTGCTGAATGAACACTGAGTCAGGTAATGAGCTTTTAAGCATATCTCCTCTCTTAGATAATGGGATTTTTGTCAATTTTGATTAGAACACAAAAGATTCCTAGAAACCCTCCTCCCACTCACCGGAAAACTAGAATAAAGTCTGACATTCACTTAATTTCTTTTTTTAAAGTTCAAACAAACAGCCCCCTCCCTCTCAAATTACTGGAGTCCATACTTCCTGTTTTTACCTTTTAGAGACACCTACTGTTCCAGTGAAACCAGAAACAAAGAAGTTTCCGGAACCACAACATCAGGTCATCATTGATTACAGCTCTGGGAGTCTGCCCTGGGCTCTCCAGAAATGACAGATAATATATAGAGACAGAATATGGTGTGGTAAAGGGGGAAAACCAAAGGGAAAATCTATATTAAATGCTCTGATATTTACTTACTCACCTGATGGAACGTTTTCATGAAATAATAGTTCTATTAAAAACACCCACCACAATGTTAATATTAAAATGGAACTTCCCCGAACCTCCCCTGAATGGCAGGCTGGCCCTGGTGTGGGTCAAGCATATTTTTGAAATGGTATTTCCAAATCATCTATTACCTGCGCTCAGGGCTCCCTTTTATCAGAACTGAGCTGGGACCAGGGGTGGGGGGAGGGTGGGGGCAGCAGGGAAGACTGGTCCATGGCCACCATTACTCTTAGCTATTTTCCCTCCTATAATTTTTCAGCCTGAATCAGACTCTTTCCTTAAAGGGACCCATTTTGGGGTATGGTATGTGGTGTGACTATTTTCAGGTTCTAAAGGCAGCTGTTGTTTGAATAAAGAGGAGAGCAGGTAGAATTGTCTTTGGGAAAACATACAGCTCTTTGAATGATACCACATTTTTCTCCCTGAGAAAAAGGCCCATCTTTTTTTTAAATAATAATAAAACCTATTTATATAGTACTTGAAGGTTTGCAAAGTGCTTTTCATATCCTATCTCATTTGGTCCTCACAACAATCTTGTGAGATAGGTGCAATCATTATCATCCCCATTCTACAGGTGAGAAAACTGAGGCAACTGAGTTTCAGTGACTTGTCCAGGGTCACTCAGTTAGTAAGTATCTGAGGCTAATATGAACTCATGTTTTCTTGACTCCGGGTCTACCCACTCTATCCACCGTGCAACCTAACTGCCTAATGAACGAAACAGATTCTATTTTAACAGCTAGAGGGGGAAAAAAGACTTGATAGTAATGGGGGGAAGTCATTTCTGAGAGCCATTTCTGTATTCCGTCAGATCATCAACCCATCAGAACTAAGAATGTGTATGAAAATAGAAGAAATAATATTCATTAGAGGAAGATATAGAGTACAATTAAATTGAACTGAATTCTGAATTATTCAAGCAAATAATTCAAAATAAGAAAGAGATAACAGAACTAACATTGACAGCAACTCTAATCATTTCATCCATCTGGTTAACCAATATAAATTAAAACCCACAATAAGGAGACCAAAAACAAAAACAAAAAAAAAATCCATAAAGGTTCTTAGCAAAGATTAGATTGACTTACCAGACAGAAATGGCCATGTCACCTTCCTCCCATTTAATCAACTCCAATCCACCTTATCTCTTCCAGTATCAAAAGTAATCCTCCATTTAACTTTTAAAAGCTTTCATAGCCTGGTCCCTTCCTCCCTTCCTCTGCTTACACCTTACACTTCTCCACATGTGTTATGATCTAGTGACACTGATCATCTTGTTATTCCTCACATAGGATAGTCTATCTCCTGACTCCCGGCATTTTCACTGGCTGTCCCCCTTGTCTGGAACTCTCTTTCTCCTCATCTCCCCCTCCTAGCTTTTCTGGCTTCCTTCAAGTCTCAGCTAAAGTCACTCCTTTTTCTTAGACCTCCTCTAATTTTAGTGCCTTTCTTCCGAGACTACCCCCAATTTATCCTGTCTATATCTTGTGTGTAGATAGTTCTTCACCGGCTACCTCTCCTACTAGACTGTGAGGTCTTTGAGAGTAGGGACTGCTTGTCTTTTATCTTTCTCGGTATCCTAAAAACTTAGCATAGTGCCTGGTATATGGTAGGCATTTAATAAATGCTTGTTGACTGACCGAGAAAGGGAAGACCAAATAATCAATCAATAAACACTTATTCAACACCTACTATGTGCTAGGCACCACTGCTAACTGCCGGGAATACAAACAGAGGGAAAAGGTAATACTTACCCTCAGGGGGCTTATGATATAATGGGGGAGAAAACATGCAAACACGTATATACAAACAAGCCATATATATGATAAATAGGAAATAATTAAAAGAGGAAAGACGCTAAAACTAAAAAGAGTTGGAAAAGGCTTCCTGTAGAAGATGGGATTTAAAGGAAGCCAGGGAGGTCAGTAGATAGAGTCGAGGAGTTTTCAGTCAGGAGGCCAGTGTCACTGTGTAGAATATAAACTACTCGAGGTCAGAGATTTTATTTTTGCTTGTATTTTTATTCTCAGAATTTAGCACTATTCCTGGCACATAATAAACACTTAACAAATGCTTTACCTAATCATGAATATAATATAAAGTCATCTGTAAGGTGGAATGACGGATGATTATGAACACTTATCTCACAAATCAGAAAGAAGCAGTGGAGAGTAAAACCAGTTTAAAGAAAGCCTGGAATGGCATCCAACTAAGCGAAAACATCTCATAGGCATCCATAGAAGAAAACAGGAGGAGGATAACAAACAGAAGAAAAATGGAAAATATTTTTAAAAACATTTTAACAAACTCCATCAAGAATAATGGAACCACTCCACTTGGCCCTTAACATCACCATTCCTCAGTTGTTTATAAATATGTCACACATTGCACCAAACAGAACAAAGTTGGGAAAACCAACCAGACTGGACAAAGTATATAGAGAAGATATTCATGCTAGGGGGTGGTACATTGTGAGGACGTTGAGGAAACAATAGGTATCTGAGAGATCAATAGGGATCAATGAGGTATCTGAAGGAGAGTAAGATCCTAAAGAGGTAGAAAAAATCTTGGACTAGGTTAATACTGAAAAAAGATGACCAAAAAAATACCAATAACCACCCAGACATATGTCTAGTTGCCCACCAATACAAAAATCTTTATCAGAATCATCTATACATGATCTAAGGCATCCTCAATGAGGGCATTATTGAGACAACAAGCAGGCTTAGGGACATATGGATGGATTGTGATTGGCTATTAGAAGGATCTCCCAAACTCATGGGACTGCAAATCCATTTGAATATCTAAGAGAGAATACAAGAGGGTGGGGTGGTTATAGAGAAGGAGGGCAAAGATAAAAATAGAAATAAAAAAGGAAATTATTGTGGTATAAAAGACATGATGACATCAATAAAAACAACTGGAGTCGAAGATCATCTACTTATAAAGAAGTGTTACAAAGGATGCACTCCATAATATGTATGACCCCTTTCCTATTCTCCTTTGCATGTTAAAATTTTTATCTTTTTTGATGATTGTCAAGTTGACAATAAAAAAATAAAAATTTACAAGAAATAAATGTAAAGGAAGGTTTGGATGGAAACAACTTTCATGGAGCAGACAAATTGATTTGTGCTCCCTCAGGTCAGGTCCAGTGAATCAAAGGTACTGTGGCTCAGTGCTGAAGGACATTGGGATGTAAGCAGGGAGAGGCTGGATGCTTCAGATGATGAGGGAAAGCCAACTTCCATTTTCAACCTCTCTTTTTCCTTTTGTTAGAATGTGGGTCTTTGTGGGGGTGGCACCTTTCCTCCTTCTCCTCGCCCCATCTCCCCTCCTCCATAGTGACTACTCCTCCCACATAGCTGTCTAGGTGAACCCGAGCATTGATCTCTGGCCACTGGCTGCTACTTTCATTTCATAATTCTTTCCCTAAGCATAGTTAATTGAAGAGCAATCATAAGATTGGATGCTTGGAGCTTTGGGGTTAACCTGTTGAGAGGTCAAGGAGTTCTTGGTCCTTCAGTAGTTGCCAGCTGCACTGTGGGAAGTACTACCTGCAGCTACTACAATACTTCTCAGAATAGAAGATAACTACCAACAGAAGGATGAGGATAAGACCTAGACTGTCATCTGAAGACATAGAATTTGAGGGACTTACTGATAGTGGTCCAGAGCTAAGGAGAAAGTGAATATATCAGCAGTCCCATTAAATTTTTCATGTAACTATAAAAAAGATGGGCCAGTTATATTTCAACCAATAAATATTTAAGTGCCTTCTATGTGCCAAGTGCTAGAGACACGGAAAGAGATAAAAGGCAGTCCCTGCCCTCAAGAGATGAACAATCTATTACAAGAAGGAAGGAAAAACTAGTGGGAAGCTCTCATTCTCCATTGGAATCCAAAAAGTATTAAACCTAGGATGGATTCTCTGCCTTGGATTTATAGGAGGACAGATAAGTAACCAAGTACTATGTGGTGCTGTTAACGAATTTCTAGGAAACAAAATTAACCAATCAACAAGTACTTATTAAAGTCCTACTATGTGCCTGGCACCCATTCTTAGTGTTGTGAGCTCCTAGAGAGCTTTTCTTTGTATCCTCAGTACTTAGCACAGTTCCTTCTATGTAGTAGGCACTTAATAAATGTTTATTGACTAACTACAAAGACAAATATAAAACAACCCCTGCCCTCAAAGAGCTTACATTCTACCATCTATCTGATTCTTGGATTCACATGGTAATTTAGCAGGCTCAAAAGCTGCTTTAAGCATCACCATTTTTGCAGTTTGTTTTCTGACATAACCTTGAGTTAAGTGACCGTAGTGTAACTATGTTAAATACTCCAAGGGACCTATGAACTCATCATCTGAATGATCTATCCAGTGATGAGAAGGAAGTGTAGGGTAGAGTGAGAGGTTGAGATCTGAAAGACCTGAGTTCAAATTCCACCTTTCCTCACTTTCCTGGGTTTCCACGGTCAAGTCACTTAACCTCCAAGAGCCTGTACCAGTAATGCAAAATGGGCTTAGTTTAACGGGTACCCTTGAGGAGTTTGGCTTTTGTTTACGGTGAAAGTACTTTCACCTGTTAAGTGCTAAGCCCCAGGCCCAAAGCCCTATCAGGTGTGAAACCCATGTGGGCATAGATTAATAACTTAAGAGGGGCCAACTCAGGAACCAATGGTCTCTGGACTCTGGTCTCTAGTCGTTGAGGCGGGACTTGAGAATGCCAGAGGCTTGGCTGCGAAAGCCAAAGCAGAGCCAACCTGTGTGGACCCAGGAGTTCAAGCGAGGACTTGAGGCCAGTGAATATGATTTATGCCATCTTATTTTTCTGTGGCCTCCTGGCTACTCTTGTGAGGTGGGCCTACTGGGCCTGGAGGCTTGTGTTCACAAAGTGGTATGGGGAGGTTGGTTCGCTAATTTGTTGCTCTGGGCCCTGAATAAATTTTTTGAGGCCTTCTGCTTGGAGAATTCTGTATACCCAACGATTTCGAACCATTCAGATATATATATGATCCTTTTCGAGATCATAAATTCGGCCTTCCTACTACAGAGCCTTGGTTTTCTCATTGGTAAAATCAGAGGAACTAGTTCCCATAATTAAGTGTCAACAGTGAAGCAGTGGTTAGAGGCTTGGCTTCCATGTCTGGAAGAGCTGGGTTCAAATCTCTGACATTTACAACTATGAGATGTTGGGAGTAGCTAGGTGGCACAGGAGATAGAGCACTTGGCATGGAGTCAGGAAGACTTATCTTCCTAAATTCAAATCCAGCCTCAGATACTTACTAGGTATGTGACCCTGGGCAAGTCACTTACCCCTATTTGCCTCAGCTTCCTCATCTATAAAATGAGTGGTAGAAGGAAAAGGCAAACCACTCTAGTATCTCCACCAAGAAAGCCCCAAATGGGGTCATGAAGCAGTGGACATAACTGAAAAATGACTGAACTGATGTTGGGAACATCATTTAACTTTTCTGGGCCTCGGTTTCCCCATCTGTAAAATGAGAGGAGTTGGATGAGATAGACCTTTCATGTTTCTTCTAGCTCTAGCTATGGTCTTCCCATAAGTTTGCTCCCATTAGGGCACCCATCTAATGTGCTAGGAACCTACTGAGAGAAAAATGAAACATTGGGCCAGGGGCTGCAAGATCTTTTTTCTGATCAGAAGTTTTCATTGAAGCTAAGAAGAAATAAGCTTTCATATCAGCAAATATTGCTGGGAAGGGTATCTATTTGGAAGTGAATTCAGCTAGGAGGGCAAGGTAGTGGGTAAAGCAGAGGAGTGAGGAGAGATAGGAATAGGATGAGAAGGATAGTGAGGAAAAATAGGAAGTAGGAAAAAACACAAGTAATTATAGCTTAGAATGTGAATGGGATGAACTTACCCATAACATGGAAACTGATAGCAGATTAAAATTTTGAATTCAAAAATATATCGCTTTCAGAAAAAAATGATATAAAATGAGAGTTACACACAAACATAAAATAAAGGTCAGGAGTAGAATTTATTATATAAAAAAGCATGGGTAGTAATCATGATGTCAAACAAAGTTAAGACTAACATAGAATGAATTAAAAGAGAAAAAACAAGGAAACTACACTATGTGTCAGCAATATTATTTAATGTTGTTTTAGATCATTTAAAATAACTAGATAGTATAAAATGCCTGAGAGTATATCTGCTAAAACAGACAAAGGAACAATATTAATATAAACATAAAATACTTTTTATACCAATAAACTCCAATCTAAATAATTTAAGTAATATTTATTGTTCATAGGTAGGTAAAGCCAGTATGAAAAAATGACAATTTTACCTGACCAATCTACTTATTCAATACCATCCCAATTAAATTGCTAAAAAATTATCTTACTGAGTTAGAAAAAAATAACACAGTTCATATGGAAGAACAAAAGGTCAGGGACTTCAAAGAAACCAGGTAAAAAAGATGAAAAGGAAGCAGATTCAGCAGTATCAGAAATTAAACTGTAAGGTGAGAGCACTGTTGAAGTATAAAATAGATAGTTTCAATTATTTTAAATTAAAATTTTCTTATATAAATAAAACCTATGCAGCCAAGAATAAAAGGAATGAAGAAAATTGGTGAAACATCTTAATAGACAATCTCTCAGATAGGATGTGATTGGGTTGGAATACTGCTGCGGTATAAGAAATGATGAGTTAGTCGAGTTAGAAAAACAAGAGAAAACTTGGATTTATGATGGAAGATAAACAGATGTGCAGAAAAACAGATGACAAGTGGAAATAAGCACAGTATGCTCTTACATAGATGTGTATTATATATGTGTGTGTATGTTTGTAGATATATACATATATGCTTAATTATAGCCTTCTTTTTGTGTTTAAAATAAATAATAAATTTTACCCAAAAAATGACTGAGGCAAAAACCAAAAGCATTAACAAAAACATATTTTTAAAATAAAAAAATTACCCAGCAATACCACTTCTAGGTCTGTATCCCAAAGAGATCATAAAAATGGAAAAAGGACCCACAAGTACAAAAATATTTATAGCAGCTCTTCTTGTGGTGGCAAAGAATTGGAAATTGAGGGGATGCCCATCAATTGGGGAATGGCTGAACAAGTTGTGGTATATGAATGTAATGGAATACTATTACGCTTTGAGAAATGATGAGCAAGCAGACTTCAGAAAAACCTGGAAAGACTTATATGAACTGATGCTGAGTGAAGTGAGCAGAACCAGGATAACATCATACACAATAACAGCCACATTATGCTATGACTGCCTTTGATAGACTTAACTCTTCTCAACAATGCAAGGATCTAAAACAACTCCAAAAGATTCATGATGGAAAATGTTCTCCACCTCCAGAGAAAAAGTCTGAATGCAGATGGAAGCATACTATTTGCTCTCCATTTCTTTTGTTTTGTTTCTTCTTTCTTGTGGTTCCTCCCATTAGTTCTAATTCTTCTTTACCTCATGACTAATATGAAAATATATTTAATATGAATACATAAGCAGAGCCTATATCAGATTGCATGTTGTCTTGAGGATGGAGGAATAGAGGGACAGGGAGAAAATTTGAAACTCAAAATCTTATGGAAGTGAATGTTGGAAACTAAAAATAAATAAATTTTTAAAAAATAAAATTTAAAAAATTTAAGGTGGCTAACAATAATTCCATTATTATTCGATTCAAAATCTTTATAAAATATTGGCATTTTCCAACATTAATTTTTCCTATGTTCCATTTAAGGCCAAATTTTTAAACACAGCTGCCAAATTATACATATAATTACTGCACTTGTGCACAAAAATGTGATAATTGCTTATACAATTTCAGAGGCCAGCTTGAGACTGCTTTCAAAATTTGTTTTTACATGTATAGTACAGTATATGTTATTTTATATGGAAATAGGGAAAGTAGAACTCTTAGTTCATCTGGGTTATGCAGTAACAGGGGGAAGAAATGTACAAAATCACATCTTTTTACAAAAAAGCCTATTTTCATATTTTTAGCCAATGACATTTTGAAGCTGAAAAGGCTTACAGGACTGGACTCACCTACTGGACATTAAAAAAAAAAAGTGAATTAGGTGACAATCTCATTACTCACACACTTGTGCCTGTCAGCTGAGATGTGACACTTGAGAGTTTTTGTTGCAGTCGGAAATGAATGCAAAAAAGGAGGTTTTTAAAAAATAATTATCTCAATGCTGTCAAATATTAGTTTCATGTCTAGGTAAACTTAAAAGAAAGGATACTAGGTATTCCTAAATACGACAATATAATAAGAGCACTTTTTAGAAGATCTAATCATGCACGATTAAAATAATTTTAAAATGTCATTTCTCAGCACTACAGTGACAGAAGGAACATGTTCTTCGCATTTCCAGAAGCTCTTGATTAAGCCACAGATATTAGGAGAACATTAGACCAACATACATTGTGACAATTTACACGAGAATGTTAAGCACTGTCACCAGAGGACCCAAGAGCAACACTTTTGTCACCGCCATATTATTTTCTTTCTCCTATAAAGCAAGAATGGGACTCGTTAAGCCTGCCTCATTTAAGTTTCTCTGTGCCACCATGAGGCCATTACTTTTTGCAGCTGCCTAAATCACCCTCTTCTGAAATGTTAAAGGCCCCAGAAGCGTATCTTTAACAAAACTAATTTGTTGGGTTATCTAAGTGATATTTTAAATTCCTCTGCTATGGAGAACCTGTTCAATTCTCAAATCTCTGTGTTATGTAAGTTGCAGGTAAACAAATCCCTCTGTTGGCCATAAGCACTCTTAATTATGTGGGAGAAAAATTGTTGAGAGGCTGAAGACAGAGAGAGGCCTGATCTCAGAGGCAGGAAGTCCTGGGTTCCAGCCCTGTCTCTGACACACAATAGCTGTGTGACCATGGGCAATTCATTTAACCTTCCGTGTTCCCGCCTAAAATGTTCAAAGACTATATAAGTTTTAGGGGAATCAATATAAGGAGTTTTCACACCAGAAGCTCCCCATATTGATACAGTTACAGGAACTGAACCCTTTCCCCTATCGCTAGCTCCCAAAAATATTAGCTTGCTACGTAATTCTGCTTTGTGCTATTTTCACTTAGGATTTAAGATTTGTAGGATCATATTGAGAAAAGAACAAAGGAAGGAATCAACTATTTATCACAAATGCCTACTAGATGCCAGGCATCTAGTGATGAATGCTTTATAAACATGATTGCATTTGATCATCACAACAACCGTGCAAGGTAGATCTCATTATTCCCACTTTACAGATGAGGAAACTGAGGCAGATAGCATTTTAATTATCTACCCAGGGTCACACTGCTAGAAAGAGTCCAAGGCACCAGATTTGAGCCTATGCGGACATACTGAGAGACGTATGCCTAAAATTGGGTATGTTCTCAACACAAGGTCAAAGCAAAAGCTCGGTGAGTCACTGCTTATTGTCTGCTCAAGGATTAAATTAAAAACACTTCCATCATTCATCTTACATCAGACACTTCTGGAAAATATAGAAGTGATCATTCTGACTCAACACCCTTATCACAGAAGCCTGACGTCAGAAGCAAGAGATTTCTAAAGGCCAGAAATGGGATGATGTTTACAATGATTTGATATGTAACAGTGGAGAAGCTAGAAACCAGCTACATCGACTATGAGGAAAATGACAGATTACACTGCAGCATCCACGTGAGCAGGCTGCATGCAGTCCAATAGAAAAAAAAAAGTAATTGGGAAGAAGTCCCACAGCATTTCTGTTATCAAAGGAAAGCATGATTAGAAAAGAAGATTGGTTGGTCAGGTGGCGAGAACAATGGACAGACTGTTCTCCACTAGTTTACTCAGGGTGTCAGGGTATCTTGAGGGAGGGTTCCCGGCATGTTTGGTGGCCTACACTCAGGAGAACTTATGGGAAGGCATGGGTAAGCCATGCAGGCAGGCAAGGATGGTGGCATCTGTATTACTGGAGGGAATTCCCACATAGAGGAGATTATGAGTTCATTGGAGTGGTAAGAGTTCATTAATGCGATTGAATATGGTTTTGTTCAGTTCTGGGTGATACATTCTAGAAAAGACATAGATGCATTGGAAAGTGTCCAGAAAGTGTCTGGAAGACCAGAATGGTGAGGACTGAAGAAGATTCCATATAAGAATTAGTTGAAGGAATTAGGGATTATTAGCTTGAAAAGACATGGTGGGGGCCTCAAGTAGTGTGGGGTAGAGGTGGAGGACTAATTGTAGCTGTTTTCAAGTATTCAAAAGGTTAGCACACAGACCCTTGACACTTGCTAGCTGTGTGACCCTGGGCAAGTCACTTACCCCCAATTGCCTTGACAAAAAAAGTAAAGGAGGAGGGCATTTAGGTGGTGCAGTGGATAGAGCGCTGGCCATGGAGTCAGGAGGACCTGAGTTCAAATCCAGCCTCAGACACTTGGCACTTGCTAGTTGTGTTATTCTGGGCAGATTACCTAACCCCGATTGCCTGGTCAAGTGCCTGGCGCATAGTAAGCCCTTTTAAAAAAATGCTCATTGATTGAGCAAATGACTGCTACAAGGATTAGACCTGTCCTGTGTCCCAGAGGGCATAACTACAATCAGTGTGTGGAAGCTGCTACAGAGGCAGACTAAAGCCCGATGGAGAGTAAAACATCCTGATAATCAGAGCAATCCCAAAAAGGAATGAGCTGTCTCAGAAGGTTCCCCCTCACTGGAGCTCTCCAAGCAGAGGCTGTATGACCGCTTACCTGGGGCACTGTAGAAAGGATTCTTGTTCAGGTATGGTTGCCTAGGTGGACTCTAGGGTTTCTTCCAACTCTGTCTCTGTCTCTGTCTCCCCCCCCCCCCCCATCACACACACACACACGCACATGCACACAGGCACACGAAGGCATAACCCAGAGAAGTGTAGAAGTGTTTGCCTATCACAGAGACTGTCCAATGTACAGTCCAAAGAGAAGTTCCATATAGACAATGAAGACTTTCAGGTGCTCTTGTTTGTAGATGACGTGTTTACCACATCAAATTTCAGAATACTGCAGAACTTTCTCAACAAGATACATAATCATCCCAAAGATTTCAGCCTAATCATTCATACCAGAAAAACCAGAAGATGAACATTTTTATCATGCTATTTTACTATTCTGAATTTCAGAGGCTGTCAAAGATTTTAGGGGGAAGAGCTTATAGGAATATATTCATTTGCTTTGCCATTTACTAAGTAAAAGTAATTCATAATAGGATTTAAATACTATCCCCTTGGTATCATTAGAATAGCAATGTATATTTATCAAGGTCTGGATGATCAAATTTCTCATATTTGGGCATAGATGTGGAGGCTTCCAAAATAACCAAAGTGTACAACATACATTTCCAAAGTTACAAAGGAAAAAAATCAAAGGAATTAGATAGAAAAATCTGTAGACCAATGTGATTTATGTACAAAACTAAATTTAGAATTTATGCACAAGAGAAAAAATATATTTACTACAGTCTGACAAAGAACATTTATATCTTCCAAAAACACATTTTCCCAAGGATTATATTCAGAACTGCAGTCATATCTGGCTCTGAATATATCCTTTTACAATTAAATGCATATATTCTAAACAATAGCTAAACAAATGTATCTTTTAAAATGCCTAATAATTTTAAAATACAACTCACCACAGTTTTCTTATATCTATTAGAGTTTACTTTGTTGCAAACAACACTCAGCTGTATATAATCTGGGGTCAACAATTCCTGGAACGAGGGGAAGTATTCATCTGTTGTCACAGTCCTTTACAAAGCAGGTCACAGCACTAAATTATACCAAATTACGACCTTTGTGTCTTTTCACTGGCTGTTCTCCATGCCTTCCTAATCAATACCTCTTAGAATAATCAGCTTCCTTCATGACCCTATTCAAGTTTCACCTTCTGCAGGAAGCCTTTCTTGCCCACTCCCAACCTCCTAGCTACTAAAGCCTTTTCCTTCAAAGCTATTTTTTTCTTTCTTTCTCTTTCTTTCTTTTTTTCTTTTTATCTATCATCTATCTACCTATCTTTCCTTCCTTCCTTCCATCCATCCATCCTTTTATCTATCTACCTATCTTTCCTTCCTTCTATCTATCTATCTATTTATCTATCTGTGTGTCTGTCTGTCTATTTATCGATCTATTGCTAGTCCTGGAATCAGGAAGACCTGAGTTCAAATCTGGCCTCAGACACTGACTAGCTGTGTGACCCTGGGCGAGTCACTTAACCCTGTTTGCCTCAGTTTCCTTGTCTATAAAATGAGAATAGTAATAGCACCTACTTCCTAGGGTTGTTGTGAGGATCAAATAAGACAGTAATTGTAAAGCACTTAGCACCATAATTGGAGCATAGTAAGGACATAAATGTTTATCAGTCTGTCTGTCTCTGTCATCTCTCCCATTGGACCATAAGCTCCTCCACAGCAGAGAGGGCTTTTGCCTTTCTTTGTATCCTCAGAGCTTAGCACAGTGACTGACATGTAGTAGAAATTTAATCACTTATTGACATGATTATTGTTGTTCTAGTCTCCATCCTCAAACCAAATGTTTAAGGCTCTGAGCTCTGTATGTCCTGATACATAGCGCAGATAAACAGAATCCCAAATAGACTGCTAATTAATTCAGGACTCTGAGTTTTATTTTAAATAAAAAACTCTCCTCTACTGAAAGATTTCCTCTGTTGCTTCATGGGAAGCACTGCTGGGCTCTGCCAAATGCAAACGCAGGTAGTCCTACCATTTTTTGGAAAGGATTTGAGCATAGACTCAAGGGAGTCTGCTGTCTGATCACCAGCCTGTCTAAATTCTGAGCAGCACACCACAAGAAGACTTGTCATCTATGTATTGATTTTGTTTGGCCGCAGCTACCTACAAAGATAGTTTTTAAGAGGGCTGTCATCTAGGTCAGTGGAGTACCTACATTGAATAACCAAGGCAATGTGGATTTAGATTCACATGCTCAAGGTTCAAATCCTGGCTCTGCAACTTAATCCCTGGTATAACCTTGGGGATGAATGAGTGTATATGACTCCATTTCCTCATTGGTAAAATGAGAACACTACATGAGATCAGAGGCTATTTACTTGGGGCCCATGAACTTTTTTCTTTTAGTAACTCTGTTTCAATATAATTAATTTCCTTCATGATCATATGTATTTTATTTTATTCATTTAGAAACATTATTTTGGGAAAAGGTCCATTGGGTTCACCAGACTGCCAAAGGGGTCCATGATACCAAAAAGGTAATAATTCCCTAGATAAGATGATCTCTAAAGTTTCCACTGAGTTAAATATGTGATCATTTGCTGTCATTAAGTCTCTATAGTCCTATGATCTTTATGCTGAAAATATACAAAGGATCTATATTTTATCAGTTTAGGGGAGTTCCCAGTGTGGTAACTCTCTCCACAATACAGATCACAACCCATCTATGACTTATGAAGTTGCTTTAATTGACATGCTATGGCATTTAGATATTTATTCCATAGAGAGTCATGAGGGAAAATGACATCATTGGAACTGTGCTTTTGCAATATTAACATGGCAGCAGCATATAGGAAAGATCAGAGGGAGGTCAGTTAGAAAACCGGGGAAATAATTCAAGAAATTGGTAAGAAGAGTCTAAACTAAAGTGATAGCACTAGAAATGGAATAAAAGAATGTCAGTCAAAGACAATTAAGAGGCAAAATCAACAGGAACTGGTAACTAATTTGATGCTAGAGGTGAGAAGGGTTAGTAAAAGGAATCAAAGATGGCTCTGAGGTCTTCATCTTCTAGGTCTTGCTTGTACCTCAAACTCAACATAACCAAAATCAACTTATACTGAAACCAATTCCTCCTCCTGCCTTGCCCTTTCTGTTAATGGCACTGCCACTGATGGAAATGAAAAAGTTAGGATATGTTGAGTTTGAGGTGCCAACAAGACTTGGAGATGTCAAACAGACCACTGGAAATATACTAGAACTCAAGAGAGAGGTTCAGTTAGAAATCTGGATTTGGGAGTCATCTGGGTAGATGCACTAAGAATTGGTGATATTTGAAAGAGAGCAAAGATTGAAAAGAGAAGAGAACCGAACATGAACACTGAAACTTACGATTTAAGTGGAAGAGGATAAGGAAAGAAATAAAGTGTAACCAGAGAAGTAGGAGGATGTGAAGAGTTCTATGACTGACTTCTTTATTGAAAGAAATTGTCATTTCCTTATCAGCTGCATTACTTGGTTTTGACTAACAATCATCATACTCCCTCCTGCTAGGAAAAGCTCATCAGTATGAAACTCATCATTAGAGACTGCGTCAGCTTTGGTATTCACGCTCTATCAGAACACTCAGTTTTCTCTGTCCTTCTGGGTAGAGCTGGACCAAAAAAAAATCCCCCCAAAGTGCCTATTCATAGAGGGCTCAGAAGCCCAGCCAGCTCTTTACTCTCCACCAGATCTACTGCTTGGATTGACTTCATTATCATCGTGCCCACCCACCTATCTACCTACTTACCAATCATCTATCTATCTATTATATACCTACCTATTATCTATCTGGGGGCCATCTCCAGTTGTCCTAATCTATATCTGGCCACTGGACCCAGATGGGTCAGGAGGGAAAAGTGAGGCTGGTGACCTTACACAGCCTCCCTCACTTAAATCCAATTCACTTGCAAGTTATGGCATCACCTTCCTGATGCCATGATCCTCTTAGAGAACAAAGGACAAACAACAACATATTATCTATCTACCTACTTACCAATTATCTATCTAACATCTATCTACCTACCTACCTACCTACCTATTTACCAATCATCCACCCATCCATCCATCCATCTATCTAATTGAAATTAGCTCATGTCTACCTGGGGAAGTCATGGAGCCTTGGTTTCATTAACTGTAAGATGAGAATATTAATATTCATACTCCCTATTTCAAAAGGTGAAAGGCACTGAGCTATATAATGGATAGAGGGCCAATCTCTGTAAATCAGGAAGACTCAGGTCCAACTACTACCTCTGTCACATGGTGATTGTGTGACATTGGTCAAGTCGCTTTATCTCTTACTTTTCCAGGCAACTTTCTAATATTCTTAGCAGCAGAACAACTTCAAATCCCCACTAGTGTGTGAATTTCCTGCTGGGGAGTTGCCTATACCAGAGAAATCACTGGTTTTGATAATCTGAATGAATGGTAGTTAGAAACTGCTGTGTATATATAAATTTATATTACTAAGATCCCTATTAGGAGACAGGTCAAGTGGACATCTGGAGAGTACTGGCCTTTGCAAAGGGAGGTTGGTTGACCTGGTTTACTTTCACCTTTGGAAGATACATTAAAGTGTTTTTGTTCCTGGGAGTTGCCAGGGGCAGAGCTTAGTGGCCATATGGTCACAGCAAAGGTGATTGGCCACTGACATAGCAGAAAGAGTGCCAAGCCTGGAGTCAGGAGGACCTGAGTTCAAATCTGGCCTCAGACACTTAATAGCTGCATGACCCTGAGCAAGTCACTCAGTCCTGTTTGCCTCAGTTTCCTCATCTGTAAAATGAGCTAGAAGGAAATGGCGAATCACTCCAGTATCCCTGAAAAGAAAACCCCAAAAGGGGTCACAAATAGATACGACTAAAACAACTGAACAACAAAGGTTGCCTTAATGTTGTCAAATCTTCCTACATGTGATATCTGAGAGGCTGAGATGGATTTTTTCTCCTTTTCTAATTTCTGACCTAGGGAGACAAACCCCCAAGCATCGAGAGCACTGTGGTTTTCCCCTAATGTCATAATTTAGAGTTAGGTATTCACCACCCACCAGCTATGATGATAGATTTCCATAATTTACAATTCCTTGCAGGCCACATAGGCTTTCAGTCTCTGGAGGGTGTGTTTTCTTCAACAATAAACTTCTCTGTGCCTCAGTTGTTTTTTTTTTTCTATAAAGTTCTAAGAGTTGTGGCTTTTGAGCCTGAAGTCCTGGGTTTGAATCCCAGTTCCACCAATTGCTACCTGCATGGGATGAGTTGGTTTTTTTTTTTAACCTTTCCCAGCCTTTGCTCATTTGTAAAAATGAAAGGGTTAATTTAATGACCTCTAAGGTCTCATCAAGGTGTGCTGATAAATGTTTAACAAGTGGCTCTCTGAAAAGTTTAATCAGAATTATTAATATTTTCTCGATCGTTTTATTGAATCTAGACAATCAACAAAACAATAAATCAAGTCCTGATTTGTAATGTTTGCTAATTTCTAAAATATAAATGCTCACACTGAAAATATAACAAATGACTTTCATGTATCAATTCAAGTTGGCGCCAGCATATCCCTATTGCTAGTTTTTAATTTAGGATCTCTAGATCCTAAATTTAGCTGCTCTTATACATCTAACGTCCCCCCGCCTGCACCGTCTCTGTCATCTCCCTTCCCCTTGCTACCTAATCTAATGGACCAGTTGGCAGGAGCAAGGCTACTCAACAAACTGGACTTTAGAGCAATATATAACCTAGTTCAAATATGGAAAAGAAATAAGCGGCAGGTAGCTTGCTTTCCAGACTCAACATGGCTTATATAAGCAAAAAAAAAAATACTAAGGAACAAGACTTAAAAGAATTGAAACACACCTGAACACTATTCTACCAACAGCAATCATTTATTAAATGCCTCCTGTGTGCAGCACACTGGTGGATACACTGGAGACATAAAGGGTTAGATAAGACAGGGCCGTCTAGAGGCACTCACATCCTCCAGTTGAGTTATTTTCATATGCTCCTCACCTCTGCTTCTTAGAATTCTCAGTTCTCAGGTTAAACGCCACTTTCTACATGGAGTCCTTCTTGATTTCCCCGCTGCTTGCCCCACCCCCGCCACAAATTATCTGTATATATCTTGCTCATATTTATTTACGTGTATGTTATTTATCCCTCCAGGTAATATGAACTTCTTCAGATCAAGAAACGTTTTTTCACTTTTGCTTTTGTATTGCTAGCTCTTAACACAGTGCCTGGTATGGACTAGGTGCTTAATAAATGCTTTCTTGATTTTTTTATTAAAACGTGACTCTTCCTAATTACAATTTAGCTCAGTTCTCTTCTAAGCTATAATCTATCTATCTTTCCTCTTAAGCTCTCAGTCGATATGGACCTTCAGGAGTGGGACCGATGCTTTGTATAATTATATTACTAGAACCAGTCCATCAACCAACACTAGATTTCGTGTAACTAAAATCTGGGTGTTTAATAACTTTGAAATAAGTTTCCTGCCGAATACCTGGCCTCCAAAATTAGCATCAAGGCTGTTTCATTTTCACCTCACATTGAGGAAAATCTAGGTTGCTCACCAAATATATGTTTAATGAAGCCACAAAGACACAGCCAGGAGGGACCAGATAGAAGAAAAGCTGAGCTATAAAAAGTTTCCTTTTCTGTTGACTTTCTTCCTTTCCTGTCAATGTCAACACAACATGGAATGCATCATTTAGTCCTTGCCTATGTTCACTTTTAGCAAATATTTTATTTTTGCCACATGCACCACAGATTTGGCCTAGTTATGCATTAAGTCAATCATTTCACTTAGGTTCAATCTCCCAATAATCAGTTAAAATGATACTAAGGGCTAGACGAGCATTTCTCCACGTTGATCAATCAACCATAGAGACTGGCGCTCTTTCTGGGGTCTTTTAAGAGAAAAGTAATGCTCTTATTAAAAATGTTCATTGCATTCCTTTAAGACTCAGATCCAATCCCACTTTCTATAGGAGCCTTCTCCTTCTCCCCTGTCCCCAGCTGCTGCTAGTTCCTTCCCCTCTCAGATTACCTTCCAATTTGTGTATATCTTGTATGTATCTAGTTACCTACAGGTTGTCCCCTCCCTTAGAGGCAGCTAGGTGACTCAGTAGATAGAGCTTGGGGCCTACAGTCAGGAAGACCTGAGTTCAATCAAATTCAGCCACATATAATTACTAACTGTGTGACCCTAGGCAAGTCACCTAACCTTTGTTTGCCTTAATCCACTGAAGAAGGAAATGACAAACCCCTCCAGTATCTTTTCCAAGAAAATCCCATGGACAGTATGGTCCACAGGGTCATGTCCTCCCTTAGAATATGGGATCCTCTTTAAGGAAACAATATTGCTCCTAAATTGATAGAGAATAAAATATTGCTCACAAGAAGTATTTCAGGAAGATTTTAATGAAAAAATAAGAAGTTATAGCTATCAGTTACACCGCCTCTTTTTAGCTTTTTTGTACTAAGTGCAGATATTGGAAAATGAGGAGGTAGACAACTGACTGGTCCTTTTATCCAGGAAGGAACCAGCCAGCAAAGTTTCTTAACCTTTCTTTTGTGTTGTGGACACCTTTTGCAGTCCAGTGAAGCCTACAAACTACTTTTTAGCATAATATTTATAAATATCTAACATAAAAATTTTAGGATTACAAAGAAAACCAATTATACCAAAATTCAGTTATCACAATATACCTTTTAAAAGTTCATGACTCCAGGTTAAGAACCACTGCTATAGGATCCCACAAATATGCCCATTGTGGCTCCTGATACATCACCAGTAAGGATCCCCCCTCATCCAAGCCCTTGTAGAGAAGGCATGATTCTGGAAAGGAGTTTCAGGTCTGGGAGTAAAGAAAGACTCTTCCTGGCAGCCATGTTCATGGTACCCAAATATTGAAAATGGAAATTGAAGGCCCATCTCAAAACATCAGATAAAGCAAGGAGGCCTCTTCTGCCCCAAACAGCCAAAAAACAAAGCCCACCCTCACCAGCCAAATGGTGAGAATACAGCATGTTTGAATTCTGAAGAAGTCTGAAAAGATTTTTTTAACTGACAATTTTAAAGGAGATTAAAAAAAAATCAAGACTCACAAGATTTGGGTCCAGGGGTCCACAGCAGGCGAAGCTTTCCCCGATGTCACAGCAGATCTCGCAACGAGCAGCTTGACAGCCCTGCAATCAAGATCACTCATAATCAATGAATATTTTCTATTTAATCATTTGACAGAGAACCAAAGAGTGATAACTTTTATTTTTTTTTTACACTTGGCTCTGCAAACAGGAAACAGGAAATATACCTATAAAAAGCACATACACACACACACACACACACACACACACACAAATACACCAGTACAGTTGGCTTTTTAATTCAAAGTGGTCTAAGATTGAATTTTCTATGAGAGATTAATGGGCACGGACCTGCCAAATGAATGAGAATTTAGTTTCAAAATGATTGCAGGGCTTAGTACATAGTGGACAAATGCCAGAAAGTCCTTAGATGACAGGGATGACATATTAATCACTATTATTTCCCCCCCCCCATCCCAGTCAATAAAACAACAAATCTTGATTAAGATAAAGGAGAGGGGAAGGAAATATTAGTGATTAATACTATGTGTTGGGCACCGAGCTCGATGTTGGGATAAAAAAGACAAAAATGGAATATTCTCTGACCTTGAGGAGGTTATATTCAATTGGGGATGACAACACATGCAACTATAAGGAGGCAGTTTGGTGTATAGTGGATAGAATAGTGGGCTAGAGGCTAGGAAGACCTGAGTTCAAATCCCACCTCGGATACTTACTAGCCCTATGACCCTGCACAAGTAATTTAACTTGTGTCGGCCTCAGTTTCCTCACTTGTTAAATGGGGATGGTAACAGCACCTATCTCACAGGATTGTTGTGAAGATAAAAGGAACTAATACATACAAAGCACTGTGTAAACCTTAGATGGATATATAAATGTTATTGTAGTTTTAGTTGTGTTTCAGTCATATCTGATTCTGGGGCCCCATTTGGGGTATTTCTTTGCAAAGACACTGGAATGGTTTGCCATTTCCTTCTCCAACTCATTTTACAGATAAGGAAACTGAAGCAAGGAGGGTGAAGTGACTTGCCCAGGACCACACAGCTAGTTAGTATCTGAGGCCTCATTTGAACTCAGGTCTTCCAGTCTTCAGGCCTAGGGCCCTATCCATTGTGCCACCTAGCTGCATATAAATGTTATCTATTACTATAAATATAGGCCTGGAGACTAAGCTGGTGATTTTGCAGGTACAGAGATCTTCCTAGTAAGCACATCTCTCTACCACATCAGCTAAGTATTGTCTCAGCAACTTATAGTCATTAATGAGCTGCCTAGAGCATGGAGAAGTTAAGTGATTTTCCCAGCATCACAGTCAGTATGTGTTCAGAGGAAGCGCTGAAAACCTAGTCTTCCCGGCCCTGAGGGCAACTCTCTGTCTACTAAATAAATATATACAAAATAAATACAACATAAAGTGTGAGAGGAAAGCACAAACACCTGGAGAGATGAGGCCAGGCCTCATGAAGGTGGCCTTGCAGCTGATGAATAAAATCTTAATTGAAAACCACAAGAATTCATTTTCCCCCAAGGGTAAATTTCCTTCCAGGAGACCTACATATGTTAATTTCAACAATTATTTGGTGTGCGTGTGAGAGAGAGAGAGAATTTGCAAAGGCATATAAGGACTTCAACTCCATCAAATTACCTAGCTGAAACTACTGAAGGGGAAAAAAAGCGCAATACAGTAAAAACCAGACTGGCTCTTTCACAGAGGGGAGGAGTGAGGGGTGGGGATTCTAAAGACTTTTCTTTTACAATATCTGACTGGGCTGAGCTCAGTGAGCCTTATTTTAGCAAACAGCAGAGAAGGCAGAGGCTGGGTTATCTGTATTCTTTATCTCAGGAGATGCATTTTTTAATATGTTGTTTCTGTCATTGATCCAAGTCACATAGGCCAAACGGTGTTCGGGTGCTAGCCATACGTTGCTGCGTTTTGTTATCGTTTTCCCCCCTAGTGAGATATATAGCTCAAGAGTTGGCCTTGAGACTAGGAAGACCTGGGTCCGAGTTCTGTCTCTGATACATACTGGCTCTGTTTCTGTGTACCACTGGTGAGTTCTTCTAAGACTCTCCAATTTTGGGGAAGGGCCTCAAGACAACCAAATGAATATGACTCAGTTCAGGTATCTCCCTCTTCACTCCCCATCCTTTAAGCACCATTTTAGGTGTTGTTTTCCCCTATTAGAACATAAGCTCCTTGAGGGAAGGGACTGTTTTTCTTTTTGCTTAACATGGTACCTGGCACATGGGTCATTTTCAGTCATGTTCAACTCTTTGTAACCTCATTTCGAGTTTTCTTGATAAAGATACTGGAGTGGTTTGCCATTTCCTTCTCCAGCTCATTTTACAGATGAGGAAGTTGAGGCAAACAGGGTTAAGTGGCTTGCCCAGGGTCACACACCTGGTAAAAGCATCTGAGGCCAAATTTGAACTCAGGAAGATGAGTCTTCCTGACTCCGGGCCTAGTGTTCTGCCTCTTGTGCTACCTAGCTTGCACACAGTACTTAATATGCTTATTGACTTACTAACTTACCCTAGGCAAATCACTTAACTTTCAGTGTTCCAGGTAAATCTCCAAGACTGTAAGTTTGAGGGGTGGTGTTCACTTCATTGGTCAAGAGGCGGCTCACCTGCAGGAGCTCCCTATATCAATGAAATCACAGGTCTCCTTTTTTATCCCTGTCTATATCTTTGTGCAGCTCAGGAACCAAATGTTCATGACGCTAAAGCAAGGACTTCCTGAACCATCCAGGCCAAGGGGGTCTGTGGTCAAGAAGTTTCCTTTCAAGACCAGCTCAGGCTGTCTAAGAAGAACTGGACATTATCCCCAAGCTCACCAGGGTTGAAGGATGCATTTTTCTTGATCTCCTCCTTTTTCCTTCAAATCCTAAAGGACCAGAAGGAACTATCATGGAGAAAGCAAGAGCTAATAGAATTAAGAGTCAAGTGAAAAAAAGCAAAGAGAAGATATCAGATCCTGCTACCACTTTCTGGCAAAACAACAAAGTGAGCCGGGAGTCCAATTAACGGAGATTTAATGGAGGGATTTAATAGGAGGCTGAAAATATGAAATGGCCCTATTCCCAGGCTGCCCACCCATTCAATGATCCTGTTACTGGCACAGTGGCTACTATCAGCATATGTGAGGCAAAGCCCCTCTGCCAAAAAAACCTGTTTCCCACTCCCCTAATCCTGGTAAGCCAAGTTTTCAGTTTTCATCTCCAGAAGACTTCTACACAATGTTCAACTGTGATTGGCTGAAACAGGAGCTGCCAAGAATAGGACGATTAACAGCCTTAGGATAAGGAGCCTCTCTGGTATGCATCAATCAATTTCCCTTTCTGTCTTGCCCCTTAAGTCCCTACCTACATCTGCTATTTAACAGCTAGCACTTACAGAGCATCTTAAGGTTAACAAAGAGCTTTAGATGTGCTATCTCGTTGGATCCTCATAACAACTCTGTGAGGCAGGTGATGTTATTCTCTAAGCGACTTGCCCAGAATCGCATAAAGCTGAATAAGTGTCTAGGGTAGGATTCCAACTCCAGTCTTTCTGACCCCAAGTCCAGTGCTCTACCCACTATACTGGCTTGCTGCTTATGAACTATGACCTTAGGCAAGTCACCTATGGTCTCCAGGTCTCGTTGTCCACAAATGCAAAATTATGAGATTGTATTTATATGGCCTCTACGGAAATAGGGACTATATGACATTTAGATGGTTCAATGAATAGAGCTTTGGGCTTAAAGTCAGAAAGAACCGAGTTCAAATTTGGTTTTAGACATTAACTGTGTGACACTGGGCCAGTCACTTACCCTCTGTCTGCCTTAGTTTTCACAACTATAAAATGGAGATTATAATAGCACCTATATTCCATGGTAGTGAGGATCAAATGAGATCATATTTGTAAAGCACTTAACACAATATCTGGCACACAGTAGGTGCTTGGCATACGTTTGTTCTCTCTATTCCCTCTAAGGTTTCTTCTGGCTCTAAATCTTTGATCCTATAATCTCTCAGTCAGAAGTCAGATTTAAAAGATAAGGGAACTGGAGAGAAGGTGGAGGCAATGAGTGTAGACAGGTTTATTTTTTTTCCCTAGGAGTTTGGCTGAGGAAGGAGGGAGAAATACAGAATGAGAACTTGAGAGGATGGTAGGGTCTAATGAGGTAAGTTTTTGTTTTTGTTTTTTATGGATGGGGTAAATTTGAGTGTATTTTCAGGTATCAGGGAAGGAGCCAGAATCAAGAGAAATATGGAAGGTTAGAGACATGATTGAGGAAATAAATCCACTGGATAAGGCAAAAAGAAGATGGGATTAGGGGCACTTGTAAGAGGATAACCTTGGCAAGCAAAAGAGTGGCTTCTTCATCAGAGACAGGAATAAAGGAGGAAAGACTGGGAGACCACATCAAGTGGTTGTAAGATGAAGAAAAGGGGGAAAGTAGGAGCCCATGGAGATTGATCTCTGCAAGACAAGGTCTTCAGATGCAAGTCAGCATAGAGGGTGGTATGGGAGATTTAAGGAGAGAAGAGAAGGTCTGCAATATCTACTTTGAAGAGTAGGATAGAGAATCAATTAGGGAGGAATAAAACTTTTACCTCGCTGTAGTGAGGGCTTGTTTAAAATTAGATACCATAAATTTGTACTGGAATCAGTCAACATAGTTGCTTGGCTTTCTTCAGTTCCATTCAATAGATTCTGAACAGGACCAGAGGAGGAAGATGATGGGAATAATCCAGAGCTGGGATCTAGCATGGCCAGAATGGCAAATAGCACATGGGAATAAGGGGCTTGAAGGTAGAAGACAGTGTAGAGTTGAATTGGTTAAAGGGACAAGATTAGAAAGAAAAGAAAGTGAAGTCAGGTTAGTGGTGACAGCCTTGGAAACTATAAAAGGATAAAAGGATCAGAGGTTACAGTGAGGTGGAAGAATAGTTCAGGATACATCAGACACAGAGAAAGAAAGAATAAGGAGCGATTGTAACCATAAAAAGGAATTTCAGAGTTCTTGGTCACAGAAGTTGAATGATATTGAGTTATAGTGACATGAAAAGAATGACCATCCCTGTACATAGCTAAGTGGAATGGATGAGTACATCATGGGAGTTGAGCAGACTGAGGAACTGAGAGGTTAAAGTATATGGCGAAGTCTACAAGTATAAAGTCAAGAGTTGGAGTGTCAAAGACTGTGAGCCGTATATGGAACTTTTTAAGACTGAAGAAGACCCGGAAGGCTGAGGAGATAATTGCCGCTAGCATCTGGGCTGAGTAACAAATTTAGATGGAGTGAATGTCAAAGTAGGAGAGAGTTATGATAGACTGGTGAGTAGAGTAGAAGAGTATGAGAGATGGTGTGCCCAGCACTAGAAAAGATGTGCAGATTTAATCTCATTAGGGGAGGGAGAAGTTTGTTAATTTTGGGAAGGGAATTCTAGAAGGTGTGATGCAGGAGACAAACAGAGCTGGAGTGTGTCACTGGAGGAGTAATGTTGAAGTTAATGGTGATGAGACAATGACTAGTGGGGATTGGGGAGGAGGGATATTAAGATATTGTATTGTCCCAAATCCAACATTGAAGTAAGATGAAAGGGAGAATTAACAGGGAATGGTTCAACAAATACTAAACTCAATGATCATAGACAACAAACTTCAATTGTGTGTGTGTATGTATATGTGTGTAGATGCTCATAGTTTCCTAGAGTCATCTTATCTGAACAGCTTCTACTTTAAATTTCTAGAACTCTCTACCCTGCTCTCTAAGTGGCCCTTTCTTTTCTTGCTTTCTTTTCCTGTCTGCTGCAAACACCTGCCTTTCAGCACAGCAGGAGACTTTCCTCCTCTTTCTTTTAGAAAAAGAAAAATCAGCAGCATGGCAGTAGCCGGCTTTGTTCCTCACCTTCTCCCCATCTTTGCCATTTGCAAAATGGAAAGGCAACCTCCTGACCTCTGCTTTGGATCTGGAAAGAGGTCACAGAGAGAGTAAGCAGGCACTGTGGGATCCTGTGTCTACCTGGGGACCTGTATGGATACATCTGTGTCTGAAAATGAAAAAAAAAAGCAGAACCATTAAGGCATATATTAAATGGCTTGGGAGAGTACCACAGGGAGTCAAAGGTAGTCATGCTGGCCCCTTTCCCCTTACCACCTTCCTCCATCCCAGAGGTGCCAGGATGTGTCTGGGTTAGAGTTTCCCAATTTGTGGGTTCTAGACTCCTCTACTTGAAGGACTATGTATATTGCATAGATAGATGCAAATGACCTTTTTTTTGCAGCCAGTTCTTACTGAGTTAAGAAAACAAAATTTTCCTCCAACCTTATTCAACTCAGCTTCTTGTTTTCCTTCCCTACTGAGCAATGAAGGTAAATTATTATCATTTTAGTAATAATTAAATTGTTAATAATTTAATAATAGCTAGCATTTCTATAATGCTTTAGGGTTTGCAGAGTGCATCACACTGTAGATGTTATGTCATTTGACTTCTCACTACATCTTTGAGAGGTAGGTACTATTATTATCCTCATTTTACATATGAGGAAACCAAGGCAGACATCAGTTAAGTGACTCACCCAGGGTCACAGAGCTAGCAAATGTCCAAGGAAGGATTGGAACTCAGGTATTCCTGACTCCCAGTACAACACTCTATCCACCGTACCACCTAGCTGCTCCCATAGAATGCATGAGCATGAGGAAGCCAAAATTAACACCCAAGTGCCTGAAGATTTTAGGAAAGTAAACATTTGAAATCTGGGTAAATTGGGGACACCTTCAGCCATAGAATTTGGAGCTGGAAGAATCTGAGAGCTCATTTTGCCCAACCTCTTCATTTTATAGATGAGGAAACTGAGTTCCAGAGGGAATGAAATGACCAACCCAAGGTCATGCAATTAGAAAGCAGCCCAGTTGGAACTCAAACCTAGGTCCTCTGATCTCCTCCCCCATGCTCTTGACCAAGATGCTATATTTGTCCTTCTACTGGAACCAAGGCTGAAAGAGGAAATGTCTCAGGCTCAAGTTTGTACCTTTTTTCTTTATCACTCTTCCCCCAAATATACTTATTGCCCAATTCCAATTTTCCATGTTCCACACAGCAGAGCATTCATTAATCATGTATACAGTCCTGCACACCCATTCAGGACCTCACAAGTCAAGTTAGCCAGCATTTGTTAAGTGCCTACTATGTGCTAAGCATTGTGGCTAAGCATTATGGATACAAAGAAGGGCAAAAACAGTCCCTGACATCAAGACACCACATGCTAATGGGAGAGACAACATGCAAACAACTATGTACAAACAAGATACATACAGGACAAACTGGTGATAATCTCAGGGGGAAGGCACTAATATTAAAGACTGGGAAAGGCTCCTTGAGGAAGGTAGAACTTTAACTGAGACTTGAAAGAAGCCAGGGAAGCCAGGAGGTAGAGAGCAGGAAGAGAATTCCAGGCATGGGGGAGAGCCAGTGAAAATACTGGAATGAATGAAGCATCGTTGTGGGAGAAGAGCAAGGAGATGGTTATCATTGGATCAAAGATCATTGGATCATGTGGAACAGAGTAAGACGTAAGAAGACTGGGAAGGTAGGAAAGGGTCAAGTTATAAGGGTTTATTCACCATCCACTAGCTGAAGATCTTCCTACCTTCTCTCTTCCATCCCTCCTTTATCTTCTTATCATTTGTCCCTCTGCCAGGACCCACATCCCCCATTTTGCTTTCTTGTGGAATAAAAATGTGTAGAAGAAGCCACAAGGGGGAATTTTTGCTCTGGACCTAATTGTCAGTAATGAGGAACTGGCTCCTGATCATGAAATAATGAGAAGCCTGGGAAGAAATGATCAGTCCACCTCAGAACTTGTTACAAGGGAGAGGAAAGCCAGGAATAGTGTGGTATAAACCCTAGATTTTAGGAAATCCAATTTCTAAAGTTTAGGGAAAGGACAGGTAGGTTCCTGGGCTTCATTTTCCTCATCCGTAGAATGAGGAGGGTAGACTGGTCTTCTAAAGGTTCATCCTGGCTCTAAATCTATTATCCTAAGATCTCATTGGCTAAAACTCTACTGTAGAAATCAGCATTAAAAACAAGCTCTTGAGAATGAAATCTTTTTGTGTAGAAACGGTTTGGATGAAATGGGTGCTGTGGTTTCTTTTAACTCTCAAATTCCAATGTTCTGTGAAATTCTGAAGATACAAAGAGAGACAACTTTGATGAAGGAGAAAAAAGAACATTTTCTAAATAGCCTGATGTGATCACACAGGAATCTCACTGGATGAATTACATTATTTTTAAAGACATATAGAGAAAACGAAAGCAAGGACAGGTAGCTGAGACTGAATAATGATTAATAATAATAATAATAATAACTAGCATTATTCTATAAGAATAGCGTCAGGAGCATTAGAACTCAAGATGAGTTGAGGCCAGTAATGAAAAAAGAGCTTTTTAAGCTATGTTAGAGACAAGAGGAAGATCAAAGAAAAGTTATCACGGGCTTAGGGTGGATAATATCATAATTAAGGATAATAATGGATGATGGAAAGACTTCTGAATTATTATTCTGTCTGTTTTCTGTCAAGGACAATGATATTGGGACTGCGAAAGACGGAGCAAAAAAGATTAGCAGAGAATTGCACACCATTCACCACCAGTGCTAGCACACTGCCTACTACACTGGCTCTCTAGAGGAAACTGTGGCTTTATTTCCAGCCCCAGAGCTTTATCTCCTTCTCCATCCCCACCCCCAACTTCCTGTACACTGACTATTTCTGAACTAAGCACCCACCACCAAGGGGCTTACACTTAACAAATCTTCAGCCCCAATATCAGCCTCATCCCCCATGACAAGGCTTCCTTTTAGTACTAACAATTTGGAATCAAGAAGTTTAGAGAGTATTTGTATCATTTTTTTTCAAAAATATTTGTTAATTGCCTGTTATGTGTAAGGTACTCAGCTAGATGAAAAAAAAGAAAGATAAAAACCAAGTAGGACCTGTCCTCAAGGAGTATACATTCTATTACTTATCATATACATGAAACAGTCCCTTCTGCTAGTGGTCAGAAAGAAACAGAGACCTGACAAAATTCAGGAGGCACCTCTACAATTGCTCTCATAGGAATAAAGATTCTCCATTAACTCTCTCTCATGAGCCAACTACTCTAACTGGTGTACATCTAGGCTGGGATGATCCTATGTAAAATTCTAAAGTTGGCCTTTCAGGGCCTCTCCACTGCATTTTTAGTGCCATCTTTCCTATACTGCAGTATCTCTTCATTTTATTCCCTGTCTAATCCACGTATAGGAGCACAGTCCCAGTTGAAATAGAATTGTCCCATGGAATAGAAGCTTGAGCTCATGTTTATCTCAAGGGCTTGTCTATGTTAGGTCAGGGTGTGTTGGGAGGATAGAGAGATAGGTAGGTAGGTAGGTAGATAATCTGTCTCTTTATTGTAACGTCTGCTTCTGTGCTTTCCTGTTTATGAGAAACTTTTGTTTGCCCGTGGGTATGATCATGGTACACCTCTCTTGCTTGTGAGACACTCAGATGGTATTGGTTTCCATTCTGTTCTCCACGTTTCTGTTCCCACTGAAGGAGGAATAGTGTCTCCAGCCTCTTTAGAGAAACTAAAACTTCCTCCCAGGTTACACAGGCTATCTGATTTTCTTTTATATAAAAGGGGGTACCAATTCACAAACGATAACAATGATGGTAAGCAATTAGGAAAGAATTATCTCTTAAGGACCTGGTTGGTTCAGGGGACCAAGGCTTGAACAACTGATATGACTTCTCAGATGTCAGAGACAGAAAGATGTCAAACCTCTTTGGCCTGGATGGACTCCCACCCCCATGTGAATAAACACTCCCTTTTGCCTGGGTGCATTCCCATAGTGAACTATGTAGGGGTTAAGGAGAGCTGTATCCAATTGAACCACTGCTATATCCATGATGAGTACTCTTTCCACATTATTATAAACTTATTTTGTTAAATGTTCTACGGTCTATGAGAGTCTTATTTCGTTCCAACCCTAAGCCT
Organism: Phalanger gymnotis; assembly: GCA_028646595.1. Taxonomy (NCBI): domain Eukaryota; kingdom Metazoa; phylum Chordata; class Mammalia; order Diprotodontia; family Phalangeridae; genus Phalanger; species Phalanger gymnotis. The sequence goes on along the minus strand of CM053622.1, from coordinate 127,541,166 downwards.
AGACCACCAGACTAACTTGAATTATGTTTAACCTTGAACAGTCCCCAGCAAGGCTCTCTCTGCCCTTGTTACTACTCAGGGAAAGCTCCTGTTTGATTCAGGAAGGTCTGCCCTGGGGCTAGGAGGCTTAGTACAGGAACTCTTCAGCACATTACTCCATCGTGCAAATGGTGGCCTTGAGAAGACATATGACCACAAAGGCTTTCCTCTAGAGAGCAAGAGGTCATATGCATCTGTCTGACCTATAACTCTTCCTTTCTCACTGTCTCCTATATTTCTGCTTCTCTCATGTAGAGGTCAAGTTTAACTATAGATCACATGTTTGTAACTTAGTCAAGGAGAATGGGGATGGAAAAAAGGCCATTAGATTTGGAGAGATCACTAGTAACTTTGGAGAGAGCAGTTTGAGTATAATGATGAAGACGCAAGGCAGATTTTGAGGGGTGAAAAAGAGAGCGAGAGGAGCAGAAGTGGGGGCACCTATTGTAAATGGCCGTGCCGTGGAGTTTAGCTACAAAAGGCAGAAGAAATACAGAATGATAGGAAGGATGGAAAGATCAAGTGAGGGTTTTTTTCAGGACAGGGAAGACATGGGCATCTTGTAGTAGGGAATGAGCCAATAGACAGGAAGGGATTACAAATGAAATGCAAGAGTGGGCATGACAGAAGTGACAAACTTTTGAAGGAAACAGGATGTCATGGGATCACTTAAATCAGTGAATGGGTTAGTCTTGGTAAGGACTAAGGCCATTTCATCATGTAAGACAGGGGTGAAGGAGGAAATAATGGCAGAAGGCATCTGAGTGATAGTAGACAAGGAAAAGGAGAGAAGAGGGAACTCATGGCAAATGGCCTCATTTTTTTTCTGTAAAATATGAGTTGAAGTTCTCAGCTAAGAGAGTGGGGGAAGGGGGAACCATGAGAAGTTTGAGGAGGGATAAGGAAGTTTGAAAGAGCTGCTGTGGAGAATTGAATAGTGAGTGGATAAAGGAAGTATAGCAGGATTGCCTAGCAATGAGGCAATGCCTAGCAGCAGTGCGGTCACAGTTGAGGTTATATAACAGAAGTTTATGGTGGACCAAGTCAGAATGGTCACATGATTTTCTCCACCCTAATTTAAAATTATGTATGAAGTCACAACCATAACAAATGGTAGGAGTGACCCAAGGTTGAGGCTTTCTTGAGTGTAACCAGTGATATGATAAGGAGGGTAGGGATTCAAGAAAGGACAGTGTAGAACTGAATTGGTTCACTAGGGATCAAGACGGTGAAAAGAAGAGAGAGTGGCTAGTGCAGGGGAGATGGCATGATAGAGAGAATTGAGGGGTCAAGGGATTGGTGGTCATGATGCAGACGAAGAATAGGGTTATGTAAAGGAAAGGAGAAGGATATATGGTCAGATAAGAAGAATTCAGAATTCTTGAACGTGAAGGTGGTACATTTGTGGGTGATGGCAAGATCAAAGATATTACATCTTTGTCTGTGGCTGAGGTGGGGTAGAGGAGTATCTCATAGGAGATGAATAGGTTGAGGAACTGAATGGTTAGGGTATTTGAGGAAGAATCAACATATATGTTGAAGTCATATGGGGAGGAGAGAAAAATTGTAAGCCAGTTACTGAATTCATTGAGGAAGGAAGGGGGTGACCTGAGGGTCTGTAGATAACAGCTAACAGGAATTTAATTGGGTGGTAGACATGATGAACCTCAAAGGAAAAAAGGTTATGAGTGACAGAAGAAAGGGGAGAACCTGAAAGTAGCAATAGGGAGCAAGGATAAAAGAGACATCATCAATGCCAGAGCAAAGTCCTTATCAAGTAGGTGGCCACAGTAACTTTTATTCTTTACATAGGTGGGCATCATCAATGCCGGAAAAAAGTCCTCATTAATAGAGTCAAAGAGGACTGAAGAAACTACCTTAGTACATCCTCTACATGTCCTTTTATTCTTTCCTAGTAGATTCCCAATCCCATTCTATACAGAAACTATTCAAAACCTTGGCTCCCCCCACCAAAGCCTCCCACAGGACTCCTTCCTCCTCTCTCTAAGCTAAGGACCCTACCTCTTTACTGAGAAATTGAAGACAGTTGATGTGTTCCCTCTTCTCCCTTGTTCATCTCAAAACCCCCTGCATCATCTCCTACCCTCTTGGTTAACCTTCTTCTGGCTAAGACCAATGTGTACATATGCCCTTGATCCCATCCCCTCTTGTCTTTTCCAGAAAATTGAATTCTCTATCATTCTCCTTTTTTCTCTTAATCTTTAAGCTCTCCTTATCTACTGGTTTCTCATCACCTCATACCTGGACCACTGCAATAGCCTGCTGGCTGGTTCCTCTGCCTCAAGTCTCTCCCTGCTCCAGTCCATTGTCCATTTAGCTATCAAAGAGATTTTCCGGAAGTGAAGGTCTTCTGTGTCACTCCTCTACTCAATAAACTCCAGTGGCTCCCTATTCCCTCCAGGACGAAATATAAAATCCTCCGTTTCACTTTTAAAGCCTTTTATAACTTGGCCCCTTCCTATTTTTCCAGTCTTCTTCAACCTGATTCCTCTCCACATACCCTGTGACCCAGTGACATTGGCTTGAATGCTATTTTCTTGTACACGCTCAGGCCATTTTCTCTGACTGTCCCCCATACCCAGAATGTCCCCCTTCTCTTCTTGTCCTCCTTTCTTCCCTGGCTTCCTTCAAATCCCAGCTAAAATCCTACATTATTAAAGAAGGCTTTTCCAGTCCTCCTTAATCTTAGCTCTTTCTCTCTGATGATATCTACAATTTATCCTCTGAATAGCTTGGTTGTGAATAGTTGTTTGCATGTTTTCTCCCCCACTGGAATGTGAATTTCTTGAGAGAAGGGACTGTTTCTTTGCTTTCTTTACATCTCCACTGCATGGCACAGTACTTGTCACATAATAGGAGCTTAATAAACGCTTGTTAGCTGGATTTTATTTTCTTTCCTACTGTTTTCAAACATGTCTAAGTCTCTCACATATTAAAAAAAAAACTTTTTACTAGAATTTACCATTCCCTCATGCTATTGTCCTATATCTCTCCTCCTTTTTTTCAGACAAATTAGAAAAAATAGTCTACAATTGGTGCTTTCACTTCCATTATTTTCATTCACTCATCGATATTTTTCAATCTGGCTTCTGACCTCATAACTCAACTGAAACTACTCTCTTCAAAGTTAATAAAGACTGCTTAAATTGCCAAGTCTGGCCATCCTTTCTCAGTCCCCATCTTTCTCAGCCTGTCACTTGACACTATTGACTACCTTCTCCCGGTTATTTTCTCTTTTCTGGGTTTTTCTGACACTACTGTCTTCCTACTTTTCTGACTACTTCCAACTCTTCTGCTATCCTGTTGACCAAATCCTGTGGGTCTCCCCCAAGGTTTTGTTCTAGGCCTTCTGTTCTCTTCTTACATAAACTCTCTTGATAATCTCGTCAAAGCCCATGGATTTAATTATCATCTCTAAGCAGATGACTCAGAGATCTATCTGTACAACTCCACGCTCTCCTAGGAGCTTTAGTTCACATCACCAATTGCCTGGAGATATCTTAAACTCAGCATGTCCAGAACTGAACTCGTTTACTTTCCCCCAAAATTTCTTATCTTCTAAACTTCCCTACTTCTGTTAAAGACACCACCATCCTTCTAATCGCCTGGGTTCAGAATCTTGGTTTTATTTTCCAGGCCTTACCCTCTCTTACCCCCAAATCCAATTAGTTGTCATTTCTACATCCATAACACCTCTCATATCTAACTTATTCTCTCTTCATACATAGCTACCACCACAGTTCAGAGCCTCATAACCTCTCACCTCGATTATCACAGTAGCCTCCTAATTTATATCCCAACTCCAGTCTATCTTATTGTGAACCAGCAGAGATGTGTTTGACTCTTATGGCATCAGTTACATAGGATGCATGTATGCCAAGGATAAATCCAGAGACTAGGCATTCTCCCCATGCCCAGCCTCTGACTGGATTGGCAAAGTTAGAGTTAAGTTACCAAATCCCTTCCTGTCCTCCCTCATTCCTTATTCATATTTTTTATATTTATAATTATAATATTTATAACAATGTTATAAAATATATAGAAAATATACTATCTTCCCCTTTGGATGACAGGACAGTCTCTTACTCATGCCAGCTGACTCTTTGTCTAAAATTCTATATAAGTTAGAGCTTAGAGGGAGTCTGGACTTTCAATTGGAGTGAGAAAGCCACTGCTTAGTTCCACATCTGGAAGCCACCCACTGTGTGCTGCCCTTGGCCAGGACAGTAGGTTTGCACACTTTAAGACTGTTAAGTCTTGGCATCTGTTCTCCTCCCCTTGTGAGTAGCACTAAAGTCTCATTAACAGCTATCCCTGTGTGACTCTGCTGTTTTCCATTGAAACTCTCTTGTACCACACCCACACACTGCTGCCAAAGTGATTTTTCCTTAAGAGCAGATCTGATCATACCATTCTCCTATTCAACATTGAGTTTATATGACCTTTTGTTTAAAAAGTCACAACTACCCCAAGTTTCCTACATCAAGTCAATAGTCCTTCTGAAATCGTGCTTCAGTCACCAAAAGGCTTTCTTTCCTTTGGTGAGGAAAGAAACTCTGATCGCTGGCTTCCTTTCCAGATACATGTTAACAAAACAGCAAGGACTGTCTTTGGAAAAAATGTCATTTCAACACTCCTTTAAGGGAAAAGAATAAATTAATCGACCAGCTAGCATTTGTTAAACATCTACTGATTGGTTGATTTTTGTTCTTCTTGTTCAAAGAGAACCAAAATGACACCACTAAGTCAGAATCAAGGTACAGTGTGTCTGACTGTGGCTGATCAGACCAACATGAACTCAGAAGGCTCTACCATAGGTCACGCACAAATAGTCCAACAAATCTGATCCTTCCACATGATGGCTCTTCAAATATATGAAAATAACTATCATTTTCCCCCAAAGACTTGTCTATGTTAAACATCCCCAGTTCCTTGGATTTCATATGATATGGTCTCCAGTTCCATTCACCTTCCTGGTTGTCTCGGTTGGTTGTCCTTTGTTCTCAAAGAGGACCAAAATGACATCGTTATGTTGGAGTCAAGGTACAGTGTGTCTGCCTGTGGCTGATCAGACCAATACGAGCTAGAAATACTCTACCACAGGTTGGGCACAAATAATCCAGATGAACACTTGGGGTAGAGATGTCTTTAACTTTGCACATCTCACGTTTCATTTGAGCTTCTACAGTTGTTTTGCTCATAGAGCACAGTACCTTCTCTGGCAAGGGTATGCCATGCTGGATAGTCCTGGACCAGTGTCTTTCCTGTCTCACAATTGATTGCAAAGTATTTCAGAGAGACCTTGAGAGTGTCCTTGCATCACTCCTTCTGACGTCTGTTAAACACCTACAATGTATGTGCCAGGCACTAGGAATGCAAAGACAAAAAAGGAACTAATCCTTGCCCTATAGAAGCTTATGTGATATCTGGGGAAACAATATGTACACATATAAGCATATAGAGAATATAGGTGCAACATAACAAAAGTGGTGTCATCATTACAGTGAGATGCAGTCAAAAAACACTGTGTCAAAGGTCTCATACTTCTCAGTTGGCATGCCAACTCCTCGTTTCCCAGATTAAGCCCTTTCACTCTAACCTGTTCTCACATTAGCAGATCTAGTCAGTAGTCAAGAAGCATTTATTTATTATTTTTATTATATATATATATATGTATTATATATATATATATAATTTAATTATTATTTATTAAGTACCTACTATGTGCCTGGCTCTATGAAGCACTAGGAATACAAGTAAGAAGAAAAAAAGACAGTTCTTGCCCTCAATAAGCTTACAGTCTAACGGGAAAAGACAGTACACAAAAGAAGATGAAAAGAAGAGGGTACCTGGCTGGGGGTGGGGGTCGGAGCAGGCATGATTTTTGTGGAGTTGAAACCAAGTACAGCAGCTGATGGGAAATGATGAGTTAGCTGGAAAGGTTTGGGTCCTCCATTAAGGGAGGCCTTGGAAGGGGTTCATGGCTCCATCTTCCAGCCTTCCAATAAGGGGGGAGAGGCAACTGAGGGTCCTGAGGAGGTATTGAGTATCAAAGCTAAAATAATTTCAGGGCCAGGTTCCTAGAGATAGGTCACCATCACAGTTACATCAGTTGTATTCAAATTCTCTCCTAGAGGTAATCCTGTTGAAGGGAAATACACCTCCCCTACTCATCACTCTAGCTTTGGAGCCCCCATGCAATGTGTTTTTAATCTACACAATCTGCCATTCATAAGGTAAGATGGTTGTGTTCCATTTGCACACCCAACCACTTACAATAATGGCACTTTTTGATCTTGAACACAACCATTTAACAAAAAGACAAAAGAAATGTTATAGATACTAACATATTAAAGCAGAAAAATATATAACAATATATCTATATCTATGTATCTATCTATACACACACGCACACATATGTATATATATATCTCACGGTATACACATAAACTCAGATCACCCTATCCCAACAATGCAATGTGCTGAAAAGTAGAAACAATTTATAGAATCTTGGGAGGAAAGTGTATGAAAGAGGAAAACCAACGTGCTTAGGGTAACTTACAGCTCTGGACTGTGGCTTTGAACGTTATTCATCCACACAAGAATGTGTGCTACACATGAAACTGCTTCTCTGACCACTGCCTCACTGTTTTGTTTTGGTTGTTTTCTTTTGGTTTGGTTTTTTGATCCTCATCACTCTTTAGCTGGGAAAAATTCTTTTTTCTATTCCAACATTTACTTGAGCATTTACAGGAAAAGGGCATTTACTATCAGTTCTCTTTAAGCCAGAGAACTGCAAAGTTTAACAAACTTTTGGGCTATGGGACTAGTCCAGTCAGTTAAATATGCAATGGAATGGCACGCTCCCCAATCAGAACAGAGCTCATGGCTTCATCAGGTCAATTCTTTCAGTCAAACCACCCCCCCCACCCCACCCCCCACCAAAGTTAACATCCAGCTCACCAGGATACCAAAACAGTTCCTTTTTCCAAATCTAGGTGATACTGACGGGCAATCGATGGAGCTCTTGGGCAATGAAATTATTTCTCTCTCCAACCAATCAGGAATCATTCAACTGAAGTGTTTCTATCCAATGACTGCTTTTATCTGCCCCCATCTCTGAATAAAGCAGTTTTTTGGCCTTCTGGCTTTGTCTTTAGTTCTCCCCAGTTTCCTATATCAGGTTCTTCCTCTTAAATTTCAATGTCTAACTTCTTATTTAAGAAGTCCCAGTTCTCTCCAATTTCCCCTACCAAATCCATTGTGGTTGTTCAGCCATTTTTCAATCATGTCCGATTCTTTGTGACCCCATCTGGGGGTCTCTTCGCAAAGATACTAGTTTGTCATTTCCTTCTGCAGCTCATTTTACAGATGAAGAAACTGAGGCAAATAGAGTTAAGTGACTTGACCAGAATCACACAGTAAGTGTCAGAGGCCAGATTTGAACTAAGGAAGATGAGTTTTTCTAAACTCTAGGTTATGCACTGAGTTGCCTACCTGCTCCTTTTTAATGCTTTTAAAAATATACTTTATTTCTAAATGTTTATATGAATTCTCATTATCTTTGTTAGTAAAAACTAGGTATATGCCAATGAAGCAAAGTACCACAATGTTTTGCAGCTCTGAAGATTTAAACATGGTTGTCCATGTCTATTGCATTCTTATGATTATTTTTGTTACTTTTATATATTCCATTTTTAATGGATAAAAGATCTTTCTCAGCTTGTTTAAAATGTCAAACTATTCCCACACAAGCAAGTCACAAATAATTCTACATCATTCGCAAAAATATAGCCTTTACATTTATTCTACAGACCTTTTTCTGTCCAAAACTGAAAACTGTGTTTCTTCGGGTAGATATATTAGCAGCTTATTCTGGTGAATGAGGCAGTAGGTGGTACGGTGGATAGAGCACAGAAATTTGAGTCAGAAGGCCTAAGTTCAAAGCCACCCTCAGATACCTGCTAGCTATGTAACCTGGGCAACCTATGCAACCTCTAAGCCTCAGTTTCCTTATCTGCAATATGGGGATAATAATAGAACCTACTTCACAGGGCTGTTGTGAACATCATATGAGTTAATATACTTAAGGCACTTTGCAAACCTAAAAGCAGCACTTCTTAAACTGTGACTCACAAGCAGACCCACATTTTAAGAAGGGATGAAGGAGTGAAGAGTGGAAAAAGTTTAAGAAGAACTGCCTTAAAGCACTCTATATATTCTAGCTATTATTTTATTAAAACAAAGACCTCTTCCTATTAGGTACCAGAATTTTCATTGTAACCACGATTTTACTTCATTTGACAATTAATGTAAATTTTTCCTTCTACCAAAAATTTTTCCATTCTTTTATTATTAAACTGTTCCATACAAAAAGGTACCCTAAAGGGACAGTACACCTTAAATATGCAAGATAATTTCATTGGCGGGGGAGGGGAAGGAGCTGGAGGACCCAGAAAAAGCATCGAATAGGAAGCGGTGCTTAAGCTGTCTTTTTAAAAATGTAAATAGCATTTTATTTTTTCCAATTATATATCTATATATACATATATATAGATATATAATTTCTAACATTCATTTTTTATAATATTTTGAGCTCCAAATTTTTTCTCTCCCTTCTTCCCTTGCCCCCTCCCCAAGATGGCAATCAGTGTGATATAGGTTATACATATACAATCATGTTGAACATATTTCCACATTAGTCATGTTGCAAAAGAAGAAACAAAACAAAAGAGGAAAGCCATTAAAAAAACAAAGAAAGTAAAAACAGTATATTCCCATCTGCAGATTCTATCGATCCTTTCTCTGGAAGCAGATAGCATTTTCCTTCATGAATCTTTTGTAATTGTCTTGAATCATTGTATTGCTGAGAAGAACTAAGTCTATTATAGTTGATCATCACACAAGGTTGCTGTTTTCTGTGTACAGTGTTCTCCTGGTTCTGCTCACTTCACTTGCATCAGTTCATGTAAGTCTGTCCAGGTTTTTCTGAAATCCACCTACTCATCATTTCTTATAGCATAACAGTATTCCATCACATTCATATACCACAACTTGTTTAGCCATTTCCCAATTGATGGACATCTCCTCCATCTCCAATTCTTGGACACCACAAAAAGAGCTGCTACAAAATTTTTGTACACGTGGGTCCTTTTCCTTTTTTATGATCTCTTTGGCATGCAGACCTAGTAGCGATATTGCTGGATCAAAGGGTATGCACAGTTTGATGGCCCTTTGGGGATAGTTCCCAATTATTCAGCTAAGTCTCGAAGGAAGCTAGGGATGACGAGAGGTATGAGTATGGAGGGGGTACCTTTTAGGCAGGAAGCGGCACGAGACGGGGAAGGACAGTTCCAATGAGCCATGAGGATGGGCTCTCTATCTGTATAACTGGGGCATGCACAGTAGGCCCTCTAAATCATGCCTAATTATAGAAAGTGCACAGTTTTACATTCTATCGACAAGATCCAGTTGGCTGTTTTCCCTTTTTCACTGGGGAAGTATTAGAAAGCTCTCAATTTCCACAGGGAAGCACTATTTTGATGTTCTTTAGCTCAAAAAACTCCTGCTACAGCTCAGAATACCCAGGAATAGAAGACCCCCTACAAAGAGTGAGAGGGACCAATCTTGTAAACAGCAGGGAAGCAAAATTTAAAAGGCAGCAGAAGGAAAACATATAGCCTTTTTAAAAAGCTCTCGATTTCAACAGGGACAATGAGACAGGATTCAAGTAAGGACAACATAACACAGAACAATGAGAACTCTGACAAGTGTTAAACCGGAAAACCAGGTGGCTACTAGAATTTGCCATGATCCCTTTCGTTCTGCCAGCAACCCTGCTTTGGCACCTGACAACATTTTGCAAACTCTTTCCCCAATTTCTATGCCTCAGTTTTTCCTGCAGACACCCTGTTGCCTGCTCAATTTTCCAAAATCACATCATTTTCACAAATAGCCACCAGGACCTTTTGATCTGCCCTTTTAGCATTTCTTCCTGGAAACTAAAATATTTCCCTTTTATTTTCTCCTCCTAGACCCCACAACCATGGCTAGATTGTATGTTGGCCTGTTCTTTGTCTTTTTGTAGTTCAATTTGTGATGTGGGCAGGTATACCAAGGGCAGAAACACTTCAGCAATCTTCTCTTCAGGATTCCCGCCCTTAAGGAGATAAAGGCAGAATCAATCTTCACTCTCCAGCTGTACAGTAACTGTGTGAATGAGCATGACCTGGGATTGAACTCAGTTATTTCCCACTATGTAAAAGTCCCTAGCACAAAATCAAAAACCTTGGAAGGCAGACAGCTGCAGATCAGTGCAATTCAGGCTAACAGGCATTTATTAGATAGAGGGAAGAGATCACAGACCTACAGCTGGAAGGGACTTTCAGAAAAAGGTCATCTCTAACCTCCTCATCTTCTAGAGGAAGAAACTAGCTGGTCCAGGGAGGGAGGTTACCTAAAGCCAGACAGGTGAGCACTTACAAAGCAGACAACACCGTGCTAGGGGGAGAGAAAGGTAAAATGAAAACCAGTCCCTTGCCCTGCGGGAGTTTACATTCCTCATTATATAAACAGCTGATACATACATGATAATTTGAAGAAAAAGAAATAACTATTAATTAAGGAGGTCAAGAAGGGCTGCTCCAACGTATGTAGCACATAAGCCAACTTTAAAGGAAGCTAGAAATTATAAGAGGCAGAGGTGAAAGAAGAATGACTCATGTAAAGATATGGAGATGGGAGATGTAGTAACTGTCAAGTTTGAAACAGCATATCGGATGGAACACAGAATTTGAAAGACTAATGGGCAATAAACCTAGAAAAGTAGGCTGCAGGGTTTGTGAAGGGCCTTAAGCACCAAGCTAGAGCATTTATACTTTATCTGAGAGGTAATAAGAAGCTGAGGCAGTTAGGCACGGTGAACAGAGCATTAAGGGCCTGGAGTTAGGAAACTCTGAGTTCAAATTTGATATACTAGCCACGTGACCCTGGGCAAGTCACTTGACTTTCTGTTGATTGTTGTTCACTTGACTGTTCCTCATTTGGAGAAGGAAATAACAAACTACTCCAATGTCTTTGCCAAGGAAACCCCGAACAGGGTCAGGAAGAGTCAGACATGACTGAGATGACAAAAAACCAACAAAATGGTATGAATTAACGGATGTTATCTACCAGGCACTCGAGGCAGCTTGGTGGCACAATGAATAGAGTGCTAGACCTGGGGTCAAGAAGACCCCAGTTCAGATCCAAACTCAGACATTAGCTTGTGTGACCATGGGCAAATCACCTAACTTCTGCCTGTCTTGGGTTCCTTGACTATTAAATGCAGATAATAATGGCATCTAGTTCCCAGAGTTGTTATGAGGATCATATAAGATCAGATTTGTAAAGTATTTAGCACAGTACCTGGAACTTCATATTTGATAAATGCTTGTTCCCTCCTTCTTCCCAACCCTCTTCTCCCGGGACAACTCCTTTGCTACCTATCTTAGTACCAGATATTTTACCATCAGAGCTTCATTTATTATGCAAGGATATGAATAAAAATTGTTCAGGATGAAAAGGTCTAGTCAGGTTATAGTCTACTGGGAGTAGCTACACTTGTGAAATCATGGATCCATAAAAATAGAAACATCATTATTAGCACTCTAACCGGAAAAGGTTCAGAGAGATGAATTGCTAGATGTTATGAGCAACCACACCGGCAACACCAGCTAATTTGTCTGGCTGCCTGCCCATCCCATTGTTTTCAGGTGGAGTGGGTGGGTTAGGAAGTGAAAGGTGAGCTCAGGTAAGCCTGAAAATGGTGGAGGAGGAGTTGGGAAAAGATACAGCTACTGAAGTTTTCCCAATAAGAGCATATTTCTGTTTGTCTTTCCTAGTGTGTTCATCCATGGGAAGTAATGAGGGGAGCAGGGTTTTGTTTTTGTCTTTCCCTCCCTTGGACATCTTGTTGTGTTATATCCATGCTTGGCTGGGCCAGTCGCCAGTTATCTTGACTTTTGTCTTGCCGTTGGACTCCGATGACTTTGCACAGCTCTGCCTCGCTTAAATCCAATTCATCAGCAAGTCAAGACTTCACCCTTGTGTTGTCCTTGGTCATCTTTGAGAATGAAGGACAAACAACAACAGCCATGCTTGTGGCTTCCTTTGGTGTTAAGGAGTAATTCTTCTAGGAAAGGCTGAGTCTGTGATGATAAGGTAATTCGTATAGTCCAGGATGCATTCCTTTCTTTCTTTTTTTTTTCAGTAACTTGCTTTTTTCTTTTTTTTAAATTCATTTTTAACATTCAATTTTAAAATTTTAAGTTCCACATTTTCTCCCTCCCTCCAGGTCCATCCCCACCCATTAAGAAGGCAACAAGTTGATATCCATTATACATGTGAAGTCATGCAAAATATATTTCTCTATTAGTTATGTTGCAAAAAAAGTCAAGAAAAATAAAATGGAAAGACAATATGCATCAATATACACTTAGAGTTCATTAGTTCTCTCTCTGGAAAAAGATAACATTTTTCATTATGAGTCCTTTGGAATCGTCTCAGGTTGTTGTATTGATTGGAGTAGCTATTTTTCACAGTTGATCATCATTACAATATTGTTGTTGCTGTGAATAATGTTCTGGTTCTGCTCACTTCGCATCAATTCACATAAGTCTTCCCAGGTTTTTCTGAAACCACCCCCTCATCATTTCTTACAGCCCAATAGTATTCCATCACAATCATACACCACAACTTGCTCAGCCATTCACCCAATTGATGGGCCAGGATGCATTTCTGATGCGACTGCTCTGAGATACTGATCTATTATCTAACGACCTGCTTCAAAGCCCCAAATATTAGCAAGCACTTTATCATCTCCCCTGAGAATCTGCAAGCTCCTTGACAACAGAGAATATGTTTTGAGTTTCCCCCAGAACCTAATAGAGAGCTTGTACATGGTAGGAACTATAAGAAATACTGAAAAAAAAACTGAATTGTTGAACCAAATAGATAATGATCCCACTTCATAATAACCTTTGAAAAGAGGTAGAATTTAAACATTACCTTTGATTTAAAAGAAAGATGATTCATAAGATTATAACTACCTGGGATCTGGCCATATGAAACCCAATATTATGTATGCAGTGGGATACACACCAGACATATACATTGACATATTCAAAGTTGATCTCAGTGAAACCATTGTAGGAGACTTATCCCTCCAGAAATGCTCAACCAAAACCTAATTATAACAAAAGGGAAAATGGATCTTATTGCCATCATTGCCGACTGTCACTTGGGAAATGCCTGCACCCACTGCCAGCCACAGCTCTGATCACGATTGGCTTTGTGCTGTGACCTTCGAGCAAAAGCTAATGCTCTGTTCTGTGTTTTCACTTAACAGTTTCTTGCAAAAGCAGAAAAGGTTATTTCTATTTACTCTGACTTGTTCTGAATTCAGAAAGGACCCATCTACTCAACTGCTGCAAAGAAAACAAGAGGAGGAGGAAAAAAAAAACTCTGACCTTTATTTACTAAATGAGATGTTTTACCCAGCAGCCATAGGTAATTATGTCCTCAGTAGCCTGAATAACAGCTCTTTGTACACCTTGGAATAAGAGGAAAAAGCAGAAACAGCCCAGAGAGGCAGCATCTGATTATAGCTTAGTCGTGACTTAGATGGAAAAACAAAAAAAGAAAAGAAAAGGCTGGAGACACTAGAATAAAGAAAAGAAGAAGAAAATGCTGAAGTTTGGAGGAAGGATAAGGGAATGAGAGACAAATTAAGGCTGGGGAGGGATATGATCAGTAGAGGTTCTAGGGTAGACATTGTATTGTTATAATTCACAGCTTGTCATATCTTACACAGCACTGCTAATGAACTGAATTTCTATAAGTTGCGTTCATTCCTCAGAAATGCTTGGGGGAAAAATTCCCATTAATAATGTGATATTAGTCCCAAAGATCAGACAGAACGCCTTATACATCCTGTTAAGGGATGTTTTGCTCTAACAAGGTCTTTATGCAAGATGTGAATGGGGGTTTATCATGTTTAAAGATGCATGTGGGTATCCAGGAGCAGGCTTACCACACCCTTGCATCTGTCCCCTTCTCTCTACTCACATCATAACTAATTCAGTTCCTTATCATCTCTTGCCTGGAGTACTCAAAAATCCTCCATATTGGTTTTCCTGCATCAAGTCCTCTCCAATCCATACTCCATCAATGTGTATGTTAAATTGAAATTCCTAAAGCTCAGCCATAGCTGTGTTATTCTCTTTTGATGGTGTTTCAGTGACTCTCTATCACCTCTATGTTAAAATACAGCCTCTTCTGCTTGCCATTTGTAGCTCTTCACAGCCTAGCTCCCAACTGTCCTTTCAGGCTGATCACAAAAGACTTGTTTCGTGCTTTCTATGATAAAGCTAAATTGCCTAGTTTGTATACCTCAGAAATGATATTTTAGCTTCTTCCTCCATGATTTTTTGTAAGCTACCCCCATGACTTTGTGCTCTCCTTTCTCATATCATCTCTCAGAACCCCTAACACAACTGATCTCAACCACAATATCCTAGAAGAGGCCTTTCTTGACTCCCTAGTTGTTAATTTTACATTTACTTCTCTGGGTATGTATTGCCTCCTCTTCCTCAATAGAATGGAAGCTCCCTGAGGGCAGGGACTATTTTATTTTTACTTTTGTATTTCCTGCACCTGTACAAGCTCTGAATACATACTTCTAGAATTCAACAGAACTGAATTTGAGAAGATGCTGGCAGATGCCTTAGATGAAAACATTTTTTACTTTATTCAACTAATGTTTAAGAGAATAGACAAAGAGTTTTGATCCCATATGACCTGTTACAGTAATAAATAATGAAGCACTTGATAATATAAAGAGAACTATAAAAATATAAAGAAATAAATCATAGGTATGCAATTTGATCTTAAAATACATCACAAGGAAACATTATAGAACCTTGCGTATAAGTTAATTTTTAAAAAGCACTTCTCATTATATTCTTCTCAAGAGCTCATTCTAAATAATGCCTAACTTCTGTTATGCGTTCAATATGCATATATATATGCAAACATACACACATGTATGTGTGTATATGTGTGTATCCCTGCCCCATCTGATGGCATTCTACTGTATCATCAATTTCTTTTTAAGGCTAGCATATTTCAGACTAATTTTTAATTTAGATAAAACAATATTGTTAGCTGGATCCCATCTTCCTAATGCCCCCCACTACCAACACATTATAATGTACCCTGCAACCTTCTTGAGCCATTTACTGACAGCCTATCTGATATTTCTCAATCTTGAAAGCCCTGGTGTATTAGAAGGCAGAATATCTATTTTTAAAATGGTACATAATGTCTACAATAGTGGTAGTACAGTTTTGATTGTGTGAGATTACTAAATTTAGTCTTAGGGCTTCTTCCAGTCTTAGAATCATTGAATTTGCCCTAATCTTCAGTGATTTTTCCCCCCTGGCACTTTAATAACACTAACAAGTCTATTTAAAATAATATCACACTGTCAGGTAATAGCCCCACTCAACTATGGACCAGAATGGCAGAGGACTTGTGGGAGCATTTTATTTGATGTTTCATACCGATGACAATGCTAATGTCTAGAGTCAATTCTCCTGGCCTCATTCAAAGAGAAGAAGCCCAGTCTGGCTCTGTGAATGAATTGCCAGTCCAGAAATTGGGTAAAGGAGTCTTCCATCAGAGAGAAATGTGAAGCCATAGCCAAGCAGGTAATGGATTATACTTTATACTGATTGGGTTTACTAGCTGCTGTTTAAAGTAATATCTTAGTTCACACTTCAAATTCCTCTGCACACCTTCTAGAGTCATTGTTATATGGTTGTCATTCAGCCACAGTACCAAGACATCATTATTTAAGATGCCATTATATAAGACTGCACTCAATTGACGTTTGAGCTGACAGTCATCAGAAGGCTACCTGTAGCTGGGCCCAAGATGTTAGATGCTGCTCTACCTTTGTATCCAAATTCTCTTTCCATAGAGCCACTTAAATAAATGGCCAGGTCTTCTGGTTGAGGATTATGTTTGATTCTGTTCCCCACCATACGAGTAAGAGAATGTTGGGATATTTTGTTCCAATCAGCGGATGCCAGAAGCCTCACTCCAATGAGCCAGCTGATTGATGTCTACTGCTATTCAAACATTTTGTAGGGGAAATTCAGGGCCCAAATACTGGCTCTTTGGGGAAGGCATAGCCATTTCTTGGCAACTTTTTAAAATGTTCTAAGAGTTTGAGGGCACTCTGGGTGACCATACAATTCTTAAGGTTCAATAAGACACAAGGTAGGATGAAAGTATTTACTGTGTCTATTTTCTGCCATAGAGACAATTTAGACTTGTTCATAATGTCTATAATCATGTTAGTTATCACATTCTTGGCAGAATTTGCAGTGTGAACCCCATGGAGATTCCAAGTTAAGAATAGGTGTTTTCCTCAGACACTACTAAGATCCTCTGATTTTGTATTTGGAATTGTATAAGGCGTACCTTTTTCTTCTGGCCAGCAATCAAAAAGAATGAACATTTGGTCCCATTAAAATGTAGTACTGCCTATGAAGCAACCTCACTTATGTTATCCAGAATTTTGGTTGGGGAGCCAGAAGAGTCAGCCCCTATGGCCAAATCATCCATAAATGCTAGGGCCCTAATTTTCCTATTGTACAAATCGTATCCTTTTAAGGGCATGTATTATCAGTTCCAATGTTTTAAGTTAGAAATTATGGAGCTAAGAGGGAAGGTCTTCACTGACTTGATATTGATATTCATTGTAAGGCCATCTGTGATATGGATAGAGGTCTTACTATCCCAGTAGAGTCTCTCTATAATGCTAATCACCTCTTTATGCAAATGGTCCCGTTTTAGTGCTGACAATGTCGTCTTGTGTAGCATGAGCCAAATGCATCGGATAGTTAGAGCCATGCCACCCCAAACATTTTCCTTTTATGTTTGGCTTCATCCAGGATGGACTATGATGACAAATTATGCTCGTGCAGCTGTCCCTAAGCATGAAGTCCTTCTGATTCCTGCTGATGCATCCATTTCTTATGCTCCAATTGATCAGAGTTTTAGATGGTTTGTAGGCATAGACCTTATCCATAGTGAGACCCAGGGAAACAAGTTTCCAATTGGAGGCAGATTCCCATGGTTTGTAGGCATAGACCTTATCCATAGTGAGACCCAGGGAAACAAATTTCCAATTGGAGGCAGATTCCCATTACATTTTGTTATAAATTAAAATATGTGTAGATGACTGCTACTCTTTGGGGGCATAATTATATTTATGTGATATTTTTAAAAAGAGTAGTTAAAATATGTGCCTCTGCATCAATCTTTTTCCAGATTCAATATTTAATAACATGCAGTCCTGGAGCTATATTCTTACAGTGTTTTAATTGGTTCCATACCTGCAGTGGAGTAAATAGATCACAAAATGGGTTCTCTGAGTCAGCAGGAGCACCCATGATTCATTATTATATTATGCCTGCCCAGAGGAGTGGCGGCACCACTCCGAATATTTTTAAAAAGTAGAATATTTTGAATACTTTAAAAGTAGGATAATTTTGAATATTTTTTTCAAACTGAATTTGAAAAGATTCTGGCAGCTGACATGGATGAAGATAATACATATTAACTACCTTTTATTCATGCTTATAAAGGCTAAATCCAATAGCCTTTTCTCAGATACCATTCTGCTTCTGCTCAACCTCTCTGAAGTTTTTGACATTTTGCCATCCCTTCTTTTGAACACTAGCCTCTCCCTTGGCTCTCAAGACATTGCTCTCAGTTCTTCACCTACCTACCTGAATGCTCCCCTTCAGCATTCTTTGAAGGATCTTCTTCCTCTTCCCAATTACTACCCAACACTTTCTCCCAGCATCTCTTTGTTTTTCTCTACTTTCTTTTCCTTAGTGGATTCTGCAACTCTCATGAGTTTAATCAATATCTGATCCCCAAATCTATACAGCCAGGCTTAATCTCTCTCCTGGACTATATTGCCCGCTGGACGTCTCCACCTGAAGGTGGCTCAAGTCCAATGTGTCCAAAACAGAGCTCATTATACTCTTCCCCAAACCCACCTACTTCCCAAACTTCCCCGATTCTCTTGAAGGCAAATGATCTGGGTGTGTAGCCTTGGTGCTGGCCTTGACAAGAGTCAACCCCCTCACCATCACCGCCCCCATCCAACAGGCTGTAAAGTCTTTTCGATTCTACTTGGAAGTTGTCAAGTTTTATAGATTCTACTTATGTAGCATTTCTTCCATCCATCTGCTCCCTATCGACATAGCTTTTAGTCTAGTTCAGCCTCTCCTTATATTGGAGGCCCCCTCTTCTGGATTATTATAACAGTATCCCATCTCCTAGCTTTTCCAGTCTGTCTCTTTTTCTAATCCATTTTCCACAGCTGCCGAATCAATACTTCTAAAACATAGATCTAAATGTGTGTTTCAACAATCCAGCTAGCAGCTTCTATGGGGGTGTAAGATCTGCCCACAGCCAGCACTCAGAAAGCTGCCAACAGCACAGGTTCTTTTGATCTGCTTGACTAAGGAAAGCAAGGTGAAAGGGTTGACGAGCTTACTTTAATTCAGCACACAAATATCATCCATTTAGCTCAGGTGAAAAAGACCAGCACACTGAACTTCAGAACAAAATACAAATTACAAACATCAACAGACAGACCTTGTTTGATTCAAATCCCAATACAAAGTTACCAGAGTTCAACAAAGTCTCAGCGTCCGAGTTTACAAGCTGGAAGGCTCCTTAGCTACAGCTGCGCGAGTCTCCTCATCAACACCATCTCGAGAGCCCTGCACAAATGGCTCTGTCCTCCCTTCTTATAGGGCTTCGGATGTCACCAAACATCATCTGAATGACCAGAATTTAGGCTGCTATGATTGGTTCTTGAGTTAGCCCCTCCCTTTAGAACCCTGGGAGGTTCACATCCACATAGGTTAGGTTAACACCTAACAGGGCATGGCTCTGGAGTTAGCACCTCCCCTTAGCTGGCCCCACTTTGGGCCCCACCCCAGTCACCAATCCACACCCACATAGGTTCCACACCTAATAGGGGTTTGGGCCTGGGGCTTAGCACCTAGTAAGGCTCAATGAAATACACTGAATTACTCAAAGCAAACAAAAGCCAAACTTTTCAAGGGCACTAAGTGCTAAGGAGCCCATTTTGCTTACCAACACAATGTGTCATGCCCCTTCTCATAAATTTTCCATTGTTCTATAATACCTCTAAAATAAAATATAAACCCCTCAGTCTGGCATGTAAAGCCCTCCGCTATGTATCTTCCACCTACCTTTCAAGTTTTATTTGTATATTGCTCCCCTCTGAGCCTTCACTCCGTTAGTGAAATCATTTCATCAGCTGTTCCCTATACAAAAAAAATCCATCTCCTACTTCCACCCCTTTGCACAGATGGTTGGCTGCTCACGTGTAGAATGTGCCCATCACTTCTTGGACTCTTTAGCTTCCTTCAAAGCACAGTTCAAGGGCTATCTCTTTCATCATGCCTTTTCTGATTCCTCAGTAAACACTGCTCCCTCTCCTTCTTGAAATTACTTTTATAGTTCTGAATATATGGACTTACCTGAGTGCACAATACACTAGTTAGATATAAGCTCCTTGAGGGCAAGAAGGAGCCCCCCCACACACACACACATATTTTTTTTATCCCTGTGACTGCCTTCTGCAATAGACTACATCATAGCTATTTAATAGGTGTTTGTCAAATTGAATTCATGACATAATACAAGTTGTTGTTAAATAAAAACAAGTAGAAACATAGTTTACTTGCTACTTCTCTTCAATTTATGTTTTCTGCTATTTTCACAATCTCCACAATTCTGATAACTTTTCAGAGGGCTTTCACTATATTGCGTTGCTTTGTTGTTGTTGTCAGTCTTTTCAATTGTGTCCGACTCTTCATAAGCCCTTGGCAAAGATACGGGAGTGGTTTGCCATTTCCTTCTCCCGCTCATTTTACAAATGAGGAAATGAAGCAAACAGGGTTAAGTGACTTGCCCAGGGTCACACAGGTAGTTAGTGTCTGAGGCCAGATTTGACTTCAGGAAGATGAGTCTTGCTGACTTCAGGTCTGACCCTCTATACATTGTACCACCTAGCCGCACCTTCCTGCTATGTCATTTCTTGGTGTTAAACTATCATTTTAAAATTAGTATTTTTCTCCAGGGAAAATGTCCAGTCAATAGTTCACTTTTCACAAATACAGATGATTGATAAGAAAACTAAAAATGTATACTTACTATATGAATGTCTAGCTGGAAGTTCCAAAGGGTCAAAGGGCTAAGATAATCTAAAAGACAACTATTTGTCCAGTCATGTTCAACTCTTTGTGACCCTGTGGACCATACTGTCCATGGAGTTTTCTTGGCAAAGATACTGGAGCAGTTTGCCATTTCCTTCTCCAATAGATTAAGGCAAACAGAGGTTAAGTGACTTGCCCAGGGTCACACAGCCAGGAAGTGTCTGCAGCTGGATTTGAACTCAGGTCTTCTTGATTCCAGGCCTAGCACACTATCCACTGAGCCACCTAGCTGCCTCCAAAAGACAATAAGGACAACAGATATAAAAATACCTGAGGGACAGCTTACCCTACTTCGATTCTCTCTCAAACCTATTTTAGTGGCCAGAACACTTTATTATAAAGTTTCATTTTAACTAGGTTTAGCAATTAATAAAGCCTCTCAAATGAGGGTAGGGGGAGAGTGTGAATGTTGATTTTAATAGAAAAGACACTACCTAGAAAAGGAAGGCCAAAGGTAATGAAACACCAACCCCAGAAATATCCACAGACTTCTGAAAAGGGAACCATCAAGAGAAAAAAAGAATGAAAAGGTTCTCTAGAGGAACACACGCAGAAAAGTAGATGTTAGCATTGAGTTAGGGAACTTGGGTCTGGGTTCCCCAGTGATAGAGTGCTGGGCCTGGAGTCAAGAAGACCAAAGTCCAAATACAGCCTCAGACACTTACCAGCTATGTGACCCTCAACAAGTCATTTAACCTCTGTTTGCCTCAGTTTCCTCTACTGTAAAATGGAGCTAATAATAGCACAGCCTAAGTCCTAGAATTGTTGTGAGGATCCAATGAGATAGTGTTTTTGGAAAGCTCTTTGCAAACCTTAAACACTGTAAATACGAACTGTCATTAATGTTATTATTACAGGTAGGTAGCCTATGATAGACACAGTCCCTGCCCTCCAGCACTTTATAATCTAGCTGGTAGATTTAAAAACATGCATCGTGTGATTGATACCCCGAGTCCTTTCAAGATATTTTCCAGCTAGTATTCTATGTTTCTACACATTGAAACTTCTGAAAGAAATCCTCAAAGTGGAGCTCCAAAAACCCATTGTGAGCAAGATCAGTATCTGTGAAATAAACATGCTGTCAAAAAGACATTCATTTTCATAGGTGGTCCTACCATGCTTGGGATACACCGTTACCTCATCTCTGCCTGTTAGAACCTCTAGCTTCCTTCAAATACCTTCAGCACAACTCAGGTGCTGCCTCCTACACAGGTTGTGTTTGTCCTTCACTTTCGAAGAGGACCATGGCATCAGGGAAATGATGACATGACTTGCAGTTGACTTTGGCTTTTTCTGTTTGTTTGTTTTTGGAGGGGGGAAGGCAGGGTAATTTGGGTTAAGTGACTTGCCCAAGGTCACACAGCTAGTAAGTGTGTCAAGTGTCTAAGGCCGCATTTGAACTCAGGTCCTCCTGACTCCAGGGCCGGTGCTATACTCACTGCACCACCTAGCTGCTCCTTGCAGTTGACTTTGATTTCAGTGAGGAAGGGCTATGCGAGGTCACCAGCCTCACTTTCGCCTCCAGAGCCATCTGGATCCAGTGACCAGATATTCATCAGGATGACTGGAGATGACCCAGGATGCAATGGGGGACCCTGGCCCTTTTAGACTAAGGCCTTTTCAGGTACTCATTTAGAGTGAGGTAAAGATTCACTCCTACAGAGAGGTCCTTCCTGACCTCTCTAGGCTCTCTCCTTCTTGAAATTACTTTGGAATTTGGAAGCTAGAAGCCAGAAGTGTCCAAGATGACTGCAGTTGCTTTAATAAGCTTAAAACCGAACGAAGGCTTTTGGGACACATTGTTATCTACTTCTCTGTGGATACGTTGTGATCTTCCTCCCTTCCAAGAATGTAGTTTCCTCTAGGGTTTGGAACATTATATTTATGAATGTAACTCGGTCCCAAAGCCCAGTCGTATGGGACTTTTTCCTTGCTGGGGGAGATTAATGTCCCATGTCTGCATGAAGGGTGGGGTGGAGACAGAGGAGAGATTCAGTCTTTTGAATTTCTTTGGTTTCTTCAGTTCCTCTGGCCTTTGCAGTTGCTTTGGATGCTTCTGGCTTCCAGCTTCATGAGAGGATGGATGATGCCAACTCCACTCCAGGTTGCTAATGGGAGAATAAGACTGAGAAGAAGCCAAAATGAGAGGAGCTGGCAGTCACCATTGTGTCCCTATCCCCAGTTTGCTACTCTAGAGACTTCAGAAAATTTCCACTTGGGTAAGATAGATCTCTCTCTCTCTCTCTCTCTCTCTCTCTCTCTCTCTCTCTCTCTCTCTCTCCCTTCCACCCTCCCCCTCTTTCTCTCTTACTGAGTTACCTCACTCCCAGTGGGATAGCTCCTTCACTCAGTAATATCTGGTATATATTCTTCTGTATATACTTTCTCTGATTTCTATTTTACTATTGACTTGGATAAGTGGGTTTCTCTGCTACTTGCTATATGTGCTCACTATGGAATTACTATTTGGTGGAAAGGAAGTCAAGGCTTAAATATAAAGCCTGGGATCCTCCTTTTTCCATTAATGATCACAAGTTTAGCTTGAACCTGAAAACTACATCCCCTGGTCTAATGATGTTTAAGGGAGCAGACAGACAAAATTTTAGCTTGGTACCTCCTCTATCTGAGGAGAGCAGAATGGCCAAGTGTCTGACCCCAACCTCCTGCTTTTCCTGGCAGAAAATAAATTCTCCCTAGGACAAAGGTGAGAAGGAGCTAGACATGTCTATTCTGCCTCCCTTAAAGCCACACAATGACGCTCCCTTGCTACATATGGGGGACAGCTTCCATATTCTCTCTTATTGCCCCACATCATTCTCAAATATAAGTTCCTAGGAAACAGGAAAGATTTCATTTTTATCACTGTATAATCAGTCACTAGCACTTGTACCTTGCACATAGTAGGCACTTAACAGATACTGTAAAGTTGTCCAGGATATATAAATCCTATTGTAGTTACTTAAAAATTAGTTATAGAGCCTTTGATAATATCTAGATAAATGGTTCTTAACTTTTTTTTTAATGACATGGACCCCTTTGGCATCCAGTAAAGCTGATAGATTCTTTCTTAGAAAATGTTTTTAATTAATTGAAAGAAATTTTAAATTTCAGTTTGAGGATAGTGAAAAACAAAGATGTAATTTTTTTGCATTCAAATTCATGGACCTCCTCAAATTTGAGATTACTTCTAGCGGATGGTCCATAGATCAGTTAAGAATCTCTGACCTAGTGTATGCAATATCCTCCCTTCCTGGGTGGGGAAACAAAGGGGCTCTGGGTGTGTCAGAGGCAGAGTCTCTAGCCTCAAATGCAGTGTTCTATCCACTCCATCGTATTACCACATTTCATACTTAGGCAAATTTGAAAATAACAATAAAGAATAGGTCAACAAGAACAAAATAATAGAAGAGCTGAATTTATAGTGCTGAAGGGTCCTCAAGAAAGGGAATGACTAGAAGAAGGAGCAAGGGAAATCAAAAAACACAAGACGTGAGCTGAGTTGAGACTGCAAGGAGGAGGATGTAATACCTAGGGTGCTGACAATAATGGCAGGGAAAGAAGTAAGGCCTCTCCAACTTAGCATTTTCAGGCAAAGTTTGTATTTGTATTTGCCATCATCATGGCTAAGCAGTACTTTAGAATCTCTCTCAGAGAAGATTGCATTCTCCTACCCCTGGGAGAAATCTAGCTACTCAGTCTGATCAGCCTACATAATATAGTTTCAACACTAGATGGAGGGTCAAAGTCCTTCTGAAAAATCTGTTTTACAGAAAACCAAAGCAATGAATTCTTAAATAACACAATGTCACTTGTATCATTAACAAAATACCAAGTAAGATGGAGTCACATGTTTTTTTTTAAATCCTCTGCTTTCTGAATTTTCTAAAGTATCAAAACAATCATTCAAAGAGACAAAAATACCTGAGTTGTACTCCCTTATGCCCCAAATGCCAACATTCTACCTATTTTAATAAAGTAGGTGACCAAAGTGCCCTAATCTGTCACAGAACACCAAGGATGGTAACTTCCCTCCCAAACATTTAGTTTGCATCCTATTCTTTACAGGGATGTTTAGCTCAGTTCCTAACTGTTGTTGTTTGTCCTTTGTTTTCAAAGCAGACCAATGACATCACAATGTTGGGGTAAAATAGTGGATGATGGGTGATGTCTTGACTTGCACATAAACTGAATTTAAGTGAGGCAGAGTTGCAAAAGTCATTAGCCTCACTCTCACTTCCACAGTCATCAAAGTCCAGTGGCAGGACAAAAGTCAAGACAACTGGCAATGGCCTGGGATGCTATGCATGAGCTTGGTGTCTTTGATATCTGACCCCACAGCACTTAAGAACTCTTTCAGCCATATTAATGGCTGTTGGAACAAATTGTTCTCATTTACCCATTCCACCAAGGAAAGTCGTCACGTGCTTGGGGTAGACCACCCCCTAGCTCACTGATGGGTTTAAGGCCTGTCAGTTACCCTCAACCTGGTTCAGCCCCTCTGCCAAGATGGTTTTACCCAGGTGTGGCCACTCAGCATGCTATAGCTTCTTGGAGCCACAGATGAGAGTTGGGTGAAGGTAGATGAACGGTCCTGAAAAAAGCTCAGCAAGTCCTCACACTGGCTAGTCCTCCTTGAACACTCATACACCCCCCATGAAAGAGAAAAAATGGAGTCGATAACCCTATTCCTGTGGTCAGACACAGGACAAAATCTGACTTTCTATTAACTCTCAGTTCTTTTATACTGGCAAAATGGCAAACACTAGCCGAAGAACAATATTTTCCCTTTTCATTTAATGGTAATGATCTGCAGCTAAATGGATGCAGTTTGAAAGTTTCTAGCTTCCTTCCACCTGTGATCATTCCTTTTCATTCTCTCTTCCTGGTTCTTCGTTCTGTGTCCCAGTCAATAACTGTGGGCCTAGCCCAAAGCTCTGCTTAGAATCTTTTCTCTTGTCTCTTTATACTATCCCATTTGATGATCTCCTTCATTTCCAGGAGTTAAATTATCAAATGATTTGCTAATCTATACATCCAGCCCCTGTTTCTTTCCTAAGACACAACTGCCTTTTTGACAGCTCAAACTGGAAGTCCCATAGCCCCCTCAAACTCAACATGTCCCAATTCCCCTGTTATTGTCAAAGGTACCACCTTTCTTCCAATCACCCAGGTAAGAAACCTCATAGTCATTCTAACTCTTATCTCTCATTCACCTATGCATCCAATTCACCTATGCATCCAATTACATGGAAAATCTTGTCATTTCTTTCTCTACAACGTCTCTCACTTAGATCCTCTTTCTCTACTCATGCAACCTTGTATGTCCTAATCACTTCTTGTTTAGATTATTGCAATAACTTTCGAGGCAGTCTCCCTACCTCAAGTCTCTACACACACACCCCAACACATCTTCTATTCAGCTGCCAAAGTGATTTTTCTAAAATAAAGGTCTAATTATTTAACCTCCCCACTCAATAAATCCCAGTGATTCCCTATTACCTCCAGGATTAAATACAGTCTTTTATTTGGCATCCAAAGATCTTTAACACCTGTCCCTTCCCTCTTTTCCAATTTTCTTACATTTTACTGTCTTCCACCATGCTCTGTGATTCAATCACAGCAGTCTACCTCCTGTTCCTCATGCATGAAACACCATCTCTTCCCCATGCCTAGAATTTTCTCCCTCCCAACCTCTGGCTTCCTTTAAGAGGCTTACGTAACCACTTACCCCCTCCTAAGCTACAAGTACCACCTCCTCAGTTTACCTCCCACCCACTCTGTATTTATCTTGTATGTTCCAAATGATGCATGTTGTCTGCCTCATTAGAATGTAAGCTACTTCAAAGCAGTTTTTGCTATTTCTTTGTATCCCCTGCTCTTAGCACAGTACCCGACACGCAGTAAGTGCTTAATAAATGTTTGTGAATCTATCAATGTTATATAGCCAAAGAGAAGAGGTACCCCTAGCTTAATGGAATGTCTGCTTTTCAAAGCATTATTTTTCTTGGATACTGAATTGCTTTTTTAGGGGAAAAAACAGAAATAGAGACAGCTACTTCTACAGCCCTTCAAATGTAATTTTTCTTTTAGTGAAAAAAAAATCAGAGTTCTGTCAAGTAGTTAATAGAAATTTTTTCTCTTCAAGATTTCTTTTTCAACATATAAACTTATTACAACTTGAAGAGTGGCATTCAGAACTTTCCCATTTAAGTCAAGATGAAGTCAAAGTTGCTGTTAAGTCCTAGAGAAATCAGGAGACTTGGAGGCAGAAAGCACACTGTTAATTCATTATGAATATTCTCTCCTCTAGTTTTTCTGACATTGTTCTCTCTCAGTTGTATCCCTCTATTTCTGACTGTTCCTTTTCAGTCTTCTTTGCTGAATTACCAGGGTTCTGTCCTAGGCTCACAGTTCTTTCTCTCTCCACTTTCACTTGTCAGTTTCAATGGGTTTAATTATTATCTTGCTTAAAGAATCTTCATAAAAGCTTATTTATTTCTAGCTTGTGGATTTATTAGATCTGTACAGATGACTTCCAAATGTACATATTCAACTCTCATTTCTTTCCTTAATTCCAATCCCACATTAACAACTGTCTGCTGGATATCTGTATCTGAATATTCCATTGGCATCTTAAACTCAACATTTCCAAAACAGAACTCATCCTCTTCCTCATGGAATCCTTGCTCTTTCCTAACCTTTCTAATTCCTGGTGAGGTCACCATCATCTTTGTGTTCACCACAGTTTACGGCCCGAGTCTTCCTCAACTCTTCATGCTCACTGACCCTGACATTCAGTCAGTTGCCAAATCTTCTTCAATTTTCTCTCCACAATATCTTTTACATACAACAGTCCCCTTTTCTCCACTTACCAACCCCTACCTCAAGTCCTTATTACGTCAGATTGGGACTATTGCAAAAGCCATCTCATTAGTCTACCTACTTAAACCTATAAAGTTGTATCCATATAATTCCTCTATATATCTTGGTAGGTGAATTCCCAAATATTTTTGCATTTGCTATAGTTACTTTGAAAGAGATTTCTTTTTTATGGTCTGAGAAAGATACCCATGTCTTATAGACTCACCTGGACTCTTTTGACAACAGTTTTGGTATAGACTTGAATGAAAAAGTGAGTTGCGTGAGTAAAAATTCTTTTTTATTTTTGTTTTTAGTACGGTTGTTGTGCTGTTCATTCATTCAGTCATGTCCGACTCTTTGTGACTGCACAGATTATTTTTTCCATGGGGTTTTCTTGACAAGGATACTAGAGTGGTTTGCTATTTCCCTCTCCAGGGAATCACCTTTTTTGTTAGTGCTATCCATTATGACCTGTCCATTTTTGAGTAACTATGCATGATATAGCTCATTTCATTGAGCTATACAAGCCCTTCTGCCACAACAAGGCAGTGATCCAGGAGGGTTGGGTTTTTTTAGGCAAATGGGTTGAGTGACTTGCCCAGGACCACACAGCTAATAAGTGTCTGTGGCTGGATTTGAACTCAAGTCTTTCTATCTCAGGACCAGTACTCTATCCACATTGTCACCCACTATCATAATGTCTTACTTATAGCATTTTTTTTTCTTTAGAGTTAGTAGATTTGAGGGGGTGTTTTTTTTTTAATTTTTTTTTAATTTTTTTAATTTTGACTTCTTGCTGTTCTTCTAACTTTGAAAAGTCTGTGCTACACTGTAGAAGACAGGCTGCCAAGTCCCTCTGAAGGTCTCTGCTTGTTTTCTGATGACAAATTAGGCTGTTTCACAGCAATTATTTTTTGGCATTGCTTTTCAATGTCATTTTCCTTGCATTTGTGACTAATCTTCCTGTATTATGTGATTAAGCAATCTTTGAGAAGCTAGATTTTCTATAACTAACAGCTATTGCAATATCTGTAACAGTCACTTATGTGTGCTCTTTAAGAGTTAAAACTTTTGTACATTTCCTTAGAGTAGTAGCTATTCTTAAAAACCATTAAATTAAAAACAGCAAGCAAGAACAATGAAACATGTGTATGGCACAAAATCCAACTTAGAACTGACAGAGTACTAACCAAAGATAAGGAAACCAGCTCATTCTGGTTTCATCTACTCAAGGTCAGAAGTTAAGTGTCAGCATAGCATAAGCAGAAATATACATATGTATCCACTGTTGTCACAAAATGAAACCATTTCAAAATTGTTTGTCCTAAGTAATTCACACTCTACTGTAAATTAAACAATAATTGTGATAATGAATATCCTTACTTTACCTCTGGTCTTATTAGAAAGGCCCTTGGCATTTCTCCATTCTAGATAATGTTAACTTTAAGTTGATGTTGTTTGCCATATTAAGGAAAGATCCATTTATTCCTATACTTTTTAATGGCTTTAATAGAAAAAGGTATTGTATTTTGTCCAAATAATTTTCACCAATTGTCAGATGCAGATATGATTTTATTGTTATTGTAATTAATATGATCTATCATGTTTATAGTTTTCCCAACATTGAACCAAGCCCGAATTTCTGGTATAAATCCAGCCTACTCATACTTTACAATCTTTTTAATATATTGCCATAGCCTCTTTGCAAATAATAAAACATCCTCTTCCAATGCAGATAAATAACTCTAGTTTTAGAAAAATAGTCTGGGGCACTGAGAGGTTAAGAATTACACAGACAATATAAAAGTATAAGATAAAACTGTTACATCTTCTAGTTTTATAGGAAAAGGCACTTGGCCAATTTTTGTAAAAGAGCATTTGCTTGAGATGACTAAGAAGTCATTTTTTTTACTAAGAAGTCAATTTTGACCAGTCATAAACTACAGACTTGTGTTCCACCACAGAACAAACTTGCCTTGTTAATTTTCTTTCGTAATAATGGCTGACACAAAAAAGAAACTGAGTTGGTTCTAAGGACATAGCAGAAGGCATAAGGAGAAGTTTTAAAAGCTATTTGGTTCCTTTTTTCTTTTAATCATTCAGTAAGTATTTATTGACTGGAGCACTGAGGCAAGCATGACTTTGAAAAAAAACCTTATTACCATTTTTCATTTATCTCAAGGGCTGACGTTAAAATGTTGAGAGTTGTACCTGAATTCAGCTACAGACAATGAAACAGTGCTGTGTTCCTCACTCTGCAGAAAAGATGTATTTGTCGAGAGTTGAATTTAAACTCTATTTTTATAAGTAAATTCACACTTTTATGAGCATAGACTCAGTTTTTTAATTGCAAAATTAAGGTGCTAGATGGAATGATCTCTTCCCAAGGTCTCTTCAAGCTTTAGATCCAATGAATTGTTACTTTGGAAAGGCAACATAGCATTGTAGAAAAACTGTTATACTGGAAGTTAGGAAAGAGTGCTTCTAATAGCATTTCCATCACCAGGACTAGGAAGGTTAAGTGACTCATCCCAAGTAATAATTATCATAGGTGAGATTTGAACCCAGGTCCTATGGCTCTGGAGCCATTGTTCTTTCTATGGTATCCAACCTGCCCTACCATCCCCCAGAGTCTTGGCCTTTGCAGAATCTGCTCCTTTGTACTTATCTGCATTGCCTAGAACTGATTCCCTCTGACTTTTCAATTTTTGGAAATTATTCCCTTCTTTTCATGGCCCAGTTAGTTTTGTGTTCTTCAGGGAGCTTTTCCTAATCTTTTTCATCCTTGAATCTTTTGAATTATTCTATATGAATTTTGCCTGCGTACTTATCATGAGCTAACTACTTACTACTACAGTTATTGTGGACTACTTCAATAGACCTCCTTTTAAACTGACCTCCTTGCCTCCAGTCTCTCCATATTCCACAAAGTGGCCAAAATAGTCTTCCATGGATAGAAGGGGAGAGACTCGTGGGTCTATCAATGATATATTTCTGCTTTAAAAAAAAGTGGCTCCATATTACCTTTGGGATAAAATATAAACTTGGTCCAAAAGAAGAGATTTGAAAAGGTACCACCCCAAACACTTCTTTGGAAAAGTGGGAAATTATGGGTGTGAAACACTGAATTTAATGTCAGATTTTTGTTTCCCATAAGCCAGTTTTCCTCAATAGGTTCTCCCTCTTCTCTCTTATTCTTTATTATAAGGGGTGGTCCTGGGAGTGGGAATAGAGACACACTGGGAAATGTAAGTGATTTAAAAATGAGATATCAATAAAGGTGTTTTAAAAAATACAAATTACTCAGCTTTCCAAATAAGGCTCTAACCTACTTTTCCAAGCTTTTAAAAAATAAGATCATAGATTTAGGCCTTAGGATTACCTTAAAGATCATATAATAATAATAATAATAATAATAATAATAATAATAATAATGATGATGATGATGATGATGATGATGGTGATGATGATGATGATGATGGTGATGATGATGATGATTATATTTATATAGCACGGTATATACTCTAGCCACTATACCAAGCACTTCATAAATATCTCATTTGATCCTCACAACAACCCTGGGGAGGTAGATGCTATTATTATCCCCATTTTACAATTAAGGAAACTGAGGCAAATAGAGATTAAGCCTGGTTTACCCAGGCTCATACATCTAGTAAATGTCTGAGGCCAAACTTGAACTCAGGTCTTCCTGACATCAGGCCCAGTGCTCCATAGATTGCTCCACACCTAGCTGACTTGATAGTCATTTAATAAGCATTTATTAAGTGCCTATTATGTGGTGGGCACTGGGGATACAGAGAAAGGTGAAAGAGCCTGTTCTTAATGAGCTCCATGGATGTGCAGCTTTTAAGTGACAGAACCCAGGTCTTCCTACTCCTGGCCCAGCCCTAGATCCACAAAGCTTTGCTGTGTATCTCACATTACTCTTCTTTTTATATTCTAAATCACAGCCAAACTGGCCTATCATCTGTTCCCTCTAAACCAATCTTTCATCTCCTATTTCCCTGCCTTTGCCCTCAGTAAAATGTGGACTCCTTAAGGACAGGGATTATTTTGTTTTTGTGTATTCGTATCCCTAGTGTCCAACACAGTGCCTCCTACATAGCAAACACTTAATAAATCTCAACAAGCATTCCTTATTAAGCACCTACTATGTGCCAGGTACATTGTTCTAGGTGCTTGAGACACAGACAAAAATGAAAAATTCCTTGCCTAAGGTCACACCTTACTTAAGAGTAACAATATGTACACAGATAAATAAATGTAAAAATGCAAGGTAAACAAAATACAAGGAAGATCTAATAACAACTGGGGAGATTGAAAAGATCCTCATGTAGAAGATGACAATTGAGCCCACTCTTGAAGAGAACTAGAGATTACAACTGGCAGGGTTGAAGAGGGAAAACATTCCAGGCATGGCAGACATCTTGTTCAAAGGTATGGAGATTGGAGAAAGAATATTCTGTATGGGGAAAGATAAGATGATTTTGGTTGGAAGGAAAGAGGAGGCCATTGACATTGTAAATATATGTGTGTATATATTATATATGCACATATAATATACTATATATGCATATATAATATATTATGTGTTAATATACAATTGTTATATTATATATCATACATTTATAATATATAACTACATATTATAATTATAACAGATTATATAATATGTATAATATATGTATATATAATATTTTATTTAGCGTGTATAATATATGTATATATAATATTTTATTTTTCCTTAATTACATGTTAAAACCATTTTTTTAACACTTGTGGGGTTTTTTTTTTAGTTTTGAGTTCCAAATTCTATCCCTTCCTGTCTTTCCCCCTTCCTGAAATGGGAAGTAATCAGATATAGGTTATACATGTGCAATCATGTAAAATATTTCCATATTAGTCATTTTGTACAAGAATACTCAAATTTAAAAAAACGAATGAAAGAAAGTGAACAAATAGCATGCTTCAGTCTGTGTTCAGACAATCTCAGTTCTTCCTCTCAAGGCAAATAGTATACATCATCATTAGTCTTGGATCATTGTATTGCTGAGAATAGCAAAGTCATTCACAGTTCATCATATAATATTGCTGTTACTTTGTTCTCCTGGTTCTGCTCACTTCATTTTGCATCAGTTGATGTAAGTCTTTCCAGGTTTTTCTGAAATCATCCTGCTTGTAGTTTCTTATAGAACAATAACCATCACAATCATATACCACAGATTATTTAACCATTTACCAATTGATGGGCATCCTTAGGCTATTGACATTTTAGACAAATGTCCTTGATTTTGCAATTTAACATGGAGTGGGTGAGGGGAAGTAATGGAAAATCAGTCTGGAAAGGTATGTGGGAGTCAGATTGTAAAGAGCCAATCTAAGGAACTTGTATTTGAGCCTTGAGATCACAGAGAGCCACCGGAGTTAGGTGTGTTTTCAGAATTTTATTTTGTCAGTTGTAGAGATTATAGAATGGAGAGAGGAGAGAATTGAGGCAAGGAGACCAATGAGGAGGCTGTTTTAATAGTCTAGGAGAGGGTGAGTGGAGAGAAGGAAAATGATGAAGAAATGTTGTGGAAATACCATCAACTAAACTTGGCAACTGATTGCATATGGGGAGTGAGGGATCAGGAAGAGTTAATAAATGTTATCTTCTTTTAGTGTTTGTTGAATTGATCAGTAACTAGCACAGTGTATTGTGCACAGTACCTTTAATAAATGTTTGCTTAATTGAGCACAAACTCAATTAAGCTCAAAGAAGAGTGACTGATTACACGAGACCTAAACAAACACCTCATTTGGTCAGTCAGTCAACCACACTGAACTTCCTTCACCTTGTAACTTGTAATTCTGTCTCTCATCTATATGATATTTGTATGTAATACTTTATGATGGCCAAATCTCCCTCCCAAAGCATCAGTGTTCTCTTTAAAAAGCTGGAATGCAAGCTGAAAAATATAATTTCCAATGAGGTCTAAAATGTGCAGCAGTAGTGAGGGTTTAATTCAGGGAGGAGAGAATTAAAAGTTGGTCATGAAAAAAAAAGGACAACATTAATAGAGAAAACTGTGCTTAGAAAATCCTGAATGAATCCATTGGTATGAGGGCTGAGCAAAAGCTGAAAGTTACCTAAAGAACAACCCACATATCAACTTTACTCTCCTTCAAATTTATTATTGCCATTCCAAAACGGCGGGAAAAGCTCCCAACAAATGAAACAATCAAGCCTTCCCTTTGAAGCTATGACCACACCTGCTCACCCCCTTACAGAAAGTACTGGGGCTCTCACGCTCCACTGGTAGCTCTTTGGGTCTTGCTCATTGAATAAAGAGTAATGTTCAACGGCAGTATTGGGATGATGATCAATTGTGAAAGACTTAGCTTCTCTGATCAAGATAGTGATTCAAGACAATTCCAAAGGACCCATGATGAAAAAAGGTATCCAACTGCAGAGCAAGAATTGATGGCCTCTGAGTGCAGATTGAAGCATGCTTTTTTTACTTTATTTTTCTTGGTTTTTGTGTGTGTTTTCTTTCGAAACATGGCTAATATGGAACTATGTTTTGCGTGACTTCCTATGTATAATTGATTCAAGGGTGGGGTGGGTACAGAAAGGAGAGAGAATTTGGAACTCAAATTTTTAAAAAATGAATATTTAAAAATATAAATGAAATTAGGAAATATTTAACAAAATACATAGTATATATACATACGTAAACATATTTTTTAAAAAAGAGTCAT
This sequence comes from Phalanger gymnotis, assembly GCA_028646595.1. Classification (NCBI taxonomy): domain Eukaryota; kingdom Metazoa; phylum Chordata; class Mammalia; order Diprotodontia; family Phalangeridae; genus Phalanger; species Phalanger gymnotis. Next base: position 127,507,108 of record CM053622.1, on the reverse strand, counting down.
GTTCAAGCTGTTGTGTGGGTTTCATTAGGAAGCAAGAGGCTGCAGGGGTTTCTGGTGCCAAGAGCTGGAAATGAATTTCAAGGGAACAGCAGGGTTCAATCCAATTAAAGTACAGCCCAGGAACCATGGGAAGGGAGCTGCATTTAAAATCTGGTATGTCGGCATCATTTTATTTTCATCTGCACGGCACTCTAAATAAAGGACCAGGTGGGTAGGCAGATGAGTCAGAGGGCCCAGAAGTATCTTATTTATTAACATTAATGACTGGGGATTTCCCCTGCTGCTTAGTTGAAGGTGGATATTGCATTCCTCAGTGGGGGCCAAGATCTTCAGCCAAGATCTCTTCCTAACAGACCAGTAATTTAGGACTGTGGTTAGGTAACTTTGTCTCGGCTGCCGATCTTGGCCAAAAAATGGAAGGAAGTTTCTGTGTGAAAAACAGAGAGGATGCAGAACAGAGAGTGCATTTGTTATCCAAACAGCAGAACGTGGGTTTCATTTAAGGATCTCAGGTTCCAGAGGCTCTTGGGCCAAGGCACTGCATGTGCTTTTGATGTTCTAAATTGTTAAAGTATAAAGCCAGATTAAACTCTTCCAAGGAGTATGAGATTCAAAGATCTCTAAAGTCAGAGTACGAAGGAGAGAAGGAATTGCAGAAGTGGGTGGGGGATCAGGGTGCTGCTGAAGGCATCACAGTGATGGCTTGAAATGCTCACCATGTTGGCTGGTTGCAAATCCACTTCTGACTCCTTAACTGGTCAGTCTGATGCTGCTATGTGGCCTTTACTACTGAGCTAGCCTGAAAACATGTTCTTACACTGCTGTTTGCTCACTACAGAGACGCAGGGTCTCTCTGAGCAGGGAACAAATGAACAACCTCCCCCCACCCAGAGGAATCTCTATGAAATTGGGTGATGGCAATCCTTGATTCACACTGACTTTCTTCCAAGGCTGTTTCCCACGCTCTCTGATTTTTTTTTCTTCTTTGGCAAAGGGAGGAAATTAGGTCAGCTCCCCACTGAGAACAGCTAAAACAGGTGCAAGGAACAGGTGATGCCAATGAGCCTTCTCCAGCTGGCAAACATTGGGTAGATTTCAACACCACTGCTGCTACTTTGCTTCTAAATGTTAGTGACTTACACTCAATGCCCACCATATGTTGGATTCCAAATATTTGCCTCACTTTCATTTGTCCTTCTCTTCCAGGAGATCTGGAGCAGTTAGGTGGCTTAGTGCATAGAGCACCGGGCCTGGAGTCAAAAGGACCCAAGTTCAAATACAACCTCAGATATTTACTATGTGACCCTGGGCAAGTTACTTAACATTAACTGCCTAAAAGTGGAAAAGGAAATGGCAAACCAGTCCAGTATCTTTATCATGAAAATACCATGGATTGTTGGTCCACAGGGTCACAAAGAGTCAGACACAACTGAACAACAACCAAAAGATCTGTTTCTCTTCCTCCTCCTCTTGATTCAGCCTGTTCTTCTATTATCCTACTATAAGGCAATATGTCAAATGAAATTAATCTAAAATAGCAAGAAAGGCACGCATTTAAACATTCATTTAAGCACAGGTTTGAATCCTGGCTCTGCCATTCTGCCATATTACCTGTATGACTTTGGGCAGGTCATACAATGCTTCAGAGCCTCAGTTTTCTCATCTGCAAAATAAGTGAGGTAGATTAAATGATCTATAAGGTCCCTGTCAGTTTGATTTAATATTTTTAAGGAATAGAGACAGGAAGACTGGCAAAGATGGCAGGGTAGGAAGAAAATGTATGGCCCAGTTCTTTCCTACTACTCTAGCAAATATGCAGGAAGAGCCCTAGACTGAATAGTGATCAGAAAACTCAAAGAGAAACCACAGTGGGACATTTTTCTAGTCAAAGATCATAGATTACAGAATAGAAGTAGTATGGCCTACTGGATAGATTTGGGGTTTGACATCTAGAAGACCTGGGTTCAAATCCTACCTTTGACACTTTCTAGCAAGGTGACCTTGGACAAGACATCTAGACTATTACCTGAAGTAAACTCCCTAGAACTTAACAAAGAGTTGCTTTGGAGGACCAGGTTCTCTAGGCAGAAGAAATTATAGTTCCTTCCATATGCATCTGTCTTAATGAATGATAAAATGGCCTACTCAATGGCTGAGACATCAACCACACACTAGAAATAAAGAAGGATGAGTCTTGTAAAATGCTTTGCCTAACACCAGTTGCAATAATGATTAATAGATCTGTACTACCAAATAATAGAAGAGGCAGCTGGGTGGTATGCTGAATGCAGCAGAAAACTTGGAATCAGGCAGACTTGAACTCAAATTCAACTTCAGACACTTACTGTGTCACTCTGGGCAAATCGCTTAATTTCTCTCTACCTCAGTTTCCTCATTTGTAAAATGGGGATAATAATTGCACTTACCTCTCAGGGTTTTGAGGACAAAATAAAGTGATACTGGTAAAGTAACTCAAAGCACTTTATAAATGTTAACTGTTATTACTAAGTAGGACATTACAACTTGGTACTTAACAACTGGGAGCTTATAGACTAAGACAGACTAAGGAATCAGAGAATGGTAGAGTCTAAGGTGGAGTGTGTCATTTAGTTCACTCTATACGTAATGGGATACCTAGATGGTACAGCGGATAGAGTGCTGGGCCTTGAGTCAGGAAGACCTGGGTTCAAGTCTAGCCTCAGACTTACTAGCCCTGTGACCCTGGGCGAGTCACTTAACCCTGTTTGCCTTAGTTTCTTCACCTGTAAAATGAGCTGGAGAAGGAAATAGCAAATCACTCCAGTATCATTACCAAGAAAACCTCAAATGGCATCATGAAGAGTCAGACACAGCTGAATCGACTGAATGACAACAGATACTTAATGGGAGGACAGCCCATGCACAAATCACTAAAATCATCTCTTGAAGACTTTCCCTGAAGCAGAAAATTGTAAAAAAAATTTTACAACCAGTGTCTCTGATAAAGGCCTCATATCTAAAATATGCAGAGAACTGAGTCAAATTTATAGGAATACAAGTCATTCTCCAATTGAGAAATGGTCAAAGGATGTGAACAGACAGTTTTCAGAGGAAGAAATTAAAGATATCTATGATAAAGATATATGAAAAAATGCTCTAAATCAGTACTGATGAAAGAAATGCAAATCAAAACAACTCTTAGGTACCACATCTCTCCTGTCAGATTGGCTAACATGACAAAACAGGAAAATGATAAATACTGGAGAGGATATGGGAAAATGGGAACGTTGCTACATTGCTGGTGGAGTTGTGAACTGATATAGCCATTCTGGAGAGCAATTTGGAACTATGCCCAAAGGGCTATAAAAATGTGTATACCCTTTGACCCAGCAATACCACTTCTAGGGCTGTATCCCAAAGAGATCACACAAGTGGGAAATGGACCCATATGTACAAAAATATTTATAGCAGATCTCTTTGTGGTGGCAAAGAACTGGAAATCAAGGGGATGCTCATCAACTGGGGAACGCTAAACAAATTGTGGCATAAGAATGTAACAGAATACTATTGTGCACTAAGAAATGAGGAGGAGATATAAGTCTTTCCAGGTTGTAATGAATTCTATGAGCTGATGCTGAGTGACGAGAACAGAACCAGGAGATCATTATACACGATTACAGACACACGGTCTCTGTAAGGACTAACTTTGATAAACTTGACTCCTTTCATCAATACAAGGTTCAAAAACAGCTCCAAAAGACTCATGATGGAAAAAACTATGCACATCCAGAGAAAGAAGTATGGAGTCTGAATGCAGATGGAGACAAACTATTTGCTCTTTTTTTTTTCCTTCTTGTTTGGTTTCGTTTCTCTTTTCTCATGATTCATTTCATTAGTTATAATCCTCCTTTACAACTGGACTATTATGTACATAAGTTCAATGTGAAGGTAGATGTAGCACCTACATTGGATTACATGCCATCTTGGCGGGGCGGGGGGGAGGAGAGGAAGGGAGAGAAAATATGGAACCCAAAAACCTGTGGAACTGAATGTTGTAAACTGAAAATTAAAAAAAATTAAAAGAAGACTTTTCCTGATTAGGAAACTCACTACCACCCAAGGCAACCTCTTTTGTCTTTGAACAGCTCGAACTCTTCAGAAGTGTTTCTTTCCATTAAACTGGAATATTGAACTCTTCCACTTGTATTCACTGCTTCCTACTTCTGCCCTCTAGCTCTAGGTGTGAAGCATCCAATCCCTTTTTTTCACATAACAACTGTTCAAATGCTTACAAGACAACTATCATGTTCCCTATCCCACACTTTCCAGTGATCTACTTTCCAGGTTAAACATCTCCAGTTCCTTCAACTGATTTTTGTATGACATAATTTGCTATCTCCTCACCACTTTGTTTGCTCTTCCCTGGCTTGCTTGTCAATTATCTTCCAAAAACACAATGTCCACAATTTGACTCTGTCATCTGACATGTCCTCTATAAGTTTGTGCCACCTATAAATTTGGGAAGTATGCCATCAATGCCTTCATTCAAATCACCAATAAAAATACCGAATAGAATAAGGTCAAGAATAGCTTTCCAGGGCAGTCCTTAATATGTATCTCTTGAACTTGACATCCTTTCCTGAATCATAATCCTTCCAATCCAGTCTTTCAACCACTTACAAATACATGTAACTGTCTTATCTAGCTGACATCTCTCCATCTTTTACAGAAGAATTCATGAGAGTTTTTTAAATGTCTTGCTGAAATCTAGGTATACAACATGTATGGCATTTCCCTAATTTACCAGTTTAGTAATCACTCCAAAAAGGAAAATTGGGCTAGATTGCTCATGATGAAACCAGGCTAACACAGTGATCGTCCTTTTATTTTCTTAGTCCTCACAAACCATTTCTTCAATAATGGCTTCTAGAAGTTTTCCAGGAATCAAAGATAAATTAACCTGCAAGTTTGAAAAGGCCATTTTTTGAAAGTCAGGATATTGCTACTCCAGATTTCAGATAGTAAAGTGCTATATCTATGTCACTACAGTATCGTGCCTCCATGATAGATTTATGATTGGTTTCTGGCACTATTTCCTACTTCTGGCCAAGTAGTCTCTGGTATAATTCTCACCATAATAACACTTTTGTTTCTCCTTCCATTTATCTTTACTCTCACCTAAATGCTTGCCACCATCTGTTTTGTGGAATTTCTTCACAAAACCACATCCTCTTTGCTATTTCAATGTCCCTTCTACCTAATCTATTTGTGGTTGTCCTTCCATTGCCATACCCTTTTTCAAAAATTATTATTTAACTTTTTTTCTTTTTGAGTTCCAAATCGCCTTGCAGAGGAACGAGTATTATATTTTTGTCAAAAGCTTTTTCTCCATCTGTTGAGATAAGTATATGATTTTTTTTTTAAAAATGTGGACATGGAAACCAGATAACTGAAATGCTTAGAATTGTTTTTTAGAAACACTAAATACCCAAACAAATTCATATTTGTTACAAAGGTTTTTTTTTCCTTTTTATTTTCTTTGGGGGTGATGGAAGGGAAAGAGAGAAAATACACGCTTGTTAATTGAAAAAAATCAATTAAATATAAATAAAATTTAATACACATATAATTTATACTTAATATGTGTATATATGTATATGTGAGCATATTTATTCTTAGTTTTTGACATTCACTTTTGTATGATTTGGAGTTCTAAAATTTTTTCCCTTCATTCCTTTTTCTCCTTCCCAAGATGGCATACAATCTGACACAGGATATATATGTACAATCATATTAAACCTATGTCCTCATTAGTCATGTAGTGAAAGAAGAACCAGAACAAAAGGGAAAAACCATGAGAAAGAAAAAAAAGAGAGGAAAAATTATTATGTTTCGATCTGCATTCAGACTCCATAGTTCTTTCTCTGAATGTAGATAGCATTTTCCATCATGACTCTTTTGGAACTGTCTTAGATCACTGCTCTGCTAATAAGAGCTAAGCCTATCAAATTTGGTCATAGCACAATTGCTGTTACTGTGTGATGACCATTACCTTATTCTAGTCATTTTGTACATGTATAACCTATATCTGATGGCTTACCATTTCAGGGAGGGAGAGAGGAGGGCATAGAATTTGGAACATGAAACTTTAAACAAAAGGAAAACAAACGTTAAAAAATTATTTTAACATCTAATTATGGGGAAATAAAATATATTTAAAAATAAAAAATAAGTTCTATCCCACAAAATTTCACTCATATGGATCAGAAAGAATTTACATCCTTGTGTTAAGATTTTCTACTTCATTAACTGAACATAATATCCTTTGACCTAACTATATCAGTAATAGGCCTATACTTCAAAGATACCAAAGAAAGAATAAAAAGACTTCTCTGTACAAAACTGTTTATAGCAGCTGTTTTCATAATTGCCAAAAATGTGAAACTGAGGGGCTGTTCTTTTATTGGGGAATGACTAAACAAATTATGGTGAATGAATGGAATATTATTGTACCGTAAGAAATGAAATGGACGATCCAGAGAAAAGCGGGAAGACATCTATGAACCTAAGAACTAGAACGATTTATACAATGACAATAACATTAGAGAGAAAATCAGCTCTGAAAGATTTTATAACTCTCATCAATGCAATGATAAACCATAACTGGAAGATGAAGATGAAACACACCATTTACTTCTTGCCAGAAAGATGATGAACTTCAGATGCAGAGAGAGACCAACATTTTTGAGCATTGTCAGTGCAGTAATTTGTTTTACTAAACTATGCTTGTTTATGGTGAGAGTTTTATCTTATTTTATTTTTCTTCCATGGTGGGAGGGGTACTGGGAAAGACAAATTACAAATATATGTAAGAACAAGTAAATTTACTTTTTCAAAAAAAGCGGCTGGTTCATTTTATCTCCTACACTCTGGGTATTTGCATATAGCAATCTGAGGTTGTGAGTACTGTCAATGGTCCTCTTGAATATTGTTCCTTGTGAATTACTGATGCACTCTATGAATACCCTATTTCCCATGGTCTTCATGGTATCCACATTAGTGGACATATGTGGGCAGTTTCTCTGTTCTCCATTTTCAACATAAATATTCTCAGCATCATAAGATTTAGAGATGGAAAAGACCTTAGAAAATACTAGTCCAATCATTTTATTTTAAACATTGAATTCTATTCAACAAGGATTGACATGCTTACTCTGTACACTGAGAACATAAGACAAAAATGATACAGTCTCTGCCCTTAAGTAGTTTATATTCTACTAAATCTTACAGGAAAGGAAACTGAGACCCTGAGGCTAAGGTCATAGAATGGCAAGAAGTCAAACAGTTCCAATGACACTAAATTGATTGCTCTTTTCACTACACTGTGCTACTGGGTAAAGTAGCTAGTCTTAAAGAGGTCTTAGAGCTCAGGCAGTGACTCCACTTCCTCCCTTCTCACTGCAAACTGTCTCCCAACCTTATCATTCATTCATTTGATTTTTGCAACTTGAAATTGTACTCATCAAAGTTATTAATGATCTCTCTTAATTGAAATGTTACGGTCTTTTCTCTACCCTGATCCTTCTTGACCTCACTGTAGCATTTAACACTGTTCATCACCTTCTCTTCCTGGATGCTTTCCCCTGTTGAGGTTTTTGAGACACTAATATCTCCTTGCCCCAAGTTTCTCTGAAATAATTCCTTTCATCATTTCTGACTAAGCAATAATATTCCATTACATTCACATGCCATAATTTGTTTGGCCATTCCCCAACTGATGAGAACCCCCTCAGTTTCTAATTCCTTGCCATTACATAAAGAGCTGCTATAAACATTTTTGGGTCTTTTTTTCTTTTTTCATGATTTCTTTGCAATACAGGGTTAAAAGTGGTACCATTGGGTCAAAAAGTATACATTTGACTTTGGGGATATAGTTGTTCCACTTCTGCCCCTTTGAACTAACTGTCTACCATGCAATTCTCTGTACCCTCACAGTCACCTGTTAGTTTACCTGGCTTCATTCAAGCCTCAGCTTAAATCTTATCTTCATCAGGAGGATTTTCCTGTTCTCTCCAGCTGCTATAGTGCCCCATCCTATACTCAGCTGCCAAGGTGACTTTTCTAAGGTATAATAAGTCTGACCCTTCAAGCCCCATGTTCAATGAGCTCCACTGGCTCCCTGTTATCTCCAAGATTCAATAAATGCTGCTCTCCTTGTCATTTAAAGTTTTTCGCAACCCGGCCCCTTTCTGCCTTTCCCGTCTTCTTGCACTCTACTCCCTTTCATGCGTTCGACAATCAGTGACATTGACCTTGTTGCAGTTTCAGGAACACAATACCTCCCACCTCTGCCCCCTTGAACTATCTGTCTACCACGCAATTCTCTGCACCCTCACAGTCACCTCTTAGTTTGCCTGGCTTCACTCAAGACTCAGCTCAAATCTTATCTTCTTCAGGAGGATTTTCCTGTTCTCTCCAGCTGCTAACATATTCTTCCCAAGTGCCTCTTTCTACTCTTTAAGTATCTTAAATATACCTAGTTCTTTAACTATCTCTACGATTCAGAAATGCAGCAGTTGGAGCATTTGGCTGTAACTACTTGAGTTCAAAGGCTGGGTAACCCCGAGCAAGTCACTTAACCTCTGTCTGCTTCAGTTTCAACTGTTAAAAGAGGATGATAATAGTAAGTACCTCCCAGGCAGGGCTGTTGTGAAGATAACATTTGAAAAGTGCTTAGCTCAGCCTCCAGCACATAGTAGGGGCCATATAAATGCTTGTTTCTTTCCCTCCCAGTAGAATGCCTTGAAGGCAGGGTGTATTTTTGCCCTTCTGCGGCTACCCAGTGTTTTGCCCAGGGGTACATAGGAAGTGCCTCATAACTGTTTATCAACTAATTGAATAAGGTTTTCCAAAGAAATATTGTATATAGGTGAACTATGTTCCTTTGAACTTTAAAACATTTTATTTTTTAACCATTTTGATGGGAAATGTTTGTAAAAGTGGGTTCCACATTTCCTTTCTCCTTCTTAAACGGAGCATATAGAATATGCTTATAAAATAGACCCTTTTCTTCATTATTTTGAGTGTCATTGTAAATGTCAATTACAGTGTCATACTGGAACACAGTGACTACCTCAAGGATTCCTAGTGTGTAGGGCTCTTTACTCCTATATTCAGTGTTCCCCTAACACCTGTTGGTGGCTATAGTTTTTGAGTTATGATATCTATATTTAGCATTTTTTTCTATCCCTCTCAGGCTACCATCTGTCGCTTCATAGCTATCTGTGGTATGACTGCCTCTGTTGGTCAGAGAATTTCCTGTTAGTCATTTGAAGATTAATGGTGCACACCTCAGGAAGTTGGCTAAGTCGATGCCAGCCTTTACAGGATCCTAAGCCAAGAACTAGCCTATTAGAACTGGAATTTGGAACTATACTTGGGTCAATTTGTCTTGGCTACCACTCCAGGTCAAAAAAAAAAAAAAAGGAAATGGAATTTTTGTGTCAGAAGGTACTAGAGCCCAGGAAGGGGGAAGAGCATTGACTCTAGAGTTGCAGGATACGGATTTAGGTCCCAGTCTGCTACTGATGGTGCATATGCTTCTGGGCAAGTCACTTAGATCCTCAGGCCCCATTTGCTCACCCGCAAAATAAGGGGATTGAATTACATGGCCTCTCAGGCTCTTTCCAGATCTAAATCTATGATCACATAGGAAGTATTTTCTTGCCTGCACAGGAGATTTTTCTAAAAACAATTATGGTACAAAATCGGATTAAATCCTCTTCTAAGAAGCCTGATACTTGAAGATATCCTCTCGCATATTTAACTTGCTGTTTCTAAACTGTGGACATGGAAACCAGATAACTGAAATGCTTAGAATTGTTTTTTAGAAACACTAAATACCCAAACAAATTCATATTTGTTACAAAGGTTTTTTTTTTCCTTTTTATTTTCTTTGGGGGTGATGGAAGGGAAAGAGAGAAAATACATGCTTGTTAATTGAAAAAAATCAATTAAATATAAATAAAATTTAATACACATATAATTTATACTTAATACGTGTATATATGTGTATGTGAGCATATATGTACATGTATATACATATATATTTGTATATGCATAAACACTAAGTGCCTCTGAATGATGGTCCTGAGAGACTCTCCTATGAGAATAATGCAAAGGAGTTAGTTCATGGTCATTGTCACATCTCTTTTCCATTCTGATGACTGACCACTTCCTTTTAAGGTATAACTAAAATTGCACATTCTACAGGAAGCTTTCTTCAACCCTTATTCATTTCGGTGCCTTCCTTTTGTTAATTATCTCCTATTTATCCTGCATATAGCTTGCTTTGTACATATTTGTTTGCGTGTATGTGATATCCCCTTTTTGACTGTGAGCTCCTTGGGGGCAGGGATTGTCTTTTTCCTCTTTTTGTATCCCCAGCACTTTGCCCAGTGCCAGGCACGTAGCAATAGCAGGCACTTAATATATATTTATTGATCAGTCGATTGGTTGCTTACAGAGTTTTTTGGCTTATTTTCTGCTTCTGTAGTATGTTTGATTTTTAAAGCTCTTTATAGCCCAGCTCCAATATACTTTTCCAGGCTTATTATGCATCATTTCCTTGCACACATGCTATGTTCCAGACCAACTGACCTCTTCTTTTCCTGACATGCAACATTTCATTTCCTGTTTCTGTGTCTAAGTAAGTCCCTTGTGCCTGGAAAGCACTACCTCCTCACCTCTGCCTCTTAGAATCCTTAATTTCCTTTCAAGTACAGCCCAACTGGGACTCTCTACATGAACTATTTCCTGATTCTCCATCTGCCCCAAATTACCTGTAGTGTGTGTGTGCATGTGTGCGTGCGTGCATTTGTGTTTGTATGTGTGTGTGTGCGTGCACGTTACTTCCCCAATACTTTTTTTGAGAGAAAGGACTCTTTTCTTCTTACTATTTTATGCTCTGTGCCTAGAATAGTACCTGACACATAGAAGACACTTAAGAAATACTTGTGGATGGACTGATTCTGGATATTTGGGGTTACTGTATAAACTGATACAATTAAACAAGACAGGCGGTTTAAATCACATTTAAATAGCGGTTTAAATCACTCCTTTCATGGCTTTTCTCTTTCAATCCTGGAATAGTTTGGTGGCATAGTAGATAGAGCACAGGGTCTGGAGTCAGGAAGACTTGAGTTCAAATTCAGGCTTTGATAGTCATTAGCTATGTGACTCTGGGCAAGTCACTTAACTCTATTTGCCTCAATTTCCTTAACTGTCAAATGGGGAAAATAACCTCCTTCCCAGGGTTGTTTTGAGGATCAAATGAGATAATATTTGTAAAGTGCATTTATCATTATTATTATTCTTAGCTGCAAATAGTTAAGTAGATGCTAGCTATGAATAGAAAAGCAAAATATATGTAAATAAACTTTTTATCTTTTTATTTATATACACTATAGATATATATTTATGTGTGTATATATGCATATATATCTAGTATGTACATATCTGTATCTCTATGTATATACACACATACACATATACGTGTATGTGTATATGTGACATGTATATACACATACACATATATATTCATTCATTCATTCGTTTATAGATAGTAGCAGCAATGGACAAGGAGCCAGGAGATCTAGGTTCTGGCCAGGAACACGGATGGGCATGAAGCCTGGTTAGTTAAAGGAAGATCATTGCTAGGAACCAAGATACGAAAGTATGGTCAATAGTTGAGTTTGGGATCGGAAAAACAAGGTAGGGGCTGAGCCAAGGGGAGAAACAATAGATCAGATTTCTCCCAGAGAAATAAGCTGTACCAACAGAAGCTGCTGTCCAGTTTTGCCTTTTAATAGATTGCTGACTTCCCAGACAATGCTACCCTAGGAAGAAGAATAATTTACATTCATCTTTAAAAGATTCAAGTGCAAAAATGATGTCATACTTCAGTGGCTGACACGAAAACATGCTCTACAAGTCTCTGGCAATAAATATGTAACAAAAAGAGCACAGTGCATGAGTGTGTATAGATGCTCAGCTTGATACTTTGTGAGTGGACTTTGGAGCATGAGCAGATATTCTCTGTTTCTTCCATGGGAAAGGGTCTCTGGTTGGTGGCTAAACAGTATGATTCAAAGATAGGAGCTCCTAAGGTAAGAGAGCAAAGATTCAAATACCCAATCCAAGAGGAACCTCATCAATCTTTTGACTTGGCTCTTTAAAGAAGTGATGCAATGCTCACTTCTTATCTCTTGCCTTCAAACCAACTAAATTGCTCCCTTTTCTGGTCCTCTTGATCATGAGTCTGCAATGTTTCCTTAGTTATAAGCAGCTGACTGATCAGAACATCCTCCTAGGCAAGTGTTCCTCAATCACCCTTTTCCTTTCCTTTTGCACACATTAGCATACACATTCCTAATTAGGCTGCACTCCTTTTGAGTTCAGATTTCAGGATATTTGAATTTTTATGATCTAAAATCTAGAGGATTTTCACCTAGAGAATCTTTTTGATTCTTTTTCTTTTTTAGCCAAGAATTCTCTTTACCCCTTCACTTCTCCATAGACGAGAAACAGAATTGTAAACAAGCATCCTCCCCTCTTTTCCTAAGGTTTCAGTCATGTTCAGTCATTGTTCAGCCATGTCTGATTCTTCATGACCGCATTTGGGGTTTTCTTGGCAAAGATAGTGGAATAGTTTGCCATTTCCTTCTCCAATTCATTTGAAAGTTGAGGAAACTGAGGCAAACAGGATTAAGTGATTTGGCCAGGGTCACACAGCTAGTAGGTGTCTAAGGCTGGATTTGAATTCAGGAAGATGAGTCTTCCTGATTCGAGGCCCAGCAGTCTTTCCACTGCACCACTCTTAAATAACACCCAACTTCCCTATGTGGAGTACATTTCTCAGAAGCTGCTAAACATCAATTTCTTCTCTAGTTTTGTTTTGGTTTTTTTTTTTTAAGTTGGGAAGAGAAGATAAAACTAAACGAGCAACAAACTGGAAGGAGATCCCTAAGTCAACAGTGTGAGATGGCAACTCAAAAGGCTAATTCCATGTTAGGCTGTGTCATAGCATTTAGGACTCAAAAGGCAAAAGTCCTACTACACTGTTCTTGTGAGACTAAACTATTATGGTCAATAACAGAAACTATTATGTTCAGCTCTTGGCATCACATGTGATAAAGGACATAGATAAGATGGAAATTGTCTAGAAGGGGGAATCAGTATAGTATAGCAAAGGGCTTTGAGTTCATGCCAGATGAGGATTGGTGGAAGGAATTGGGGCTATTTCGCTTGGAGAAGAGCCTTGGGGGAGAATAGCAACATAATGGCTGCTTTAAAGTTGTAGAAAGGCTGTCTATAGAAGAGCGATTAAATTAATTCAGCTCATCCCCAAGAGTAGAATTAGGTTGTAAAGAGAAAAGGTCAGGCTTACCCAATGCTAGCAATTTGAGCTCTCCAAACGTAGACTGGGCTGCCTCAGTAGGCAGTGGGTTTCTCCTCTGCCATTGGAGCTGCCCTTGTCAGGCATGTTGTTGAGCATAGTCCGTTCAGGCATGATTTAGACTAGATGGTAACTGAGGTCCCTTACAAATCTGTAATTCTGTGATGTGCTTCCCCAGATTTAGATTTCCCAAAACCAAAAAGGAGAAATCTCAGAAATGTAGTATTGAACACAACAAAGTTTTGTAACCACCTCAAGCCTACATTAATTTAACCAAGCATTGGCCAGTCCCCAGCTTCCTCCTCTTCTAAATATACATGAATATAAATGGATGGACTTCTACCAGAAAACCAGCCCACTATGGGTAAACAAATGAACAGGACAATCTATCTACCTCCAAACAAGTCCATGCTACAAAGAGCCCAGGGAGACACAACAATTACACAAAGGATGAGAAGAAGAGAAACCCCAGCCAGCTGTGGTAGGGGATGCTCTTCAGGTCAGAGGCTTCAGTGAATATAACAAATGTACAGCTCTTAAAGCTGCAAGATGCAGTCTCTGGCACAGCAGAGAAACGGACCCTCGATCCGCAGATCACCAGCAGAGATCTGTAACTCCACTGGCTGTTATTTCCTGGCTGGTAATTGATTTGGGCAGCGTGGAAAAGGGGAAAAGACAGTCACAACAGCTGCAGTTCATGAGGGAGCCTGCTGCAGCTGTGCTTGTGGTTCCTTTCCTCTTAGCCCTGACAGCTTTGCTGCTGCCGAACCATGGCACAGGCTTGGCTCAGGCTGCTTGCACTTGACTTTGTTTAGGTGCCTGCCTCCCACTCTGCAGGAGTCTATTGACCCAACGTATGAAGACTGAGTGTACACTTAGAGAGTTTACTTTTGTAATCAAATGAAACTTACAACAAAGTTAATTGGAAACATTTAACAACATGCATAATTGTTATTGTGCTGCACAGTAAGTAGACATACATAGCAAGCAGTTCTCATAAATGATACACTAAAAATTGTTTGTCTGTCTACTGTAACAGCCAAATAATTTTTAGTTTTTCTTTCTCCTTGTGTTCGTTCTCTAGTTTGCATTATTATCATGAGTATTATTATTAATGATAATAATTAATTAATACTTAATAATCATGATCAATCCATATATCACTATGACAATCAAGGTCTTCTTCCCTCTAGCAGGTTTATCATCTCTCAGGCAGGCACTCTGTGATCTGTGTTTTCCCTTGTCATTATGGACCATTTAATCATCTTAATTGTCATCATTATCTATTACATAATAAGCTTTTTGAGAGAAGAGTTTGTGTCATATTCTTTGTGTCCCCAGAACCAAGAGAAGTGCTGGAGATATAGCAGGGAATACATACACTTTGTATATATATGTGTTTGTGTATGTGTGTGAATATATATGCTATATAAAGAATATATGTAACATACATATACAACACAATATAATATACACATATGTATAACATATACATACATAACATATATACCCCCATACATATAATATACACACATGGTATATATAATATTCATTTTAATATACACATACACAAGCAATAAAATATATAAAAATATATTTATATACATAAATATTTATATATGTATACATAAATATGCAATAAATCTGCATATTTATATACATAAATATTTATATATGTATACACAAATATGCAATAAATCTGCATATTTCTACACATAAATATTTATACGCACATACACATAAGGTGCTTACTCTGTTGTATTTGAATCAATCAACATCATGCAGTAGGAGAGAGAGAGAGAGCAAGCTCAGAATATGGCAGCAAAAGATATGGGTTTCAAACTCAGTTCTGACACCTATTTCCCATATAGCATAGGGTAAGTTAATCATTTGAGCTATCTAGGCTTCCTGTGTGGGATAATGGAGAGTGTGCTAGACTTGAAGTCAGGATGACCTGAGCTTAAATCTCATCTCAGACGTTTACTAGCTTTGCAAGACCTTAGACAATTCACTTAACCTCCCTCAGCCTCAATTTTCTTATCAATAAAATGGGACATCTGAGAGTTGTGAAGATAAAATAAAATATTTGAAAAATCCTTTGCCACCCTTAGAGTGGTATATAAATGCTAGCTATCATGTTTACCCCGGTAGCAGGTATCATAGGTGTTTGCCAGCACGCCGAGCAAGAATAACATTCTTAACAACAATGGTGCTACATTGATTGAATACTCATGACTTCTAACTTACAGGGAAATGGAAATTTATCAAAATAGATCTAGCAGAAGACATCAAAATTACTTGGGAGAAGAATGGTTTCCTTATCATTTCTATCATTCTGTCTGCTACTGGAGTTATCCCAAAGATGCTGTCAGTTAACCTACACCAGATGAACTTATGTCTCAACACCTTTAGTTGAGTTGTTATTTGTCCTTCATTCTCGAAGAGGACCAATGGCATGATGATTTGCTAGAAAGTAATCTTAGAAGGAAGAACTAGGGAATTAATAAGTGCTCTATTAGGGGCAGAGTAGGGAAGAGGAGACACCAAAGTCTCCTACAGAAGAGAGGATTTGAGCTGACTCTGGAGGTGAAGAAGTAGAGCATTCCAGGTAGATGGAACAAAAGAGGCCTACCTTGGTTTTTTTTGATAATTACAACAAAGATTCAAATGCTCCCCCAATATTGGGTTTAGATGTAGATGTAGATGTTCAGATGATGGCCGTTAAAGTCTCCATTGGTTTTTTGTTTGTTTTTTTGGAACTTGATAAAATGATTAGGAAATTTCCCTGGAAAAGAAAATCAGTTGGTAAAAATACTAAGAGGTGGGGATTTTTTTTTGAAGAAAAAAATAATAATAGGTAGATTTGTGCTACCAAATTCTAAAATATAGAATATGTCAACAGTTTTCAAGTTTAGATGGTATTGAGTTATAGAATGAAAGAGATACTATGGCAGGTTCAAAGTACCATTGTGTGAAATAGCACAACAGGAAAAGGAATCATCGCTTACTTAAATTACTTACATTTGGGACAATGGAATGGGTTTCTATGCTTCACAAAACACAGTCAATAAATCTAAATAGGCCAATGAGATTACAGATCATAGATTTTGAGCTGGAAGGGAACTTAAAGGCAACCTTTGGCTGATCCTCTCATTGTACAGATGTGGAACCTGAGACCCGAAGAGAGACAATGTTTGTAAAATGCTTTGCAAACATTAAAAGATCACAAAAGCCTATTATTACTGTTTTATTAAGTTATTATTAAGTCTTAGGTTACATGGTGGCAAGAATCAGTGAACATTTGACCCTACATCTTTTGATTTCACTGATAAGGGAATAAACATGAAATATATAAATACATACATATACTCATGCATAGAAGAAAACAAGGTGATAACTGAATTTTTCTCTAGATGTTAACAAATAGTTTTTCTGATAATACTTCTAGATTTTTCCCCTAAGAATTTATCATCAGGCTGACTTAAGCTACAATTTCCAAGCTATACTCTTTTTGTTATTGCTGTTAAATTCAGTCTATTTATCTTCAGTCTTCTGATACCTTTCCCATTCTCATTTCTAAAGTGGCTCTGTTATCCTATTGCAGAGACTATCATGATGAAAAGTATTTGAAAAGTTCAGAATTTTACCGAGAGGGGGAAAAACTCTCCCTCCAGAATGCAAGGAATGCAAGATAATTCCAAATCTTTTCATTTTAGGTTATTTCAGGGAATCCTCACAAAAAACATGGCAAAAAATTCTCCAATGGCAACAGGAACATTCATTAAGTAATTTCATACCCTGGAATTTCCTAATGGACAATGAACTACTGTGTATTCTCCATCCTGGGGCGGAGAAGATCAGCCACTCATAGTCTGAATAGCAAACGTCACTCTGAGGACATGACCCTGAAGCCACCAGTCAGTCAGGACTTGCCAAACTGCCTTATCACTGACTGATTCTCCAATGCAAGCTTAGGGAATTAATAAATGTCAGGGATTTGGAAAAGATGGATTATAACGAATCATAAAATGTTATAAATCGCTTTGTTAAATCAGGCATTCCTTTATATGATGATGGCCAATCATATATAGAGTACAATGTGTGTGTCTTACTGTCACCATAACAAGCATTTTCTTGTGTGATATAGTAATAAAAGCTCTGGCAGAGGTCCTGGGTTGAAATCTCACCTATGGCCGTTACTACCCATATGGCTTAGGGCAAGTCACTTCACCTCTGTGAAACATCCAAGTTCTTATCTGTAAAATGAAGATATTGGACTAGATGGTCTCTGAGGTCCCTTCCAAGAACTATGGGTATAGAATTCTATGAAACATTCCTAGAATCCTTCATGAATGCCAGCAGTGACCTGCAACATTTGCATAACTGAATAAAAAGGAAATGAAAGTACAGCTATAACGTAAGACCATGTGAATAAAGGAAGTCACTAAGCCCAGGATAGCAGACTATTCCCATTCCACTATCAGCAAAATAGTTCCAAAAAGCCAGAAATAAGGGCAGATGAGAGAAATTTCCAAACTAGTGGTAGATAAAAGTGTGTTTTCCATTCTGATAACAATGATGCTTTAAGTCCATTCAGTGCTATGTTTTGAAACACTATAAAGCTTCTTTAAATGGAGCCACCTGGAGAAAATAATTTGAAGACAGTTAAATGCCAGAGTCACAGGACATTTTTAAAGTACACTTTTATAACTTCCAATGACATGACAGTAAATGGGGGGAGGAGATAAATTACACCTAGGAACTCTATCAAATGTGCTTTAATAATTGAGTGAGGATTGTTATAATTCTATAGTGGTGTGTAAGGAGCATTATTCTTGGAATTAAAAGAACAGAATTCAAGTGTTTAAGGCTCAGACACTTCCTGCGTGAAACTGTCAAGTAAGACATTTCATTTCTTTGGTCCTGATTGGTAAAATAAGGGAGATGGTTCCACAAACAAGACACTCCATCTCTTGGTTTTGGACACTTTGTCTCATTGTCTCCCATGCCTAGAATATTTTCCCTTCTCCACTCTGACTACTGACTTCCCTGGCTTCCTTTAAATCCCAACCAAAATCCCACCTTCTACAGGAGGCCTTCCTCAATCTCTCTTAATTCTAGTGCCTTCCCACTCTTAATTATTTCCTATTTATCCTGCTTAGTATAAATTTATCCTACTCATTGTTCCCCTTTAGGATATTCCTAAATATATTATTTATTTACATAGCTTCCTTTATATATATTTGTTTGCATGTGGTCTCTCTCATTAGACTGTAAATTCCTTGAGGGTAGGGACTGTCTTTTGTCTCTTTTTATATCTCCAGCACTTAGCATAGGGCCTGGCACATAATAAGTGCATAATAAATGTTTATTGATTGCATGATTGATTGACTAGATGGCATCTATGAACCTTCCAGTTTTAATGTCCCATAATGAGCACATATGTTGTATACAAGTAAAGAATTCTGGATTACTAGAGAAGCTCCAGTAAATTTAACATTGTTGCATATTCCCATTATGATTTGAAGTATTAATTTTCTTAGCAAAACATTTTTAAAATAGCTTTAAATAGGAAATTAAATTAAATAAGAAAACTTATTAAAGCTTTAAATAGGAATTGTGTCACTCAAGGCAAATTCATTTGGGGGTAGGAAGGGTGGTAAAGATTACAGTTTACCCCAGTTGAGTACAGTCTTGAAAAGAGGCAGCCCATCCACCAGACCTTATGGCTCTATTCCTCAGGGCATGGCCAATGACACCCAACCCCAAGGAAAAGGCAGACAAAGATGGAGTAAGAAGGAAGTCAGGTTCTGGGAAATAGGCGTAGACCCTTGTGAGGAAGCATGGTGTGGTACAAGACCAGTAGAAGACCACCATCTTCTGAGGAATGAAGCATGAAGCTAGAAGGCTTCTGGAATGTCATAGGAAGGAAGTGAATTCCATGGATATCAACATCCCAGGTCAAAGTCCTGATTGCCTCAACCTACTTAAGGTCCAAACTAGCATAGAAGTAAACTTCTGCCTAGACTCTGACCAAATGATCACAAATTCTAAATTGGTAATGTCAAAATAAGACTTGGTAATCAAATGAAAATTACTTATCCACATACAGTAGAGAGTAGAGGATAGAGAACTGCCCTTGAAATCTGGGAGACTGTAAGGTTAATGCAATATAAGATCTTCCCCATCCATTAATAGGCCTATGTGACCACATGTTCCCTTTTTCCTTGGAACAAGGACCATGTTCCCAGATCTAAGGGTACACAAGTATTTCAACCACGGATATCTTGCTGCTTTGAGTTCTGGCCCAGTTCACAGCTGTGATACATCCTGAGTCACATAGAGCCCATTGTGGGAGGGACTTGCCTAAGGGGAAGCTTGCTTACAGGGAGGACTGCTTGCAGGAAGGCTTTCACACCTTTTGGTACTAAGCTAATTGGGCACTGAATCTCGGTTGTTATACCTTCTGGCTCTGAGCCCATTAGCCTAAAATGTGTATTTACATATATATATATATATATATATATATATATATATATACATACACATACACACATATATATGTGTGTGTATGTGTGTACATGTGTGTATGTGTATATGTGTATACGTGTGTGTGTGTGTATCCTGAAGTGAGATTTTGCTTTGTGGCTCACACATAGGAAGAATGTTCGCCTGAGGTCTTTGTGATTTGGCCAGACTAGACTCTGGGTAGCCGTTATTAGGGAGCCCCCCTGGCTTGGTGAACCTAGATGTTGGTGCTCCCTGTCTGGTGATTATGTGTCTGTTACTTTGTTTAGACAGTTGGAGCCCTCTCTATTAGATCTCTGTGCTACTTTCTCTCTGCTTGTATTTTCTCCACATTCAGGATATGCCTTCTTTACTTCACTGCTTGTATTTTCTCCACATTCAGAGTACTGACCTTTCCCTGGAACTAGAGAATGACCTTCACCTTCTTTACTTACGTATCATTAATTAAAATAAGATCATTAACCCTTTTGAAGCTGTCTTTTCTTTAGAAAAGCACATCAGAGAATCTGTGCTAACAGGCCATCCTGGGTATGCTAGGGTGTTTGCCAATGCAGAAACCTAAGCTCAAGTCTCATCTTTAATATACAATGACTGTAGGTCCTCAGGCAAGTTATTTGACCTCTTAGTGCCCCCAGTCAACTCTGTAGGGCTAAAAATTTCAGAAAAAGTGCTGGTATTCATTGGTTGAGACAGTAATCCACCTATGCTGGTAAAATCACAGGACCAAGTAAGAAGCAAAATCAAAATACAGAACCACTGTTGCATTATGTTAAAAGGCTATGCAAAAGCCCCAATATTCATGCCAAAAGAGGAAAATAAGCTGACAGCAGAAAGAACTGCCTATAGGAAAAGGGATGAAAAGAGCTGTCACAAGCTTTTGGACATTTTCCAGGCAAATTGAAGCTCAAGGCTGAAGTTACACTTCTCTGAACACTCACCTAACTCCTTGAGCACAAAAGACTTTGTTCCATTTACTATTGAGAGTAAGAATACTCAGAATGGCATTCAGAACACTGCATGTGGAAAGGAAATCCAAGCGCCCCCTAAATAAAGGCAATAATCACCAATTTAAACATCCTTTGAGAATAGAATAGAGTCAGAGGAAATGAGTGTAGACTACAAAAGGAAAGGATCCGGCCCAATATTAGAAAGAACTTCCTGGAACTAAGAGGAGATAAACTCTGTAATGAATTATTGAGGAGAGTGAGAGGCCCAGTGCATGGAGATCTCTTCCAACCAATGGCTCTAAAAGCCTGACTTAGCAATGCTGACTGACTTCACACAAGTCTTCAGTCTGGACTGCTACCCAGGCATTCATGGCTCCTCCAGTACCCTCAACAGGCTTTTATTTTCACCGAACTTATGTCAACAGCATAAGCAAAGCTGGATTCGAGAAGCCTGGAGGGCAAATGTCGCACAGGGACAACAGCTGCTAGGCCAGGAGATAATCCAAATCCAGAATTAGGCGGGCCTGAGGTTCAGACAAAGGACAGTATAAAACACCGCAATACAGAGGACCAATGGCGTAGGGCCTAATTGGTCAGCTGCTCAGGAAACACAGACCGAAGATGAATGGAGGGTCAAGCTGGACAGCACAGATGGGCTGTCTACCGCATGCTCATAAATTTCAACAATTCAATCTTTTTGTTGCTAAGTGGATTTTGCAAGGGACAAAATGCTCAAAATGTTCCAATTCTGCAACTTGAAAAACAATGCTAAATAAATAATAGGGTGCGGTAGTCTTGCAGTACAAGAAAAAGGCATTATCGAATAGGAGGGTTAGTGACCCTCCGAAGGTGAGCTCCTCACAGTTGGGATCTTAAACGAAACATCAATAATAATAAATGGAACAGAATGAATTGCCAGTGAATAGATTGCTATTAAATTCCCATATTTAAGATTCTGATTAAACCCGGAGAATATTCCTTTTATCAAAGGATTTAAAGTAAAGTCATCTGATTTTAATATAAACTGCTATCTATGGTTCTTACAAATAGTAAAGAGGGCAGCAAAAGTTTAAGGACCAGACTGAAAAAATGACATACATGTATATATTAACTTCTTTAGATAATATGGCAGACAGGATTGTTCACAATGTACTCGATCATAGAATGAGAGCTGCAAGGGATCTTTCATATCATCTCCGAGGGCCCAAACCTTTCATTTTACAGATGGGGAAACTGAGGCACAGACAGTTGCCAAAGGTCACTCAGATAGCCAGGATTCAAACCCAGATCCTCAGACACCAAATCTAGCCCTCTTTTCACTGCACCACACTAACTTGCACTCATAGCATGACAAGTGAGTTCAATGAAAGTGGTCTCTCAGCCTTAAACACAAGACTTTCCACTATAACTCAGATTGCCACTATCAGCTTCTTTAGCTAATACGAGTAGGGGGTAGGTAAAATCATTTCACACATGATAATAAAGATCCAAGCTGGGAAAAGCAAACAAACAAAATATTTTTCAGGGTCACATCGTAGGTGCATGGGGTGGGTAGCCACATTATAGTACCTCTCCAATGGGACACGTAGACAACAACCCACTCTCTGGGCTGGCTGGCTGACTCCAAAATATCCTCATGTTGGCAGGTCTAGACCACCAGAGAGAGTACCATGTGGTTACACTCAAACTCTCAGGGTTGTAGGAATCATTCTGTTGTGAGGGAATACACTCCGCCTACTCCATATTTTATCTCTAGAGCCCCTACCAATAAGTTTCCACTTACACAAGCTTAGCCACTTTAGTAATGACACTTTTAGATCTTAAATATAACCATTCACTTAGCCATAAGGCAATTGTCATCAAATTCCTTTCCTGTCAGGTGAGAAAAATGAACAAGATGAAGTGTCTTCCAGGTGTTTAATGTGTATAAAGAAAGAATTTATCCAATGTGGTTGCCTATGTAGCAAATACATCTTTATCTAGATTAAATCTCACTTTGAGTAAATGGTACAAAACAGCACATTGGAAACAAAACCAAAAAAAGAGGAAGAGAGTGAAGTGAAGGGAGAACCTACGTTCCAAAGAATACAATTCTATGACAGCTTGGTGAAGTGGGCAGAGGGATAATTTCGAAGTCAGAATACAGGGGTTCTATATTCTGTAAATCTTGTCTCTGACACTACACATGTGACTTTGAACAAGTCACTCAAACCTCTCTGAGCCTTATTACCTGAAAATTGAGTTAGACTAAGGTCCCTACCAGATCCAAAATTATGACTCTATGACTTCATGTCTATTTCAACATTTCTATGTAGAAGGTAAGAAAAACTATTTCTGGAATTTTTTGAGAGTTTAAATAGTGAGATTCATGTTTAGAGCTTACCTTCAATGAGATACAGGAGACTGGTGAGGAGTGAGTATAAGGAGAGGCAGATGTATACAAAGCTACACATTTCAATTCATCTGCTTCTGTCTATTTTATGGAGCAACTCAGAATCACACAAAAAGGTCGACGACATGAACTTTGAACCTGGACAACTTGTTGCACTGAAGAAAATACTGATGTTGGTTGATCTGATTCTGATGTATAGCTATCATTCAGACACTGAACTCAGAAGACCAAGAGAGGAAGCGAGTCGACAGACCAGAAGCATACAGGCTACTCTGAAAAGAAAGTTCACATCTCCTAAATAAATTTGAAAACAGTTCTTATGGTAAATATTGAGCTGGTGACAGGAGTTATAAAGAGAGGCAGCCTGTCTACTTGAAAACTGTGCATACAACAAAGAAGAAAACCACACGGTGATAACAATGTTTTCTACAGAAACAAAAGCCAGACCACCATCCTACAAAAATAAAAATAACTGACTGGGGAAAGAAAACAACAAAGAAGTTGAACAGAAACTAGCTGCCATCTTCAGAGCCTTTGAGTTTCACCTAATTTCAACATCTGAAAACCATAAAAGAAAGGATTTCTAATGCCTTATCAAAACTATATGGGGCGGGTGGTGTTAGACAAGACTAGAGGGCTTTACAGCACAGGAAATCCCATTATTTGTGAAGAAATGTCTACTTCATAAATTATCCAGCAACACACACACACACACACACACCTTCTTTTAACTAAGCTATTTATCTGAAGCTCTTCTCAACCATGGGACAGTTAGGAGAAGAGAAAGGATAAGAAACTGAAGTCATTCATTCCAGATATTATGCATAACTTTTCAAGTTGCCAACTCAATCGTTTGGATATGTTCTGGATTTTTATTTGGATTGATCTGTTATTTCAACAATGTGGATGTTTCTTCCAACAATATAGATAATGATTCATTCATTTCTGCCTAATCTAGGAAACCTTAGTGAATGTCTTCCCATAAGACCACTGAGAGGCAGAGGGGGTGATGGAAGCAGCAACATGCTAGGAACTTTCTTGGCTTTCTCTTCAT
Organism: Phalanger gymnotis; assembly: GCA_028646595.1. Taxonomy (NCBI): domain Eukaryota; kingdom Metazoa; phylum Chordata; class Mammalia; order Diprotodontia; family Phalangeridae; genus Phalanger; species Phalanger gymnotis. The sequence goes on along the minus strand of CM053622.1, from coordinate 127,482,752 downwards.
GTGCCCCATTAGAATGTGTTTTCCTTGAGGGGAGGGACTTTTTTTACTTTTTTATTTGAGTCTTCAGTACTCAGCATGGGCTTTGAATAGACCAAGACCTCATTATATGCCTTTTCATTCATGTTGCATGCATCATGAGTATACCTGTGGAGCACATAGGTCATCAGTCACTTATCCCTTGCTCTGACCATATTCCACCCCCATCTTTTTTTCCACTCATACATTTTCTTGAAGTCATCTTTTGGTCTCATTCTTCTTCAGGATACTTACAACAATATGGCGGTTATATGGCTCAGACAGAAGCAGAGAAAACCTCAGAAAATGCTATGTGCATTCTCTGTCTCTCCTCCATGACAGTAGATAATAACCACAAAAGCATTCCCTGTGCCCCCAAATAAGCAATGATGGGTTAAGTAGCAAATCTGCATAAAATGTTTTACCATCACTCACCATCATCAACCATTCTGATATATAGACTAGAGATAATACTCTAGAATAGACTAATGTCCAACATTAGTCTGAGCAGGGTGGGATGTTTACTTTTTCATGTAAATAAGAATTGTAGAAAACATTCTCTGTAGGTAGTCTGTTGTGACAGCCTTGGTAAACAATACTTCACTCCTGAAAGGAAGGCAATTTTTCTTTGTGTTTAATAATAGCTTGCATTTGTATAAAGCTTAAGGTTAACAGACTATTTCACATGCACTACATAAGATGTTCATAATCACCCTGTAATGATACTTTGAATTCCCAAAGTGTAGTCGGAGTTTTAAAGCATCTTTTCCAGAATAGCTCTACAAATTAAGCAGGTTATTCCCATTTTACAGAGGAAGGACCAGGCTCAGTGAGGTTTGGTCATTTGCCGGTGGTTACAAAGAAAGTAAGTCAGAAGTGGGATTCGAAAACAATCCGACTCCAGGTCAAGCATATTTTCCACATTCTATGTGGTCTCCTCTGTAGGTTAATGAAAGACCTAGATTCAAGTTCTGGTTTAGATACTTATTACCAGTGAGGTCTCAGGCAAGTCACTCAGCCTCTCTGGGCCTCAGTTGCCTTATCTGATGGGGTTGGGTTAGTTGTCCTCCAAGATCTCTTCTGGCTCAAAATGTGTAATCCTATGAATATTTATGAATAGTCCCTAAGATGAGGTGGCGAGATATTGCTGTGGATGTGGAATCAGGAACATCTGAATGAAAATCCAGCCTCAGACATTTAATAGCTGTATGACCCTGGACAAGTCCGCCAATGTCGTTTTCATCATCTATAAAATGGGAATAATAATACCACCTATTTCCCAGGGTTGTTATGAGGGCAAAATGAAATAAGCTTTGTAAAACACTTTGTAAATCTTAAAGGGTTATTATTATTAATTAAGCACAGTATCTACATGTTTGTCTATTACGTTCCCAGAGGTTGCAACCTATAGGAATATTCCATGTGTACAGTGACATGGCTAAAAAAAAACCAAACCAATGTGTCAATATACTTTCTGAACTCTCATACATTAAGAAAAACATAAGCCTTTTGGTTACTTACTACCATTACTATTTGCAGAATATCTCATTTCATAGATGAAGAAATTGAAGCAAAAGAAGCTTGAGCTACAGGGTGAGTGGACAATAACAACAAAGATGATGATGATAGTGATGATGATGATGATGGTGGTGGTGGTGATGATGGTGATGATGATGGTGATGATGATGGTGATGATGATAATGGTGGTGATGATGGTGATGATGGTGGTGATGGTGGTGGTGATGATGGTGATGATGGTGGTGATGATAACGATGGTGGTGATGATGATGATGATGGTGGTGATGATGGTGGTGATGATGGTCATGATGGTCATGATGATGATGATGTTGGTGGTGATGATGATGATGATGGTGGTGGTGATGGTGGTGATGGTGGTGATGATGGTCATGATGATGATGATGTTGGTGGTGATGATGATGATGATGATGATGGTGGTGACGGTGATGGTGGTGATGATGATGATGGTGGTGGTGATGATGATGATGGTGGTGATGATGATGATGATGATGATGGTGGTGATGATGATGATGGTAGTGATGATGATGGTGGTGACGATGGTGATGGTGGTGATGATGGTGGTGATGATGATGGTGATGATGATGGTGATGATAATGATGGTGGTGATGATGATGATGATGGTGGTGGTGGTGATGGTGATGATGGTGGTGATGATGGTGATGATGGTGATGATGATGATGATGATGATGATGTTGGTGGTGATGATGATGATGATGATGGTGGTGACGGTGATGGTGGTGATGATGGTGATGATGGTGGTGATGATGATGATGGTGGTGGTGATGGTGAAGATGGTGGTGATGATGATGATGGTGGTGGTGATGATGATGATGATGGTAGTGATGATGATGATGGTGGTGACGATGGTGATGGTGGTGATGATGATGGTGGTGGTGATGATGAGGATGATGATGATGATGATGTCTTCAGCCCCTTCGAATTCCTGGTGTCCTTCAAGATTTAGACCAACGGCCACCTTTGCATAAAGCATTTCCTGGTCCCTCAACTACCAATGTCTTTCACCTAAGGTTATCTTGCATCTACTTTGTACATATTTTGTATAAATCTCTAAATGCACATATTGTCTCACCTATAAAAATAGGGTAGGGGCTGGGTTGGTTTTGTTTTGTTTTGCTTTTGTTATATCTCCAGTGCTAAGTATTGTTGGTACTCAATAATTTCTTGTTGATTTACTAAATGATTACTATAAAAATAGTGTGGTCATTTCTCCTCTTTTTGGTGAGTTAAATGAGCAGGTTCTTGTGTCTTAGAATCAGACTAAAAAGTGCCATACCCATCTCTGCCAAAGTATAAGTTTCATGCTACCATGACTACAATTGCTAAAATATGTTCATAGTTGTTTGAAACTACTTCCTGGTAAAAAAAACAAAACAAAACTCTGTGTGTGTATGTGTGTCTCTGTCTCTCTCTGTTGCTCTCTCTCTCTCACACACACACACACATACACACACACACACACACACACACACACACTCTAAAGTTAGTATTTGTGGCCTTTCCATTTAAAAAGCCAATGTAGTCTGGAATGAAGGGGCCAGGGAGCATGATCTGGGGCTGATGGGTGGCCATTTAAAAATGGAATCCTGCTTCATGTTGAGTCAGAAAGGGCTGGTTTATGGCTGACATTTTGTGTACCAAGTGGCAGCCTAAACGGAGTGGTGAGTCAGCCCTGGATTTATATCTCTCCAAGCATTTTCATCAAAGTTCCTGCAAGTCATTTGTCTCCTCCATCAAGCAACAAATGCTCAGTGCCTCACAGGGAAAGCCAAAGGGGCTTCAGAGTTAGGTAACAGAGAATGATTATTAAGGTGTCAAGAAAAAGTCAGGTGGCACTTTTCAATACACTCACTAAAAGGATTGTTTTCCCTGACAAGCCCACAGATCAGAAATTTTCTGGCCCCGCTGCCATCGAAGCCTGTTTAATTTTGGATTTTCTCTTTCACTTCCATTGCATCTGACAGAACATTGTTAAATGTCTTACAGTGTGTAACAATAGAACCCAGAAAACATTTCAAATGAACCAGTGGGGGAATAAAGTAAATTAGGAAACAGCCTAGGCTAGGAGGACAGAAATTCTAGGTTTGCTTGGCTGCTCTGGGTCTGCTTGAGTTCAACCAGCTTCCAGCCAAGGTGAGCCCCTCTTCTCCCTGTGCAGTAAATACATTTTATTCCAAGAGAAGCAAGTTTATGTGGTATGTCATTGCCTTGGTGCGGTAGATAGTTCTCAGTATTAAGTGCATAACAAATGTTTGTTGACTCCATGATCCATGCATATATCAGTGATATCCCTGATAAAAACATGTAAAGGGAACCTGTGGACTTTTTCGAATGAAAATCTGTTTCTCTCTCTCTCTCTCTCTCTCTCTCTCTCTCTCTCTCTCTCTCTCTCTCATCAATATCAATCAAGACATGACCCCAAAACACACATGCTCATCAAAAAGTTTTACCAGGGTCATGGAGGCTGTTCTATTCTAGGAAGAAGTTTGGGAGGTTAAACACCAAGGTTAGTAATGAGTCAACAAAACAAACCCTTTAGTGATAGTTCCTTTGTTTGCACTTGGTTATTGTCCAATCATCTCAGCCACGTCTGACTTTTCATGATCCCATTTGAGGTTTTCTTGGCAAAGATACTGGAGTGGTTTGCCATTTCCTTCTCCATCCCATTTTGCAGATGAGGAAATTGAGGTAAGTAGGGTTATATGACTTGCCTAGAGTCATGTAGCTAATAAGTGTCTAAAGCTAGATTTGAACTCAGGAACATGGATCTTCCTGATTCCCAGCATAGTGCTCTATCCACTGTGTACCCTGCTGCACCTTGCACTTGGTAGAAAAGTAAAAAAAATTGATTGATCAGTCGATAGATAAATAAACAGAGCATTTTTTAAATAATAGCTCATCTTTACATGGTATTCCTAAGTGCTGGGAATAAAAAATAATAAGGCAACGAGACAATCCCTGCCCTAAAAGAACTTATATTCTAATGGGATTAAACAGCACATAGAAGGGAGCGGGGAAGATTGGAAGGCAGGAGGAGAAGATGATGGAGATGGTCAGGAGGTATAGTAGAAGCCTGGTTCCAGGCAGGATAAGGAAGAAGGTCACCTAACAGAGCTCAAGGTTGTATAGGCAGAGTCCATGCTTCAGGTAGGGAGGAGTTGGAGATGATGGTCCCAGCGGAGAAGGCATGGTGTGGAGATGGCCAAGGTGACCTTGTCTTCTTTACCTTTTACCTTGGAGAAAGCTGAGCCTTCTTATCTCAAGAAATACAGGAAGGAACTGGACAGGAGCTGGATGGAATGGCCTCGCTGAACTGACTAGATACCAACCAGAGGGAAACAAACCAGAAGGAAAGCACAGGAATGAGAAAACTAGCAGCAACTGGACCAAGATAGGCAAAGAATGAGCTGACCCACTGATGTGCGAGGACCAAAGGGTCGTTGCCAGGGCAACCAAAGGAGCTTCCCTCAAGTCTTGGATGAAGGATGTATAAAACAATCACACTGTTTGCTACTGATATTATAATAACATCAAGGGTATCAGGGCATCTAGGGCTCATACTTAAGAGATATTGGGGGTGGGGAGAGACATCAAAAGAGAAATGATGGCTTCCAAAGGGCCAAAGGAAAAAGAGAACTGTATTTTTACTGAATATAAATTCCTGTATTCTGAAGGAAAACTGGAATTAAAGGTATGGTTATGTTTATTTTTTTAATAAACAAATGTCATTGTTGCTTTTTTAAATGTCCCTGTCAATTCAATGACCTAGCCCCTGATAGAAGCCTCTCCTGAAACCAAGAAGTACAGTGAAGCAAAGAAAACCAATACATCATCAGTTTCTGACAACGCATACTGTATTCTGCACCCCTGGTCAATCATATTTCTGCTAAGTGGAGATATCAATCGAGAAAATCTAAGAAAAGCACTTCACAAACATTAAAGAGCTATACGAGTGTTAGCTATTATTATTCGTAAGTATGTTTCATTATTAGGATCCTGAAGTCAATATTGGTCATTGCGCTGAACAGAATTTTAGAGTTCTTTTCCTTTGCATTAATGAGATCACTAGGTATGTTGTTCCCCTCGTTCTGCTCATTTCTCTCTGCAAAAGTTCATGCAAGTCTTCCAAAGTGTCTCTGAATCTTCTAGGTGGTACAGAGAATAGAGTGCTGGGCCAGGAGTCAAGACGACCCAAGTTCAAATCTGGTCTCAGACACTTACTAGCTGTGTGATCTGGGTAAGTCACTTACCTCCTCTTACCCTCAGTTTCTCCACCTTTTTTCTGTCAGAGACCCCTTTGATAATCTGGTAAAAAACTTATGCACCCCTTCTTAGAATAATGGTTTTAAATGCATAAAATAAAATATACAGGATTACAAAAGAAAACAGTTGTAATGGGATGGAGTTATCAAAATAGAGTCCACGGATGATAGGTTAAGTACCCTGGATCTAAAAAAAGGACTTATTGGAGGAACTATGGGTCTGGAGAAGAGAAAAGAGTAGGGACATGATAACTGGCTATAAATATTTGATAGTTTATCATGTGGATGAAGAGTTCTATTTGTTGTACTTGGCCCCAGAGGCCAGAACTAGGGAAAAGGAGTGAAAATAACAGGGAATCAGATTTTGCTCAATTTTTTTTAAAAAATCCAAACAAGAAATACTGTTCAGAAATAGAATGGGTAGTGTGTTTCCCATGATTGGAGGTGTTCAATAGAACCTACGTAATCACTCATGGGGATGTTGTAGACCAGTACAGTTCAAACAAGATGACACCTAAGGTACCTTTTAACTCTAAGATTTTAAAATTCCATTAAAATTTTCTTATTTTAAGTAAATAGGCAATACTGTTTATACTAGGGGTTCGTAACTTTTTTTGAGTGTCATAGACCCTCTTTGGCCATCTGGTAAAGCCTATGTATTACCTTCTCAGAGTAATGTTTTTAATTGCATAAAATAAAATACATAAGATTACGAAGGAAACATAAAAATAACAAAATAACAACAGCAATAATAGCTAAAATTTATGTAGCACCTATTGTGTGCTAGTCACTGTGCTTAAGCACTTTGCAAATATTGCATTTGATCCTCACAACAATTCTGTGAGGTAGGTGCTGTTGTTATCCCCATTTTACAGTTGAAGAAACTGAGGTAAGCAGAAGGTAAGTGACTTTCCCAGGGTCACATGTCCAGTAAGTGCCTGAGGTGGGTTTGGAACTCAGATCTTCCTGACTCCAGCCCCAGCCCTTTGTCCACTAGGCGCCTTAGCCACCTCAGTCACACTGAAATATTTTGAAATATTATCAAAAGCAAGTTCATAGACTCCAAGTTAAAAACCTCTAATGCATACTATTAATTCATTTAGCAAATCATTTTTAAATATGGTTAAGGATGTAAACTTCATCTCCAATCTAATTGTCACAAATTGAAAATGACGAATCTGAATTAATGAGGCTTTACCATATCAGAATCAATTATATAAGCAAAGATAATTGATTCCAGGAGGTATCCTGCCACTCAGCTGTTCCTTGAGCAGCTGCCACAAGACAGCTCTAGCCTGCAAGGTATTGGGACTAAGTAAGTAGTACCCAAAATTTTCATGAATTGCTTTTATATTTTTTCCCATTTTTCCTCATTCCAAGAAATGATGAGCTCAATTATTTAAAAAAAACACATGGAAAAACTTGCACAAAATACTAGAGTGAAATGAGAAGAACCAAGAGAACATTTTATACAGTAACAACAATATTGTTTTAAAAATGACTTTGACTGAATAAATTATTTTGTCTATTATCAATACCCAAATTAACCATAAAGGACATATGAAGAAAGATGTTATTGGCATCCAGAGAAAGAACAGATAAATAGAAGCATATATAAAATAATTGTGTGTGTGTGTGTGTGTGTGTGTGTGTGTGTGTGTGTGTGTGTGTGTAATGGTAGCCATCTCTAGGGTGGAAGGGGGAGAAATTCATACAATAATTTTGTTGTATTTTTGCAAGTTGTGCATAGTAGATTTGTAGTTTCATGTACAATCATCTTTTTAATTGCATCGTGTTACGGAAATCCTTGCTTTATTCCATAAAGTAAAAATTTAAATTTAAAAATTTTTTAAAGTAAGTAGAACCCAAGACCAGACATGGAGAATGGAGAACATCTATCTGCTTATGACCCAAGGATATTCTAAGGCTGAGGTGGTGGCTTATCCCCACATTCCAGTGTGGCTTTGAACCTACTATATTCATGAAGATCACATGATCATGCATTTAGAGTCAGGATGGAGCTGGGAGGCAGCCTCATCCAACATAACTTCTAGATAGCTCCTTTGTGTGTAGTTACTGGCATGTTGTCTCCCACATTAGATTGTGAGGTCCTCAAGGGCAGGGATTGTCTTGTGCCTTTCTTTCTACTCTCAGTGTTTAGCACTGTCCCTGGGACATACTAGGCTTTTGATAAATGTTTGTTGCCTGACTGACTATGTAATTTTACAGAGGAAGAAACCAAAACCACAGAGGTTAAGTGGCTTGCCTAAGGCCACTCAAGGAATAAGTGGCAATGATGACCACTCAGTCTGGTGCTTGCTTTCCCAGATGGATTGATGGACCAGTGGAGCAAACAGATTCCCCCCAAAATGAGAGATATCTAGGTACCCCAGATTACTGCAGTTACACTTCACTTTGTACCTTATTCCTACCTAGCTTAGAACTTTCCCTTCTCATTGCCTGTAATCACTCAGTAATAACAGGGTTTTATTAAAAAAAATTTAATTCCAACATACCAGACAATGCTATGCTTGCTTCCCTACCTTAAAAATTCTGCTTAAGTGTTGTCTCAGTGTAGGCAGTAATGTCAATTTTCTCATCTAGCTAAATGGCCCACCTGCTCCCTACCGCCTCTTCAGAGCAGCTGTTTCGCCTTCCCTGCTGTGCTAACAAGCGTAATTATTAGGATGGGGGACAGATTATACAGTTTGTAGATTATCTAAAGTCTTTGTTTCTATTCTACCTGTCGTCCTCTTTACCACATCAGCACTGGTGAGCCCTCCTTCTTCAGGGAGTGGAACTGAAGGGAAGAAAATAAGTTGGGAGTTAGAAAGGGGTAGGGGCAAAGCAACCAGTCTGGCTTCTTAGAAATTTTGGTAAAAGGTCAGATGGTAAAGAAAGATGAAACTAATGGCCAGGGTGATACACGGCATTAATCTCATCCACTGGCTCTGAAGTTCTGAGTAACCCTTGCCTTCCATCACCACAGACAACTAGGGGCTGAGCTTTGCTAGTTTAATAGTAAATAGAATGTATGGATAACTTACACTTGGCTCAGTCTTCATAATTTATTCACTAGCACCACTAAGCATTTCACACATTTTTGTCATAAATAGGCTTCTATCTTACAGGAGACCACATGAAAAGCTACCAAGCCTACAAACTGCCTTTCCTTTGCCAAGATCTGACCTAAATTTGCTGACTTCAGGATCATTCTGCTTGTTGTTCTGTCATTCCTGTCATGTCCTCCTCTTCGTGACCTCATTTAGGTTTTTTTGGGGGGGGAGGGGCACAAAGATAATGGAATGGTTTGACATTTTCTTCTCTAGCTCATTTTACAATTAAAAAACTAAGGCAAACAGGGTTAAGTGACTTCCTCAGGGTCACACAGCTAGTAAGTATCTGAGGTGACATTTGAATTCAGGAAGATGAGTCTTCTGTACTTCAAGCCCATCTCTCTATCCACTGCACCACCTAGCTGTCCAGTTGGCCTCATTTGGCTACTTTATCCTAAAGCCTGCTACAGTGTTTCTGGGGTATGATAAACCATTATACTTTTATTTTTCCTGGTTGAAGACACAAGGCAAACCCACTTCTCTGAAATGGAGGAGTTTCAATCTTCTTATATAAATAAATACTCTCCCCCCTTTTTTTTTACCCCAGGCAGGGCTCACTTCCTAATCTCTCCTACCTGTTCAATTCAATACCTACAGAGTTCACTTTGTTATTGACAGCATCTCTTAACCTACACCGAAGAAGACATAGAAGTTGATAGTGTAACTTGAAACAAGAGACGTTGGCTGAAGAGATTAAATTAAGTCAAAGGTAGATGGTTAGGATGTGTGTTGAAGAAAGACTTGAGTGGGGATGACACTGAAAGATTTCCTGGGGCTAATTTTCCAAGAGAATCAAGGGAGAACTGATATAACAGGAGAACAGTCAAGTGAAAATGCATCTTATTGAAAGGGATAGGACCAACCCCCATCCTACATAAGTGTACCTGACAGGACTGGCTGTCAGCATTCACCAAAGAGATCTTTGATTATCCTGTATTTTAAAAATAACACCTTTCTTTTCCAATTTCCTTTTCTGTCTTCTTCCCTTCCTTAAGCCCATCTAGTTTGGGGAACTGAGACTGCTGTAAATCTAGTGACTTTCTGGCAGAGTATCTCACAAAGTTGGCAGAAAGGGAGGCAGCATTATACAGTAGAAAAAGAAGTAGCTTTGGTGTCAGAGGCTGTTGTATTTGGGTCATTTTCGGTCATGTCTGAATCTTTGTGACCCCATTTGGCGTTTTTTTGGCAGATACTGGAGTGGTTTGCCATTTCCTTCTTTAGCTCATTTTACAGATGAGGAACTAAGGTAGACAGGGTTGATTGACTTGCGCAGGGTCAAACAACTAATAGGTGTCTGAGGCCAGACTTGAACTCAGGAAGATGAGTCTTTCTGACTCCAGGCCCAGCACTCTATTCACTGCACCATCTCTGATTCTTCCTGCCTATGTGACCTTGGCAAGTTATTTAATTTTCCTTGACTTCAATTTCCTCATCTCTAAAATGATGGGCTAGGACTAGATGCCCTCTCTGGTTACCCCTGCTCTAAATCTATGATTCAATGGTCTCTTTTGTAACATACTCTGGTCCCCAATCTCTCACTAAACAAATGTGAGCTGTCAAGATAAAGATTCAATAGATTTCTATCCATCTCTTACTGGCTTGAAGCCAATATGATGTAGTACTTTTCCCACCTTCCTCTTTCTTCCTTCAGAAAGACCGAACATCATCCAAGGTGGGGTATCATGACAAAGCCACTGCTAATGACTTACTTCTTCAATTTGGAGAGCACTGTTTCCTTTGTTGAGTGAAACAGCGTTACTATTTAGAGAGAATATATAAGTATTCTCCATAAACATATACAGAGTACAGAGTATTATATATATTCATATATACAATTATATATTCTTTCTCTTTATATACATATATGTATCTATAATACATTCTGATATGTGTATAGAGAGGTTACAAATTATTAAATGAGTTATTGTTTATCCTTCATTTTTGGAAAAGACCATGACATCACAGAGTTATGTCTTGCCTTCCAAGTGAATTTGATTTAAGTGAGGCAGAGTTGCATAAAGTCATTGGCCTCACCTTTTTTTTTTGGTTATCCAAGTCCAGTGGCAGGACAAAAGTCAGAATGACTGGTGATATTCCAGGATGCAGTGGATGACCTTTGGCATCTTTGATGCCTGACCAAGCTCTAAGCACTCCACAGTGCCTATTTCAGCCCCCGTCATGGCCATGGGGCGTAAATTGTTCTGATTTGGGAAATCTTCACGTGGTTCACCGATAGGTTTGAGGCCTGTCAGTTACCTTCAATTAAATGAGTAAAGGCAGCACAGTGTAATACAGATTATTCTGACCATGACATCGGAAGATTTGGATTCCACTTTACTGCAAATGTGGGAAAATCCATTTAATCTTATAGGATATAGAATTAGAAAGTGCCTTAATGTTTAGCTAGGCCAATTCACTCATCTGATAGAAGATGAACCTGAGGCCAACAACAGGGAAGCACTTTTGACCTGCTTTTTGTTTGTTTGTTTGTTTTAAGGTAGAGAATGGAGTCTGCAAACTACAAGTCATTAAATGTGTCTGATTCCTGGCATATATTTATGAAATACTATTAAAGGGATGTTTAGTGAATAGCTAGAAAAGGATGTGGTGATTACAAAGAACCAGTACAACTGCATCAAAAACAGATCATGAATTCATAGGTCACCTCCATGCCACAGTGGAAATCAGAATAACAATTCGGGTGAAGTGTTATTGAGAGGCAGTGAGGCAGCACAGAGGATCAAGTACCAGAAAACGATTTATGAATTGGGCAACATAAAGAACATTTGGCCCTTGCCTCCTCAGTTACCAACATCGTCAGTATCAATGGACTTCTCATGATGTGCACTTTCTATTTCTAAATTCCAGTTAAAATACTAGGTTTTAGAAAGAGATTGGAATGGGCCATGTGACCAGACTGAGAATGCAGTTTTCTGTTGTTGATAAGGCTAGACCTTCTCAGTTCAAACCTGACCTGTCCCTTAAAATAGGGCCAGGGACAGTTAAATCTAGAATAGAATTTGAAATACAGAAGCATCCAGGCTTCAAGAGTAGTTGTGAGGCAGGCAATAGGGATTCCAACTAGACAAATGGTAATTACCTGTAACCCAACAAAACTGAGACTAATAGAAAGTTTTCCTCTTTTCTCCAATGGGCAAAGGATCATCTAGAGACAACTCCCCCTTCTTCCTGCTCTCCCCCCCTGTCTCCTTTCTCCCAGTCACTCCAACAGAGTGACTCAACAGAGCCTCTGCTAGTGAAACTGATGCTTTACATCAAGAGAAGCAATCTAACTCCATCCCACCTGCAAGAATGAATGCTTACATGTCCTTCTTTATGATTAGTGTACTCTTCATTTTAAAAATTCATTTTTAATGCAAGTTCTTTTTGAATTAGCATTTCTTCTCTCTAAGTTAGAGGTATCAAACTCATAGCTTGCTGCTAGGATAAAGCCTGAGTTCTACCTAATGAGATTAAAATGTAACTGTGAAAATTTTAAAATTAAAAAACAATACAACACAGATAATGTTAATTTGTGGTCTTCTAAGTCAACATGTGGCCTATGGGGATCTGCTTATATCTGAGTTTGACACTCTGCTCTAAGTCATATCTGTTCTATTGAAATTCATTATACATAAGCACTCAACTTGCCACTTGCAAAAAGGTCCCAGCAGTTGCATGTTGGAAAAAGGAATAAGACGTGCAATTGTAGAAATAAGCACAGAAAAGAACCCAGGACTTGGACTCAGAGAACCTGAGTTCAAACCTTGACTCTGCCACTAATTACTTAGGTGACATTGGACAAAAAAATCAGTCAACAAGCATTTATTATGCATCTATGGTGTTCTAGAAACTACATTAAGTGGCAAACTACATCACCTCTCTAGGCCTCAATTTTCTCATCTGTAAAATTAAAGGACTGAATTAGATGTCCTTCAAGGTCCATTCCTGCCCTAAGTCTGTGAATTCTTAGCTGAATATAAAGAGATGTTGTCATTCCTTATTTTGAATTTGTTTAATTCTGATTTTCTCCTCAAATAAACTAATCTACAGCCCTCTCTACCAAACTTTAGGCTGCTTAGTCTGCTCACTTCCCTAAGTCATTTAAATTTTCTTTTAGTCTTGTAAAATTCTAATCTTCTTCTCTATGATATAAATCACTTGGATGATGGAAGAAAAAGCATCTTCATCATATTAGCAAGAGAGCTAATATGATGAGGATGCTTTTTCTTCCATTATCTAAGTCATTGATGAAAAAATTAAATAGTTCTGGTTCCTTCTATGTAGTGCCACTCCCTATCAATCCATCAACAAAGATTTATTGATGGCCTACTGTGTACTAGGTACTATGGGGATGAAAGGAAGTATAAACTTCTTGGCCCACCTGCTCCAGACTGTGAGCACAGGTAGGGTAGAGGGGAGGAGAGCCTGGACATTAGCCAGAGTTAACGATTACGCTCAAAGGACTCCTATTGATAGGCATTGGTCAGATAAGTAACCCCTAAGAGGGGCAAGTTAAACTGGAAGAGATTTAAGAGCTTGTAGCTAGGAGGTAGCACGATGGATAGAGTTATGAGGCCTGGAATCAAGAAGAGCTGAGTTCAAATCTTGCCTCAGACACTTACTAGCTGTGTTACCCTAGGTAAGAGCCAGAAACATCTGAGATAACTCAAGAGCAACAAGAAAAATAAAATGTGGTGTTTCAATACAAATGGTAGGACTGATGATAATTAAGAACTGCAGATGTTAATGTTGTAACCTCCCTGGAAAGAGACTCTGTCTTGAAAGACCAACTCTGAACTAGGAGTTTCCTGAAATTCTGTTTAAAGCAAAACAAAACAAAAATATACAACAGAAGGTTATTCCCATGCAGAACAACTAAGGGGATAAGAGTTTGGGAAGGAAAGAAAAATGGGTACATCAAAACAAAGGACTAACAGAAACCAGTTTCTATAAGGGTTTATCTAAACACAGATGGTAGAGATTCATCTCACTCAGAAATGGAGATTTCAGAGTTCCTATAATGGATGACCTCAAATGGCCCAAAGCATGGTGTGAAAGGTCATCAAAAGATCCTGACGATACAAAGACATGAGGAAACCAATTGGAAGTTCAGCAATTCTCCTAGGCTGGGAGAATAGTGTAATACAAGGCCAAGGTCTCCTACTGCATCTGGGGCCATCTCCAGTCACCTTGATTTATGTCTTGCCACTAGGCCCAGATGGCTCTGGAGGAGAAAGTGACTGCACAGCCCTCTTCACTTAAATCCAGTTCACTTGCAAGTCATGACATCACCTTCCTGATGCCACGGTCCTCTTTGAGGATGAAGGACAAACAACAACATGTCCTCTTCCATAGAGGGTTCACTCACAATGTCTTTGGAATTCATTCATTAATTCAGGGAGAGACAGACACATGGATATGAATCTACCTTCAAGAACTAGAAAGACCTCCATGGGCATTTTTGAATGAGTGAATGTAAAAATGAATGAATGCAAGGTGCAAATGATGGCTAAATTGTTCCATAAGTTAACCTCTGCAGGTAATCTAATTAATACTTAATGAAATGGACTGTTTAGAAATGTAGCAGATTCTTCAACAGCCCATACTTTTCAGGAGCAGAGATTCAAGCCTGAGTAACCCTTTGGCCTACTTTAAGTAAACTTATATCATGCCAGTGTAAAAGCATATAGTCTCATCCTGTCTATATTCATTTAGAGAGTAATCGAATGGGAGAGCTGCAAGAGAATTTAGAAATAACGTAGGCCAACCCCTTCATTTTAGAGAGGAAATACTGACACCCAAAGATTTGTCTATATGTGTGTATGAGTATATGCATACAATTAAATACCTATATGTGTGTGTGCACTGTGTGTATGAAAAGCAGGATGGCATAATGGCTAGAGAGGTCTCAGAGTCTGTGGAACTTGAGTTCGAATCCTGATTCTGACACAAACTGACCATGTGACCTTGGACAAGTCACTTTGCTTCTCATTGTTCTAGGCCACTCTCTGGACTAAATTGCAGAGAAGATGCCTACCTGCATTGGTAGAAGAAGATTCCTCACCTGAGGGTTGCCTATATTAGTAAAATCACAGGCCTAGTCCCTATTCTGAATATATACATACACATACATACAAACACATAAATATACAACATTCTACGTGCTTATATACATATATATGTATACATATATGTACATACACAGACAAACTTTGGAAATGATCATACAGCTAAATATAAGTTCCTTGCTAGCAGGGACGTTTTTCTTTTTAGATTTTGCCATTTGTAGCCATAATACAATAGTACAATGCTCAGCATAGAGTTCATACCTTACAGAGAATTAGGCAGCTGAAAAGTTCTAAATGAGCTACAAATAAATTAATTGCACATGCATCTACATATATGTATACATTATACACTGTTCTTTGGGGAGAGGTGCGGAGTCCATATCTGATTTCATGAGTGTGGTAAACTTCCAGTATGGAAACTCCTTCCACTAATGCAACACAGCAACTTGGCTATAATTTCTAATCTTAAGGAATAACCTGGAACAAGTGAGAAGCTAAGTAGCCTGTTCATGACCACACAGCTAACATGCTGAGGGGCAGGATCTGAACCCAGGTCCCTCTGACCTGACTGGCCCTCTCACACACTGTGGCTGGGCTAAGACTCTCGGAATATATTTGGCCAAAAAAGCTCATGAATTACCCAGCATAATAAGTAAACATTAGCCTGAGAATCCAAATAAACATGACGAAGTCAGCTACAGACATAAGACTAAGTAGATAAATAAGTGAGACCTTGTTAGAACAGAAAAGATTCTTACCATATCTTGGTGCCAGATACAAATGCTTAGGTCGGCTTATAGCAATTTTTGTAACTGATTTGGATTACAGTATGTATTGAGAGGGCTCAGATTCTGGGATTTTTCTGCACTCTGATTAAACAAACAAGGAGAAACAGAAAATGGCAAACAATGCCATCAGATACAGACATTCTATTTAGATACAGGCGTGTCAGTGTAACAAGCCTGTCAGAAATGAGAAAATGACTATTAAGCAGATGGGCGATGAAAAGAAAAATGAATACTTTTGAGATCATAAAGCCCTAATCTGGAGCCAGACAGAGATGAAGGTAAATGAGACGCTGCTTTCCATAGGGAAAGAGCATAATGCCCAGGAAATAAATAGCAAACATACCAACATACTAATCACAACTGCTTGTGGTTATATAGCACCTTGTGATGAAGCATAGTATTACTGCGGCAGTTATTATTATTAGAATCTATTCACGTGAAAAACTTCATTTGAGGGTGGCCTAGACTGTCATCAATGTATTTTTTCAGCGTTAGTAATACATGGTTACTATACACTTCATGTACATTATGTCATTTTATCCTGTTAAGGAAGGTTGAGGGGTTTCCTGAACTTGTCTTTTTGAGTTGTCATATTTTCCAGAAATTCTGGACCCAGAACACACAGGAGGCCGGGAATGTATTGAGGATGAAGCCACTCCCCTCTACCCCAAGTGACAAAATGTGTTGTTTGCATCCCAAACCGGACTCCCTACATGTCCTTGAGAGTCAACAGGCGCTAGACAGCCTGAACTAGGCTTGTGTAGCTGGGACCCACATAGATACACAGGCCATCATATCTACGTGGTCTAACAGTTCCCAAGGGAAAGGAACGCAGCTTTTGCCATCACCTTGTTCCTCCCGTTTCAACAATCCAGCTAGCAGCTTCTGTGGGGGTGTAAGATCCACCCACAGCCAGCACCCAGAAAGCTGCCAACAGCACAGGTTCTTTTGATCTGCTTAACTAAGGAAAACAAGGTTAAAGGGGTTGTCGAGCTTACTTTAATTCAGCATACAAATAACATTCACTTAGTTCAGGGGGAAAAGCCAGCACCCTGAACTTCAGAGCAAATTACAAACAAACTACAAACATCAACAGACAGACCAAATACAGATTCATAGTTACCAACATCTAGGTTCAGCCCGGGAGCTCAGAACAAGGGCTGGCCCAGAGTCACACGCGCCACCATTGCTGTAGGTAGGAGCTCCAAAGAAGAGACAGCCAACCCTTGGTTTTATATCTTTTTCAGTGTCAGGGGTGAGTCACACATGCGACTCACCCACGTGACCTAGAATCGTCACAAAAAGGCCACTTAAACCCACGTGGTCTAAAAGCCTCTGCTGTCCCAGACAGCACTAGGCCCTCCCTGGAGTTAGCCCCACCTTAGCTGCCAATCCACACCCACTAAGGTTTTACACCTAATGGAGGTTTGGGCCTGGGGCTTAGCACTTAGTAAGACTCAATGAAATACACTGAATTACTTAAAGCAGACAAAAGCCAAACTCTTCAAGCACACTTTTTGAACTAAGTGCTAAGGAGCCCATTTTGCTTACCAACACATCCCCTTTGGGAGGGGTTTTGTTCTCTTCCCAGCTTTATTGCACCTTTCCCCCTCCCATGCCATGCCCCTTTAGGTGGAGACTTCTGGTATCTGTCATAAAAATGCAAACTTCTGGGGGCAGCTAGGTGGTGCAATGAGTAGAGCACCGGCCCTGGAGTCAGGAGAACCTGAGTTCAAATCCGGCCTTAGACACTTGACACATGTACTAGCTGTGTGACCTTGGGCAAGTCACTTAACCCCAATTGCCCTGCCAAACAAAAAAAAATGCAAACTTCTACATGAATGGTGAACACTTTGAGTTCCACATGCATGTTCGCTTCTCTTGTAATAAACCTAGTTTTCACATAAGTTTTGTGAAGTTGTGACTGCCTGTTGAGAATCCTTACAACACTTGTGCAAGGTAGGCAATGCAAGTGTTAGCATCATTTTACAGAAGAAGAAACTGAGTTTGAGTGTGCCCAAGATTACATAATTATTAACTGTCAGAGCCAGGATTTTGGACTCCATTAATAAGCTGGAGAGGGTCCCAAAAAAGACAACCAGGATAGTGACAAGCCCTGACTCTATGTCGTATGAGGATTAGTTCAACTTCAACGCCATAATATGGGGGAGGGCTTAGATTTCTGTTGGTCCCAGAAGGCAGAATTGAGAATAATAAGCATAAGCTTAAAAGAGGCAAATTTTGATTCCATGTCAGGAAAAAACCAAAAACCGAACTTCCTAACAGAGCCACCCCAAAGAATAATGTGCTATATTGAGATACGGCGGGCTCCTCTTCCTTGGAGGGGGCCTGCAAGCAGAAATTGGATATGCTTGTCAGATTCTCTAGTAGGGACTCCTTTCATGTATGGGTTGAGCTAGAATCTTTCTTTCAGCTTCCAAACCCCAGTATTCCACAGGCAATGCCTCTGTCCATAGGCTCTGCTTGAAAGCCTTAAAAATCAACTTGGAATCGTGATGCCAAGTAAAATACAAAAAGCACCTCCTCTATTTCTGGAGCTCTGTTATGTTGGTGATTGTGAGATGAATCAGGATGTATCTGGCACACAGATTTATCTACCTGAAGGATATTTGTTTTTCAACCAAAAATAACTTGATTCTCCTAAGCCACAGAACAGAAACAAAGTGACCTGAGAACTTGAGCAATCAGGTTCAACCATTAGCACGGAAGAACATTCTTACTAAAATTTTGTTTGTTTGTTTAAATGTGCCCAGAGCAGTCCTACCTACCACACAAAGACAGTCACATCTGGATTTCCACATTGAATTTTGCTTTGCTAACTTTTTATACCAGAATCTAGTCATTACCATTTTTTTCCAGCCGAACAAATTCACAGTGGGGCCCTTCGTTGCTAAGTGACTGTTGGTCTTTCCTAGAAGCCCTTAGAGCAATGACCATAATCACACGGTCCTTTCGGGTTCTTCAGTAGTTTTATTCGTACAGCTTTACATATGTCCTGGTATACTTGAGCAGCGGGGTGGCACAGTGGATAGAGCGCCAGGCCTGGAATCAGGAAGTCTCAGCTTCCTGAGTTCAAACTGGCCTCAGGCACTTGTTGGCTGGTCAAGTCACTTAACCCTATTTGCCTCAGTTTCCCCATCTGTAAAATGAGCTAAAGAAGGAAATGGTAAACCGTTCTCTAGCTTTTCCAAGAAAACCTCAAAGGGGGTCACCATGATACTGAAACGACTGAACAACAACATGCTGGAAAATACTCAAATGGACTAAGTGCTGAATTTGGAATCAAAAGATCAGGATTCAAATCCCAGATCTACCACCCACTAACTGTGTGACCATGGACAAGTCATTGACCCTCTTTGGGCCTCATAGTTCTCAAATGTGAAAGGAAGGCGTTGGACTAGATGGCCTCGAAATTTCCTTCCAGCTTTAAATCTGGGATCCTCTGAATTTGACTCATACCCTACAATGTTGGATTTGGAGTGAGAGGACTAGGTTTACAACCCACTCTTGCCGCTTAAAATCTCCATGAAACTTACGGAATTCAACTAACCTGATGGGATTCAGTTTTCTCATCTGTACAATGGAATGACTGGACTAGATTCCTAAAGGCCCTTCCAACTCCAAGCATATGAACCTATAAACCTCGTAGTCTATAGGTGGTACAGAAATCAGCATAAAGCAGCCTGTCTCAGAGATAATCTAGGAGGCCCAAGTTACTAAAAGACTGAAATACCCCAAATGTCACAAAGTTATTTTTCTTATAAGGTAAGGACAGCCTTGTATCAAAGCTCTGAAGGAGATATACTCAATAAAGTTCTCTGAGGAAGCTACATTATGAAAAAGGAAAATGCAATAATCTTGATCACCTTTGACTTTTTTATGGGGGAGTGGGATCATTCCATCTACTGAAATATTAAGATCTCTGTTAGTGTACATTTCAATAGGTTCCAATAACATTCTATATCCAGTTCATTTAGTACTGGGTACCCACCATGGTGAATGCCTATTATTTCACAGTATAATGGTCATTGACTGAAAAGAAAGGAACAGAGCACTAGGCTGAACAAAAAGCTCAGCAGAGAAAATTGCTGGAGATTGCAATCTGGAAGCTTTTTATACATAATAACAAACCTACAGAAGAGTTGGCTGCAAGCCCCCTCCACAAGCAGCTGGCTACAAAATGCAAAGTCACTGACCCAGTTTCACTACAATGGGAAAAAAAATGAAACTCATTTAAAGATGAAATATACCATTGCCCTCCATTCAGGTGACCAGCTGGATAAAGAATTGCTGGTGTTTCATGTTACCCCATGATGCAGGAAAAGACTGCTGGAAGTCAAGAGACCAGAATTCCAGACCTGAGTCTGTCTTTAGCTATGTCATCTTAGGCCTTTTATTTCAATCGAATCGAACAAACAGTTTGAGTGGCCATTTAAGCGGAGAGAAGGGGAAACACCGAAAAGATGCTGAGAAGGCAGAATTGGCAAGAAACTGGATGTGTAGGGGTGGGGAACAGTGAAGCATCAGGGAAGACTCTAAAATTGAGAACCTAGATGAATGGAAGAATGGTTGTACCTTTGACAAAAAGTAGAGTTAGAGGAATAGGTGGGTTTTAAGTAATATGGTCAGATTTTTCCCTAGGTCCCCCAAATGTAAAGCTAATTATTAATTAATTAAAAAAAACTGAACTGCTGAGACATAAACACGACCTGTAAGGGAGGTACTGGTACTTCCTTGGGAAACTCAAATAGCTATATGGTGGGTGCTCTTCCAGTGGGAGCTGAAGAGGGGGAGACTTCTAGGCCATCTCCATATATTCTATATCTCTCCCCTACCACTTTTTTTTTATTATGAACTTAAACATCAACAAACATGAACATTTCCATATACAAAGAACAGGCAGTGTAGTGAAGAGTGCTGGACTTAAGAGCCAGGAAAACTAGAGTTCAAATCCTGTCTCAGTCACGTTCTTGCTGTGTGATCCTTGGCAAGTCCCTTAAACCCTCTCAGCCTTAGTTAGCTCATCTGTGTAATAGAGTTAAGACTAGCACCTATGATGGGAGACTCTGGCACAAGACCGCCCAGCACAGTGTGCCCAGGTCAAAGAAGGCGCTGTACTCTATGAGCAAAGCAGAAGTGCAATAGCTCAAAAGAAACTCAAGACATACAAATTCAGAGACATCTCCACTCCAAATGTTCATATGGACTCTTTGCGCCCAACCTGTGGCAGAGTCTTCCAAGCTCATATTGGCTGATTGGCCACAGTTGGACACACTCTACCTTCATCCCAACATACTGATGTCATTTTGGTCTTCTTTGAGAACAAAAGACAACAACCAACCAGCACCTATTTGACAAGGTTGTTGTAAAGATCAAATGAAATAATATATGTAAAACACTCTGAAAACCTTAATGTGCTATGTAAGTGCAGATTATTATTATTAGCTATTATTAGGAATAGAAAAGAGGATTGTATAAGAAACTGTGAACTTCTGTTACATTGGTTTTTTTCTTTTTATAACATATACTAAATTTACTTGGTAGCAACAAATTGCCCTTGTATGTGTCCCCTTCTAAATTTCCTTCTGCAGTTAGGTAACAGTGGATACAGAACTGGGTCTGGAGTCGGGAAGACCTGAGTTCAAATGCAGCCTCAAATATTTACTAACTGTAGGATCCTAGGCAAATCACGTAACCTCCATCTGCCTCAGTTTCCTCAACTGTAAAATTGGGGCATTAATAGCACCTACCTCGCAGAGTTGTGAGGATCAAATGAGATGAGCACTTAGCACAGTACCTGGCACATAGTAGGTGCTTTATAAATGATTATTCTTTCCCCCCAATTCTTAATAATAATAATAGCTGATATTTCTCGAATGTTTCATTGAAACATTTTCTTCTTTTTTTTAACCTCTCTCCTTAATTAACATATATCCTTTCTTCTTAGAGACAAATTAAGGCTTAGCTTTAGTCACTGGGGCCAGGCTACATCAAGAATCCCAACCCAATAGTCATTCCTAAAACCCAACAGCTCCACGTGCAAAAGTCCCAGAAAACTTTCAACGGGGGCAGTAAGAATAACTGTTGCTGAAGCTCTTGGTTGAGTTTCTAGGAACCTCAGCTTATCTTTCTTCTAAGAGAATTTCAACAGAAAAGCATTATGAGGTAGTGGCAAGGATACTGGATTCAAAGCCTGCTTTCAAGTCTTGATATTGTATAATGGAAAGAGGAATGAATGAATTTAGGGTCTTGGTTTGAATCCCAGCCTTCAGCTGCCCCCAGGATAACCTCATCGCCTGAAATCTCATCAGCTTGGAGACTTCTGACCTCCCTGGCTTCTTTTAAGTTCCACAGTTGAAAGGAAGCCTTCCCCAGCCCCTCTTAATTCCAGTGCCTTCTCTCTTAACTATTTCCATATATTTGTTTGTATGCTGTCTCCCCCATTAGATTGTGAGCTCCTTGAGGGCAAGGATTGTCTTTTGCCTCTTTTTTTTTTTGTATCCCCAGAGCTCAGCACAGTGCCTGGCACAGAGTAGGTTCTTAATAAAAGTTAATGGATTGATTGATATGAGATTAGGAACAACGCTGTGAGGAAAGTGTTCTTGTTATCCCCATTTCACAGGTTTTCTTTCTAAGTCTGAGAAAGGTTAAGTGACTTGTACAGAATCACACAACTAGAAAGTGATTGAGGCAGAATTCAAAATTCAGGTCTTCCTGACTCCATATCTAGCACTCTATCCACTGGCCCGTAAGCTCCTCTTTAGTAAAATGAAAGGGTTGCACTAAATGGTTTCTGAGGTCTGGCTCCAAATCTACGATCTTAGCTCTGACTCTTTCTTGCTGTGTTGGAGTGTACCATTTATCTTCTCTCATCCTCAATTTTCCCATCTGTAAAATGAGGGAAAAAATACTTGTGCTATCTACTTTCAGGATTGTTGTGAGGCAGCGATTTGTAAAGTGTTAGGTAAACGTGAACGATTACCATTACTTTGCAATATAAGGTAGGAAATGAAACTATTTTGTTAGCTCCCTAAGAAATTCAGATCTCAACCCACACATTACAAGGTGTCCCAAAAGTCTCAATGCAGTTTTGAAATTTAATAGCTTAAAACTCCAACGAGACTTTTGGGACATGCTGTATATTATCTACATATGCAAAGGCTATTCATAGACTTCTCAGCAACACTGAAATCCATGACTGTATTACCTACGCTTGAAAAATGCCTCCTGGGTCATGGGTTAAAAAGAAAAGGAAAGAAACAAAGCAGTGTACACCATCAACAAAGCTGGCCATTCATAGCTAAGCCTGTGGACCCAAAGCAAAGAACCTGCAGACATCTCTTACCTCACACTTAGACAGCCTGATGTCTCACACACACACACACACACACACACACACACACACACACACACACACACACACACAGAATTGGTCATATTCAACAGAAAAGGGAGACAAATCCTCATCTGTTTGTTTTTCTCTGACATCATAATTTCCTCATCTGTAAAGTTAAGCTGGTAGGCCAAATGACCTTCCAGGTGTCTTCCAGCCCTCAGGCTATGAACCTGGCCTACTTCTCCTCAGGTGACCATTCTACTCAATGGCCGGCTTCAATCGAACTATATTTAGTCCTTCATACAGTCTACTTACCTGCTTTCTATCTGGAAGCTAGGAACAGCTTCAACACCCAGCTCAGATAACTCTCTTAACAAGCACAGTTCCTAACACATAGTAAGTGCTTTGTTAGGGGCAGCTAGGTGGTACACTGGCTGGAGCATGACCCTGGAGCCGGGAAGACCTCCCTCAGATACTTAATAGCTGGGTGACCCTGGGCTTAATCTCTTAATTGCTGCTTGCCTCAGTTTCCTCAACTATAAAAAGGGGATAATAGCAGCACCTACCTCAGGGTTGTTGTGAGTGAAATCATAATTGTAAATAACTATTTGCATAGTAGACTCTTAAGAAGTCCTCATTCTTTTCTCCCTAATAATGCTTTGCTCTGAGTTACTTGCCTTACCTATGCTGAGAGGTGACAAGGATATGACCCTATAAAGACTTTCTATTACCAGAGAAAAGAGTCTCCCTAGTCTTGAATTTCTATCTTGGATTGGCTGGCATCCACAGCCCTACCTCTTTCTTCATCAGCAATTATAATAGGGAAGGGGAGGAGGTAAACATGTCTCAACAGCACTGCACACACCAGGAAAGGCACTGGGGCTAGTGGAGGAGAATCAATATGGTCCCTGCTCTGTATGAGTTTATACTGAGATATATAGGTAAATAAAACACAAGGTAGGGGGTGATGGGAACAGAGGGGAGATCCAATTAAAATGCTCTAAGAAAATTTGAGAATGAAGGCACCATTTTCAGCTAGGGGTTCTGGGAAGGCTTCATAGAGAAGGTGACACCTGAGCTGAGCCCTAAAGGAAAAGAAAGATTTTCCAACAGTAAGATAAGAGGCGGGTTGCCTGGAATTCCAGGCATGAGATGAATAGGCAGTGATGGAAGGCAGCATGCTGCAGTCAGGGTATAGCTTCATTATGCATCAAGTACCTTGAAGCTAGTGGTCACTTAATAAACATTTGTTGACTTGAATGGTGGTGTTGAATGAAGGAGAAAAATGTGAAATATGACTAAAACCAGACAGTAGCCAATCATTAATGCCAAACTAAGGAATCTGGATTTTATCCTAGATGAAAGTAGGAGCCGCTGAAGGTTCTTAAACAAGGAGTGGCCTGGTCAGACCCATGCCTTAAGAAAATAAAGTGTTGGCAATTGTATAAAGGAGCAATTGGCAAGTGGAGAATCCTAGAAGCAGGAGGCCAGTTAGGAGGCTACATAGTCCAGGCAAGAGGTGATGAAGTTAATTCTTCTTTGCTGGAAGAACCTAATTTCTAATTCTTGTTCTGAAGCAAGGAAGCAAGGACAATTATGAAGCTGTAATAACAATATTACTAGCAGCTGCTGTGGAAGCATAAGGCCAATAACACCAGTACAGGAGGGCTACTAGCACATTTTCTTTGATCTGCTTTTCTAAGGAAAACAATTTTAAGGGGTTTGCAATCTCACTTTAATCAAACATACATATATCATTCACTTAGTTCAGTGGAAAAATTCAGCACCCTGAACTTCAGAGAAAATACAAACAGAAATTACAAACAGAGAAAATATAAACAGAGCAAATAACACAAATCAACAGACAGGCTTCTAGCTTTCTGACCAAAGCTATACATATATAGTTACCAGAGAGAGAAGCACCAACATCTGGGTTTTCAAAACACGTGGCTGGGGGGGCGGGGGTGGGGTGGCTCCTTAACAGCTACCCAGAATCTCCACACCAACACTCTTCCAATAAGTGAGCCCCCAAAAGAAAATGCCAACCTCAGATCTTGATACATGTCTCAGAGTCCTGTGGCACTTGGTTATCTCAGTTCTGAGAAGCACTCCAAAACAAAAGACAAGAGGGTCCCACTTTACCTACCCCATTCAAACAAAGGCAAGACTCATTAAAAGCATTTGATTACCTTAGCATACTAAAAGAGGAGAATTACAAAAAAGTCCCACCCTAATTGCCATAACAGAAGCTTGCCACATATCGGTGGTCTATAAAACATACTGTATTGCCTTGTGATTATAATTTTAAGTGTTTTGTTTTTCCTGATTTTCATTTAAATTGCTTGGGAATGTGTAATCTCAAAGCAGAGGTGAAATCTATTTTCATTTCAGTATTTCCCCTCGCCATTAGAGCCTGTATGCTGCTACCATTTTCCCCGAAGCTTCTTTTATGTTACAACTTTCTCCAAACCATCTCCTGCTTCAGTCACACAGGTCTTAGTTTCTCACACATGCTATGCTCATTTCTGCCTCCGTCCATACAGTACCTGCCACTTTAAATGTTATCCCTATGACCTCACTTTATCCAAGTCCTACCCATCCTTCAAGGCTCAGCTCTATTGTACCTTCACCATGAAATCTGACCTTGTGTTTTCAGTTTGCTCTGTTCTCTCACTTCTCAAAATGCCCCTCTCCCACCCTATCCCACCCTCACTGAATTCAATACCAGATAGTTTAACATTTGCTGTTGTTCACTCATTTTATAGTCATGTCCAAATCTTCATGACCCTAGTTAGGATTTTCTTGGGAAAGATACTGGAGTGCTTTCCCATTTCCTTCTCCAGCTCATTTTGCAGATGAGGAAACTGAGGCAAACAGGATTAAGTGACTTGCCCAGGGTCACAGAGCTAGCAAGTATCTGAGGCCCAATTTGAACTCAGGAAGATAAGTCTTTCCTGACTCTAGGTCCAGCTCTCTATCTAGTGTGTCACCTAACTGCTCAAGTTTCACATTTCTCTAAATCCCTAATCATTCATACAGGATAGTTGTGCTTTCTCAGCTAGTCAGCTCCTTCTAATGTCAAGGACTATGTGTTATACTGCTCTACCATGCCTAGCACCATACTAGGCAAATAGAAGGAAATCAATGAACAGTATTGGTTGATTGATTGAAGATTGTTATCAGTCAGTCTATAGGCACTTCTTAGGCACCTGATATGTATGAGGTATGGCCAGCAAGGTAGGGCAACAGAAGTGAGACGGTCCTTGCCCTCAAAGAGCCTACATTCTATTGAATCGAAAGTCTTGGGGCAGCTAGGTGGTGCAGTGAATAGAGCACCAGCCCTGGAGTAAGGAGGACCTGAGTTCAAATTTGACTTCAGACACTTGACCCTTACTAGCTATGTGACCTTGGGCAAGTCACTTAACCCCAAATGCCTTGCTTCCCCCCTCCAAAAAACAAAACAAAAAAGGTCTTTGTCTTGGTTTTTCCCCTATGGACATGTGGAGGCTTAGAAAGGGATCTCTGTGAATTTCTTAGAGGTGATGCTGAAAGATATTTTAAACATAAAGTGATCTTCCTTTGCTCCCTCATCTAGATAAAGCTGCTATAGCATACAGATCTCCAATCAAACCACAACCTGACTCTACTCAGCTCTGCTTAGAGGTATATGCAATGAGCAGCCAAGGAGCAGAGCAGCAGAATAACCAAAAATGGTCCACAGCTGGCACTGCAAAACATTCTTTGAGCAACTGACTAAAGAGATTTACACAAAAGCTGTTCAGCAGCCCACTTGGTCTATTTTTTCTTGCTTTTTCCTTTCCCTTCCCCCCTCCCAGAGAGCCATCTCAGATAACAGAGAATGTTTTAAGGAAAAAAAGAAAAAGAGGAAGAGAAAAAAATCAGCAAAACAAATCGATACATATTCTGAAAAGTGACAATATAGTCAATGTTCCCACACCTGTGGAAGTTCACCTCTGCAAAAGAATGGGGGCAAGTGTCTTCAGATATGTCATCTTTGGAGTCATGCTTGTTCTTTGTAACTTGGCAACATTCATTTTCAATTTCTTTGTTTGTATTTGTTGTTCTTTTCATTTACGTTGTTACGGCCACTATTATTTTCCTGAATCTGCATCAGTTCATTTAAGTTTTCTAGGTTTCTCTATAGTTATCATATTAATTTTGTTTGTTTGTTTGTTTTTACAGCACAGTAACATTCTATGGCATTTTCATTTGGTCTTTTTTTTTTTTTAATGAAACCCATGGACTCTCAGGATGAAGCCTGGGTGAGATTCTTGGAATTACAGGCTCAGAAACCAATAGATCTAGATCTGAAAGGGACCTCCGAGACCACGTAGTCCAACCTCCTCATTTTATTCCCATCTCCTGAGACTTTTACCCATCCGAAGTAGGCATAAGACACCCCTGCTGCCTCAGAATAGCACATGCTAAACAGAAGGCTTCTGGAAATATCAGATTCTAAGTAAAATGACAGTGCAACCAAGACACCAAGAAAACAAAGTCAAAAATAGACCGGCAAATCTTTCTTTTGTCCAAGAGAAGAAATAAAGACTCTGCAGATATACTAGTTCTACTCCTGATTGCAACAAAAGGGTAAGGGAGAGATATAGAATATATACATACATACATACATACATACATACATACATACATATATACATATATATATCATCATCGTCTTGTCATCATCATCATCATCATCATCATCATCATCATCATCATCATCATCATCATCTCTGTTATAAACCAGGGAGTTCTCAACCTGGAGTCCACGATCTTGGGAACCTGGGAAATCAACATGGCAAGAGTAAAAGACTGCAAGAAATTACGTAGCACGAATCTGTAGTGATTGAATCAGTTCAAATACCAGAATCTCACAGTCTGAAGGAACCCTAGAATCATTTAACCCAAACCTTCCCAGAAGCATGAATTCCCTGTATGCAATCCCCAACAAAGGATAACTGAACCTTTCCTGGAGCAGCTTCATTGACAGAGAACTCATTCCTTTCTAAGACAGGCAATTTTAGCTCTAATAGGAAGTTTTTCTTTACTTTTCCTTATGTAGAAAAATGAATATGTAACTATCCATCAATGAAGCCACAGCTACTGAAGACCCCAAATAAAATGCTTGCCACTAACGTCCTTGGCACTGTAAAATGGTTCAATAACAGAAACAAGTATCGTCAATCAATAAACATTTATTAAATTCCTATTATGTGCTAAGGATACAAAAAGAGGCAAAAGAAGTCCTGCTTTCAAGGATGGTATCATCGATAGAAATGACATTAAAGAAAATGCATTACCATCCTCTTTGCTGCTGTACCCTAAGGATGAGGATGCTTTTTCTATCTGACTTGCAGCTGAAACCTACAATATGTGTTGTCTCCCCCATTAGAACATGACCTTCTTGAGAGCAAGGACTGTCTTGCTTTCGTATTTTTATCCCCTGTGCTTGGCACAGTGCATGGCATATAGTAAGCATTTAATAAATGCTTTCTCACTTATTCATTCAACATGCAGTGATTAAGCACATACTGTGGCCATGTATTAAGCATGAAGGATAAAAAGACAAAAGTGCACTAGTCCCCACCCTCAGGAATCTTGCATTGGAAGGGAAGAGACAACACGTCCATATTCAAATACATGTACAATGTAAAGAAGATTACTATAAGGTCGTTTTGAGGAGGGCACCAGAAGCTTAAGGGAGTGAGGCAGCGATCGGTAAAAGCTTCATGTGAAAGTTTGCTCCTGAGCAAAGTCTTGAAGGCAACAAGAGATTCTAAGAGGAGGGAGAATATTCAGGGAAGGGTGAGAGCCAAGGCACAATCATGGAGATGGGATACCACCTATTTGTCCTAGTTCTTGCATTCTCTTGGACAGAAGGCATGAGAATAAGAAAAATATGTAAAAATACAAGTTCTCTACATGACCCACTGTGCCCTGTGTAAAAATACAAAATATTTAGATGGAGAATAAGAAAGGCATGACAGCTTATATTAGACAAAAAGCAAAGCATGAAATATAATTAGGGAAAGATATTTCTCTCAAGGCAGACTACCACAGTTCTAGCGAACAAAAATGAAACAAATTAAAAACCCTCCAACAGACTACCATATGCTTGGCATTATGGGAGATACAGAAGAATAAGTCATGGTCTCTGCTTACAGGACCACAGAGCTTTGTAGATACAAGACTAACATCCATGAAACAATGAATAAGCAATAGAAATTATGTGACAAAAGATGTGGTTCAGCCTAGAAGTGCTCCAGGCAGGAGTGCAGGGAAGTAGTGGGTTGAGAGGAGAGATAAAAGCTGGTTAGAGTACCAGCCACATGACCTTTAGCAAGTCAATGAACCTCTTCGGGCTTTATTTTTTCCATCTGTAAGATGAAAGTTGAAGATAACATTTAAGGTGCCATTAAAATCTAAAATTCTTTGACTCTATTATTTTTAAAAGCAAAGTAAAACACTCGAGGCCTGTCCTTTTTAAATTTGTAGGTTAACTCACATTATTCTCTATGCCTGGAGTATTATCTTCTGATCAATGAATTCCTACTCATATTTTAATGCCCTCCTATCAGAAAAGGTAAAGCCTGATTTGAATGACATTTCTTCCATGGAATCTTTTTTATTCCATAGTCAGTAACGACCTTTCTCTCTTCAGATCTCACATAGCACTTTTGGAGTACCCTTTTTTAGTGTCTTCATTATTTTATATTGTTGTGTTTTCTATAGATTAACTCTGCCCCCTAGACTGTTAACTCTTTGAGAACAAGGGCCATCTCTTCTCTAAATGTGTCTTCCTCAATATCTGACAGAAGGTTCTGCTTCCTTGTTGAAATTGACTTTCGAAAGAAATACAAGATAGGGGAGGTATGATTAAAAACAAGCTCAACTGAAAAAGATAATGGACCAGACTTTAAGCTCATCATGAGTCAACTTTTCATCTCTAGACCAGACTATTCCAAAGCCTCCTAATTTGTCTCTTTGCCTCAAATCCCTCTCATCTCCAACTTACTACATTGCTGAAAGAAAAAATGATTCTACTTTATAATTGATTTTATTCTGTATTATCACTGACATTTTTGTAATTGCCTCAGTCACGTTTTATTGTCTCTGAGTTAAGTTTAGAAATTCAGTTTTTTCTTTGAAATCTGGCCTATTCTTCTTTTAAATTGATTTTATTTTCAATTCATGGAACAAAACAAGCATTTCCATTACAAAGTACAATAAAAAAAAAGATGATCATATATGAAATTGCAAATCTACCATGTACAACTTCCTATTCCCTCCAAATATACAACAAAGTTATCATGTAAATTTCCTTTTTTTTTTTTCTTTTCTTCCCTCACTCCCCCCCCCCACCTCCCCACCTAGAGATGGCTATCTCAATGGTCTCTGGGTGGGTGGGGGGCGGCGGGGCAGGGAACCTGCAGCCCTGAGGTCACATGTGCCTTCTAGGTCCTCCAGTGCAGTCTTTTGACTTGAGTCCAAGTTTTACAGAACAAATCCTTTTATTAAGGGGATTTGTTCTGTGAAGTTTGGATTCAGTCAAAAGGGCACACTCGAGGATCTAGAGGGCCACATGTGGCCTCCAGGCCGCAGGTTCCCCACACCTGGTCTGTTCTCATGTCAAGGAAATCTGTTATCTCTATTCCACTAGTTGTCCTTCAAGGAAGTCTGGTCTGTTATCGCTACCCTTTCAGGAAGCCTAGTTTGTTATCCATGTACCACTAACTAACCTTGTGAGTGGACACCATAAGTCAATAGCCAGATGGAAGGAGAGGTGGTTGCTAGCTCCGCATCTGTGATCTCCAGCCAACCATATAGTTTCAGACACATTGAATCTTGACTCAAGCATAGTGATGTCATCTTGGTCCTTTTAGAGAATGAAGGACAACAACCAACAACCACACATAGTTTTCCTCATGTATGATGCTACAGGTCTTGTAACCAATCATACTGTCTTCCCCATCTATGTTGTTACTTTTTCTATGGATGCTCCTCCTCTTGTCTATAAACATGATCTGTGAGCTCCACCTTGGGGTCCCAGTTACTGATGAGGAAGCTGAGATCCTATTTATTTGCAAATTTGTGTCTTGCTAATAAGTCAATCATGCTTGGAACTTTGTACCTCAGTTTACCTTGATTTCAATAGGGACACTGACAAAGTGATATTCCTAAAACACAGATGTGATCATGCCACTCTCCTGCTCAATAAGATGGCTGCCAAGATAAAATAAAACTCCCTCTTTATCCTTTCCAATTGGGCTCCATTCTAACTTTCCAGGCTCATTACATGCTACTCACCTGCCTACACACTACATTCTAGCTAAACTGGACTACTCATTATTCAATTCCTCACATACAACATTCCATCTCCTATCTCTGTTCTTCTGCATACATTGTACTCCATCCTAGGAATGCCCTCTCCTCCTCCTCTTTGCTTAACAGAATTCCTAGCTTCCTTCAGAGCTCCTCTCAAGTGCCAATTCTTATACAAGGTCTTTCCTGACCACCACCCCCCAACCCTTTCCCCAGCTACTAGTGCCTCTCTGACCTTCCCAGATTGCACTACCCCAAATTACCGAGTACTTCTTTTGCATATAGTTTGTATTAACTTATATGAGTTCTCTCTGTTTCCTATGATTGAATGTAAGCAACTTGAGGCCAGGGACTTTTTCCTATTTGTCTTCAATCTCTACCACCTAGCATAGTGACTGGTATAGCATAGCAGGCCCTTAATAAATGCTTATTCATTGATTGAACAGAGTGATATAACAAACAGGAAAACTAATGCAATCTTAGACTGTGTTAAAAAAAGGTTATAGTGTTTCAGGTGATACTCTCACTGCACTGTCCTCTGGTTAGACCGTATGGGGAGTACTGAATTTTGTTCTGGGCAACAAAGTTTAAGAAAGACTTTGAAAGCTGAATGTAATCCAAAGGGTAACTAGGGTAGTAAAGGAACTTTCATAGGTTCTGAGTTGATACCATATGAAAAGCTGTTACAGTAATTTGGGCTGCTTGGCCAGAAGAAGAAAAGATTTATCAGGGCCACAATAGGCATCACAGAGGTATCTGATGGGCTGTTATGTGTAGAGGAATTAGGATTCTGTTCTCAGGCCTAGAGAGCAGAATGAGGACCAATGAGTTTTGTCTCAGGGAGACAAATTTGGGTTTAATTTAATGAAAAACTTTTGAAAAATTAGAACTATCCAGAAATGGAATGGCTCTGGAGTTAGTAGAATCCTCCTCACTTAGGTCTTTGAGGAAAAGCTGGGTGGCCATTTCCTGAATATGTTGCAGAAGGTATTATTTTTTCATGTGTAGTAAGTATTTTTCTTACTTGAATGGACACACTCAATTCCAGCTCATCTGCCAATCAGTAAGGCCTATTATTTAGCATGATGTAAGCAAAAGGCAGCTATGTAGCACAATGGTTAGAACACCAAGCCTGTTGAATTCAAATCCACCCTCAGACACATGCGAGCCATGTGACCATGGAAAAATTACTTAACCTGTTTGGCTCAGTTTCCTCATCTGTAAAATGGGAATGATAATAGCACCTAACTTGTTTGCCTCGGTTTCCTCATCTATAAAATGTAGATAATAACAGCATCTACCTCCCACCAAGGGTTGTGGTTTGCATCAAATGAGATAACTGTGAAGCACTTAGCACAGTGCCTGCCCCATAGTAAGTGCTACATAAATGTTAGCTATTGTTGTAGCTATTATTAAAAGGAAGCCGTTAGACTTGCATACGCTCTAAAGTGGAGAGCCAGGCCCCTGTGTTACACATTGTCATGCATATCTAGAAGCAGGCTCACCAAAACTCCATGTAGGTCCCCTGAGCACACTTGCAGGATCGGGCTCTCATTAGCCAGTCCCCCATTTCGCATGTCTGAGTGGAGCGTCCTCAGAGGTACCTTCTAGCTCAGAGACTGTGTAACTCAAAGATGCCTGAATTATTTACAAAGGACAAAGATGTTAACTTGCATTATTCCCAGTCACATTTAGACATCATATTTGTGATGTAGAAATCATTAACAAAAAGTTTGCCCAGTTACCAAATGCCTTATCTCTCTTCTTTCGGTTGCTCATTTTCTCTCACTCTCTATAGGTGACTATGATGGAAAAACTTTTCAAAGCACTTAAAAGAAGAAAAAAAACACCCCTAACAAAATGACAGCTCTCTGAGAGCAGCTATGATGTGATGGCATGCACTACTATGGAGTTATAGTCACTTCCTGCCTATTCCAGTAACAAAATAAAATTTACTGAAAGCTTAAACATGCTAGTAGTTCAATGGAATCTTTTAGGATGACCAACTGCAGCTGCTATGGAAGTTTGTTGAAATTCCCATATTCCCAGGTTGGGGCTAGATGAGAGGTTTTGCAATTTTGTTTTGTTCTGTTTTGTTTTTGCTCAGGTAACTCCAGAGCTTTCCTTGAGTTATCTCATTTTTTTCCAGATCAAACAAGTAACTCAACACGTACATTTTAGTCCAAATGTCCACCAATTTCTCATGCTTTGAGATCTATCCAGTGCAAGAAAGTGTCTTTCCCACTCTAGGTCAGCACCATTGCACACTAATCAACAAGGTATTTTCTGTCTGAACTCAGGGGTCATGTACTGTGGCGATGACAGGAAGAGGAGCAGAGATGATGTAACAACAATGTTGTTAGCCACTGCTGTGGGGTAAAAGACCAACAACACTGGCACACAGGAAAGGCTGCCAGCACAGGTTCTTTAATCTGCTTTTCTAAGGAAAGCAACTTTAATGGGTTAACAGTCTCACTTGAATCAAACATACATATATCACTCACTTAGTTCCGGGGAAAAAGACAGCATGCTGAACTTAAAGCAAATACAAACAGAAATTACAAACAGAGAAAACACACACAGTTGTCAACAGAAAGGCCTCTAGCTGTCTGACCAAAGAATTATATAGTTACCAGAGAGAGAGGCACCAACATCTGGGTGTTCAAAGGAGGCCCCCGGGGTGGGGGGCCTCCTTAACAACAGCTACCTAGAGTCTCATCTGGTCAAATCACACAACACTGTCCAGTGAGTGAGAGCCCCTAAACAAAATGGCTAACCTCTGAGTTTATATACCCATCTTTGGGCCTGAAGGCCTCCTACCTAATCATCAAAAGGGTGTGGGCCTGAGGTTTCCGCACCTTAGCAAGACTTAATCAAAGGCACGTGATTGCTTTAGCATTCTAAAAGAGAAAAACAGTAAAAATTTTAAAAAAATTTTAAAAAAAAGGCTCACCTTAATTACTAAGACATCTCCACCCCTTTCCAGGATCTTTGGCTTTACACAATCTAAATAGACATTGATTTGCCCAAACAAAATGCTAACTCAGAGTATAAATACCCTTTTTTAAGGCCCAAGATCTTCATATCTCTCCAGGGCTTCACACCTCTTGTGACCTAATTAACAAAAGGGTGTGGGCCTTCCTACAAATAAAGGCAAGGCTCAATCAAAGGCACTTGGTTGCCTTAGTGCTAAGAAGCACTCCAAAAGAAAAAAAACAGCAAAAAGTCCCACTTTGCTTGCCAGTACAGATGAAAGCTCTCATCTACTCCAGTCATAAAAACCACCTCATAATTTAGTGATGCTGACATTCCCTGCTTGAGAGGGAAACAGCTGAGCACCAAGATGAACACCTCACCTGCCTGCATGAGACCTGATCACAGAAAGAATGACACGTTCCATCAGCATTAAACTTGAGACTTTTTCTAATCCAGAAAAAGTAACATGCAAAGACTGTTCCATTTTGTAGCCAATATGGTCACCACTCAAACTGAGGCACACATGCTCACTTCAACTGTCAAGAGACATGAGTATGAAGTCTGTGGGGAATTAGGAGGGTTATCAATTGCTGAATGACAAATGTTGGTGTGCTTTTCATATTTAAGCTTTGACTTTATTCTTTATGAATAGTGTTATGATCTACTCCTTCTTAATATTCAATTTCAGTTACTTCAGCATCCATGTATAAAATACCTACTGTGTGCCAACCACTGGGAACAAACACAAAAATGAAACAATCTTTGACCTCAATGTGCTCATATTTTATCAGAGGAAACAATACGGACACATATATACAGTGTATATGAAGTAAATATGCAATAATTAGGAGGAGGAAGACTAACTTGAGGAACCAGGAATGGCTTCTTGTAGGAAGTAGCACTAGGGAGCTAGGGTTTCCAAGAGACGGAAGTGAGAAGGGAACATTCCAGGAATGGAGGACAGTTTTTACAAATACACTGAAATGGAAGATGGAATGCCATATATGGAGAACAGCAAGTAGGCCAATTTGGAAGTAAAATCATCCTAGATGGATAGGTTGGAGTCAAATCATGAGGACTTTAAATGACAAATAGGGCACTTTGTATTTTGTCCTAAAGTCAATAGGGAGCTAACGAAGCTTCTTGAGCAAGGAAATGATGCAGTCAGAGTAGCTGACATTCACATAGTGTGTTAAGATTTGTAAAGTTCACAGACATTTTCTTATTTGATGGCCTCTGATTAGCTCTATTTTAGCTCTATGATCTCATGGTCCTCATAACAATTCTATGAGGTAGGCACTCTAGGCATCATTATCCTCATCTTACTGATGAGAAAACTGAATTGCAGAGAAGTTAATTGACTTGCCCACAGTCACATAACTAATAAGTGTCAAAGATGGAATTAGAACCTATGTTTTTCCTAACTCTAGGTTCAGGAATTTTTCTTGTGACTCTCTCTGCCTCTCCTCTCCATTTGTATAGCACTTTAAACTTTTCAAAGTCTTCCACTTTTATTATTGGATCTTCAAGGCAACTCTGTGTGCCAGAAAGTGTAGATAACATCATCTCCATCAGACAGGTATAGAAACCAAGGCACCAAATGATTAGGTGATTTCTCAAAGGTCACAAAGCCAGACAGTGACCTAGAGAGGATATGCTGGAGCCAGTTCATTGGGAGAGCCAATTGTTAATTTATCATTTAGTGTGATCATTCACAACTCAGAAATTGGTAAATGCCACAAATCAGAGTTTGATTTATTGTTTTGTCAGTTGTCTAGATTTAAGAAAGTGTTGAAGAAAATGTTAATAATTCAGGTTAAATTTAAAAGTGTGTCATGTATACATTTTTTTCAGAGAGCTGGTTATTAAACATTTATCAACATATCGCAGTCAGGACCCAGATCATGAGACCCTAACTCCAGTATTCATCTCACTTCAGTCACTTCAAAAGGAATTGTGCTATCAGGAAGAAGTATTAGAAGTTCTTCAATACTTCAAAGAATCCATGACCTCATTGATGTGGACATTACCTCCATTAGTACAGATTGCAACCCATCCCTGTCTTCCTACACTGAAGAATTCTTAATCATATTCTATCAAAGATCCTTCACAGAAGATCTACCCAAGATGGCAGGGTTTTTTATATTTCATAAGTACCAGTGGAATATTTGGGGTAACCATATGTAATCCTTCACTCTTTCTGCATCACTGGTCCTCCTCCTTTTCTTACCATACATTTCCCTATGACCCTTCTGCTATAATCAGGTCATCAGTAGAAGTATTCTGTAGTCTACTTGCACCCAGCACACACCTCTTCATGGCCCTTTGGGTCCCCGTACCTTTGATTCTTTGTAGAGCATCTCTGTGAACAAAGGGACTATCTCAATTTGGTATCTGTAACTCCAGCTACTAGCATAGTGCCTTGCATTCAGGGAGTGCTTAATAAATGCTTGTTGTCTGATCAGATTAGAGATGACACCACTCTGAGTTTTGTAGCCATGAATACATTTATATTTTTCAAAAATGAGTCTGGTATGCCAGGGAGTAACTTAGGATCAGGAAAAACACTGAGAACTTTCTCAAATGCCATCCAGCCTTCTTAATTATTCTGATTTAATTCTAAATCCAATGTTTTGTTGTGTTTTTTTTTTCCATCTGCAGGGCCTGTTCCAGTTATACAGACTGATGTGCTAACTTAAAGGGTAGGCCTCTCAAATGCATGTCATAGCCTGGGTAATGGGTGTTTTTATCCATCCGATTTTTCCTCTATACATAGCTAGGCCAATCTCTTTCAATGAATTGAAAGTAGGCCCATTTCTATTTTTAGCCCTGAACTATTTTTACCCAACATTTACTACATACTATATTTTATAAACTTAAAGTAATTGATGTTTATTTATTGCTTTTTCAAAATGGCTTTAGGCTTGCCTTCATGCTGTGATGAAAAGAAGTGGGGGGGGGGCAAATGAAGCTTTTCTCTAAGGATGTAATTTGAAGGACAGAGAAAGCACCTTCTGGAGCACAGGCCTTCTACTACTTTGCTCAACTCTCTAGTAGTAGATTTCTTACCCTACACAGGGTGACTTTTAGCAAGGTAGAAACCTTGAGCTATTCCAAGGTGCATTTCTTCCCCTTAGGCTTCAAGCCAGGTAACATTTACCATTTGGCACAAGTAGCCATTTTAAGTATAATTCTCACAAAAAAAATGAAGGAAGTCATAAAACATTCTCCAGTCCCTAAAAGAAGAGCTATCAATCAAGTTAATTAGATTTAAAAGAGTTTGCAAAAGCACATTTTTTGACAGCATGAACTGCAACTTTGCCTATTAATCACATTATTAATTCTCTATTTTATAGTCGGGTCCATCAAAGGCCATTCACAGATGGTATTTCATGGGAAGATCTACTGCAGCTTTGATTCTGCCAGATTCATGATTCTTCATTGCTTTTGACTTTGAATGTGCCGAGCCAGATCTCAATTTCAACCATATCCTCTTTCACTTAATGTGATTAATCTCACCTTTGTAAGACTCACAGCAAAGTCCACCTGGCATGCTAAATGCTAGCGGTTGGTGGGGAGGGAGAGGCTCCCTCTTCCTGTCTATTTCCCTCAGATGATACATTACTTTTTCAGATCAAAAGAACCTTCCTTAAAAGAGGCAATTAGGGAAAAAATCTTTGTATTAAATATCTCTAGTAGGAGTTTGGCATCTAAGATATATAGAAACTAACAGTAATATGGGACCAAAAGCCATTCCCCAATGGAGAAGTAGTCAAAAGATATAAACAAATTATTCTCAAAAGAATTGCAAACTATTAACAATCAAAGAATGATAAAAACCACGAATAATAATCACTGATAATAAATCCAAGTCAAAACCCTGAGATTCAACTCATACTCGGAAAACTGGCAAAGAGGACAAAAGATAGGAACAGTCAGTGTGAGGTGGTAAAAAGAAAGACACACTAATGTATTGCTCAAGAATTTGTGAATTCATCCAACTATTCTGCAAAGCAATTGACAATTATTCAAATAAAGTGGCCAAAATGTCATGAGTAAAATAATAAGTGAATAAAAAATGCCCTTTGACCCAGAGGGGTATAATAAGCAAAGCTATACCCCAAGGAGTTCACTAACAAAAAAAAGTCTCTATTTGCATCAAAATATTTATAGCAGCACTTTTCTGAAGGCAAAGAACTAGGAAACAAAGTGGATGCCCATCAACAGCTAAACAATGGGACAGAATATTACTGTGCTGTAAGAAATAAAGAATATGATGAATCAGAAAAGAATGGAAAGTCTAACATGAATTGATGCAAAATAAAGAAGAGCCAGATAAACAATGACAACTATGGAAATGGATAATGGAAAAAACAACATAAAAGGCTGATACTATAAACAAATTAAGGGATCAAGGAATAGTTTATCTGTCAGATTCATGGAGAATGGAGGAATTTATGATGAACCAAGAGATAGAAAACATTGCGAAATGCAAAATGGATAATTTTGATTACATTAAATTGAAAAGTTTTTGCACAAACAAAGCCAATGCAACCAAGATTAGGAGGGAAGCAGAAAACTGAGAAAAAATTTTTACAACTGGAGCAGCTAGGTGGCACAGTGAGTAAGCACCGACCCTGGAGTCAGGAGCACCCAAGTTCCTCAGACATTTGACACACTTACTAGCTGTGTGACCTTGGGCAAGTCACTTAACCCCAATGCCCTGCCTCTCCCCTGCAAAAAAAAAAAAAAAGAATTTTTACAGCCAGTGTCTCCAATAAAGGCCTCATTTCTAAAATATATAGAGAACTGAGTCAAATTTACAAGAATACAAGTCATTCTCCAATTGATATATGGTCAAAGGATATGAACTAGAAATTTTCAGAGGAAGAAATTAAAGCCATCTATAGTCATAAGAAAAAAAATTCTCTAAATCACTATTGATTAGAGAGATGCAAATCAAAACAACTCTGAAATATCACATCACACCTATCAGTTTGGCTAATATGACAAAACAGGAAAATGATAAATGTTGGAGCAGATGTGGGAAGTTGAAACTCTAATTCATTGTTGGTGGACTATTAGCTGATCCAACCATTCTGGAGAGCAATTTGGAACTATGCTCAAAGGGCTATAAAAATGCATATACCCTTTGACTGGAAATACTGCTTTTATAGCTAGACCCCAAAGAGATCATAAAAATTGGAAAAGGACTCAGATATACAAAAATATTTATAGCAGCTCTTTTTCTGATGGCCAAGAATTGGAAATCGAGGGATGCCCATCAATTGGGGAATGGCTGAACAAGTTGTAGTATATAAATGTAATGGAATACTATTGTGGTATCAGAAATGATGAATAGGCGGACTTCAGAAAAACCTGGAAAGACTTATGTGAACCGATGCTGAGTGAAGTGAGCCGAACCAGGAGAACATTGTATGCAGTAACAATCATAGTGTTCGAGGACTGATTTTGATAGACAGCCCTTCTAGGCAATGCAAGGACCTAAAACTTTTCCAAAGGACTCATGATGGAATATGCCATCCACATCCACAGAAAGAACTATGGAGTCAGAATGCAGAGCGAAGCAGACTAGTTTCTCTTTTATTTTGTTTTGTTTTCTTTCTCATGGTTTCTCACATTCATTATAATTCTTCTATGCAACACGACTAATGTGAAAATGTGTTTAATAGGAATTTATGTGTAGAGCCCACATCAGATTGCATGCCAACTTGGGGAGGGAGGAGGGAAGGAAGTGAGAGAAAATTTAAAACTTATGGAAGTGAATGTTGAAAACTGAAAATAAGTAAATCAGTAAATTGAAAAAAAAGTGACTAGAAAAAAAGAAAAACAACTGAAAATGAATGTTAACAAAATTATAAAGAGCAATCATGGCCCACAAAAAGAGATATGAGAAAACACCTCCTTCCACTCCTTTGCAGGGTGAGGGTAGAAAGATACATGGTTGTGGAACATTGCATATAATGCCAGATTGTTTCAATGTGTTGCAGTTTAACAGATTTTTTTTCTCTTCTTCTTTTAAGAAAAATGTTATAAGACATGGTTCTCTGGAATCAGGGAGGGGACAGATATAGGAAGAAATGTTAGAGATATAAAAACAAAAGACACATACATATATACATATGTGTCTATTTTTTAAAACTTTTTATTGTGAAAAAGAACCTTCTTGGGTTGTTCATTAACTGGTAAAAGGTAAAAAATACTCACTATTGCTTTCACTTATAGGCATATATGGTTAGCCAAAGTTTCCAAATGGAAAGGATGGAGCAAGTACCTTGTAGGGCAGGGACATTTAGAAGTCAATCTCTTTCTCTTAATTATGTCTGTGATATGTGTGAGGACCACACAACCCACACTCCAAACTAAGTGTAAAAGATTTATTCAAATAGATCCGGTTAGAGAATAAAGAACAAAAATTGCCATAAAAAAGTTAGCAACAATGTTTTTAATAGATGTCATAATGCCAAATACTATTCCCTCACAAGCTTTGTGGGACAAAAAGCTTTCAAAAACAGAGCCCGAGCAGAAGGAATTAAAATCACTTTAGAACAGGATGAAATGCCAATCCAATCCAATCAACATTTATTAATTACCTTGTGATGTGGCAGACACTGTAAGCTCTGGGGACAAAATTAATAAAAAGAAAGACAGTTCCTTCCCTCAGTGAGTTCACAATCCAAAAGGGGAGACAACACACAAAAGGAGGCAGAATAGCAGTGGAGGGCAGGGGAGACCCAGGAGGGGGAAGAGATACCAAGGGGTATTCACACAGGGCCATCTTGTTCTGTGGAGCTGAAATCAGGCACGGCAGCAGATACAAAGTGGAGAGATCTATAGCCCAGTTTCTGACCACCATAAAAGAAGGCACTGAGAGGAGATTGGTATTCTTCCCTCCAGCACTCCAAACAGAAGGGAGAGGAGGCTGAGGCAGGTGGAGTCCATCAAGGCTTGAGTTAGCAGCATGGGGTGAGTTTAGAAGGAATCCCCATCATCCTCTCTGCTACTACAATTCTATGCTTTCCATGAGTCTACAGAAGACAAGTTCTCAGCCTCATATTTTAATCACCTACAAAAAGCTGCTATTTTATGCCATGCAATAATTTTCAGATCATTAACTATAAAAGAATAATAGCAGAATAGAAATTTGTCCCAGGACCATTCTGTATAAACTACAGGAAGAAAAGAATAGTTTTTCTTTCAGAATTATAATGCCTTACATGTTCAATCCACAAAGCTTTTTCTTACATTATCTCATTTAAGGTCTCACAGCTGGCCTGTAAGGTAGATAGGGAAGATAACAGTATCTCTATTTTGCAAATGAATCAAATGAGGCTCAAAGATGTTGAGTCATGGGACTAACTAATAGCATTGAAGTAGGACTAGAATCCAGTGTCCTAAGTCTATACTCTCTCCAGGTAAGCCAGCAGAAAATTTTTAGCTTTAGTGGATAAAGCATTATCAAAATAATTCTAAGCTAATTTCTGCTCTTGGATTCTCAAACATAGATTCCAGTGACCCAATGACAGCAAATGAGGCCAAAAGGTGACCTGATATTACAGTTTAGGATCTCTGCTGTTTTTAAAAAGACTTGATTATTGTTCCTTGAATACCTTATCATCTGTCCCATTTACCCTATGCCAAGGATGTATTGGTATGTTTCTTCTGTAGCAAGGCTGCACTGCTGTCAGAGTATTACCTTTTTGGTATTCAGTCATTCAGTCATGTCTAACTCTTCATGACTCCCTGGACAATAGTATGCCAGGTCCTCCTGTCCTCGACTGTCTCTCAAAGTCTGTCCAAATTCATGTTCCTTGCTTACATCCTCACCACCTGTCTCATCCTGTGCCATTCCCTTTTCCTTTTGCCTCCAATCTTTCCCAAATCAGGGTCTTTTCCAATGAGTCCCATCTTCTTATGTAGCTAAAGTATTTAAGCTCTAGCTTTAGTATTTGACCTTCCAACAAATAGGCCGAATTAATTTCCTTACGCATTGACTGATTTGATCTCTTTGCTGTCTTTTGATCTCAAAAGTCTTCTCTAGAACAACAGTTTGAAAGTGTCAATTCTGCAGTGCTCAGCTTTTCTTATAGTCCAACTCTCACAGCCATACAGTGCTACTAAAAAAACTTTGACTATACAGACCTTTGTCAGCCAGGTGATATCTCTCCTTTTTAGTATGATGTCCATATTTGCCATAGCTTTCCTTCCAAGGAGCAGGCATCTTTTAATTTCATGGCTGCGGTCATCATCTGCATCTGTGATCTTTGAGCCCAAGAATATAAAATCTGACACTGTTTCCATTTCTTCTTCCTCTATTTGAAAGGAAGTGATGGAGCCAGTTGCCAAGCTCTTAGTTTGTTGTTTTGGGTTTTTTTTATGTTAAGCTTCAAGCTGGATTTCACACTTGCCGCTTTCACCCACATCAAGAAGACTCATAATTCCTCTTCACTTTTTGCCATCAGAATGGTATCACTTTGCATATCTGAAATTGTTGCTATTTCTCCTTACAACCTTAATTCCAGCTTTTGATTCATCCATTACGTGATGTACTCTGCATATAAATTAAATAAATAAGGTAACAGTATACAGTTTTGTCATACTCCTTTTCCAATCTTGAATCATTAAGTTGTTCAATGTTTAGTTCTAACTGTTGTTTCTTGGCCTGCACACAGGTTCCTCAGGAGATAACAAGATGATCTGGAACTCCTATATCTTTGAGGATTTGCCACATTTTGTTATGACCCACACACAGTCAAAGGCTTTAGTGTACTCAACGAAGCAAAAATAGATGGTTTTTTTGTTTTTTTTTTTTCTGGAACTCCCTTGCTTTCTCCATAATCTGGTGAATGTTGGCAATTTGGTCTCTGATTCTTCTGCCTTTTTGAAAACCTGGAAATTTTAGTAATTCTTGGTTCACATATTGCTGTAGCTTAGCTTGCAGGATCTTAAGCATAGCCTTGCTAGTGTGTGAAATAAGCACAACTGTTCAGTAATTTGAACATTTCTTGGTAATTTTAACAATTCTTCTTTAGAACTGGGACATAAACTGATCT
Source organism: Phalanger gymnotis (assembly GCA_028646595.1). Taxonomy (NCBI): domain Eukaryota; kingdom Metazoa; phylum Chordata; class Mammalia; order Diprotodontia; family Phalangeridae; genus Phalanger; species Phalanger gymnotis. The sequence continues at coordinate 127,439,193 of CM053622.1, read as the reverse complement.
TTTCCAATCCAGTGATCACTGTTGAGTTTTCCAAATTTGCTGGCAGATTGAGTCTAGCACTTTAACAGCATCATCTTTTAGTATTTTAAATAGCTCAGCTGGAATTCCATCACCTCCACTAGCCTTACTGTTAGCAATGCTTCCTAAAGGCCACTTGACTTCACTCTTGAGGATGTCTGACTCTAGATCAGTAACCACACCATCATGGTGATGTTAAAATCTTTCTTGTGTAGTTCTCTTGTGTATGCTTACCACCTCTTCTTAGTCTCCCCTGCTTCTGTTAAGTTCCAACCATTTTTGTCTTTTATCATATCCATTTTTGCACAAAAAGTTCCCTTGATATCTCTACTTTTCTTAAAGAGATCTCTTGTCTTTCCCATTCTATTGTTTCCTTCTATTTCTCTGCATTGCTTATTTAAGAAAACCTTATATCCCCTAGCTATTCTCTGGAATTCTGCATTTAGTTGAGAATATCTTTTCCTTTCTCAGTTACCCTTCACTTTCCTTTAGAATAATATCTTATTTAACATCTAAAAAGAAAGCACAGTATATTAAGTCTGAGAGTAGTTGGCCTGGTTCTTCAATTTCAATAGGGAGGGAAGGGTCTAAGCCTATGGTTTCAGGTACCTAGGAAAGAAACCCCCCTCTGCCAATGAACATCAGCAACTGTTCTGAAATTCATGGTCTTGTAGAATTTCCTAGGGAACTGAGATGGGTCAAGTGAAAAGGCTGAGCTTACACAACCAGAATTTATCAGATTAGCCCCAAGTCTTCTTGACTCCAAGGCTGACTGGAGAGTCAGTCCAGAACTCTTATGTGTTATAAAGGAAGAAAGGAGAACAGAAAAGAGAACATAATGTAGTACCCAGTTAGGAAGCAAATAGTAGGCTTGCTTTCATTCAATTCAACTCAACAACTTTTTTTTTTCATCTGGATGTGAGTGTTACTTGTTATCTTAGCTCCTTCTTTGAAGTCTTCCTGAAATATCCTTTTGTCTTCCATAAATCTTCTCTCTTGGATCCCCTCCCACCTTTGTTCCAGGATGGCTGATGTACACACCCTTGAATTGTGTGTACAAATAAACTTGTCCAAGAGGAGCCATCTGAGTGGAAAAGGGCTAAACCCACAATCTAGGGGTGGCTGTTTTGGTCAGGCTGCTATCCCCCTGGGTCTCCTGGGATTTTATTCACATTCCTTCTCTAGAAACAGGCCTGCTATGCTTGGGTATTTTCTCTTAAAAGATGTTTTTCAGAAAGTGGAAGCCTCAGATCAATTTCCATACTTATGAGGCATCCACAAATGAAAGGTCTCCAAGGTGACAGATACCTTAAATGCTTTTAGGTGAAAGAATGTTTTCCCCTCCAAAAAAACCACACACTCTTGACCCAAGTTTTCCTGTCTGTGGGGCCGACAAACAGGAAATCAGCATCGTTAAAGGGGCATAGCAATGGAACCAGTTCACAAACAAAAATACATTCATATCTGCTTTTGTATATCCCCTAGAAATCATATTAAGAGATAAAAATGGGCATATTAAACTGAAAAAAAAATCAAACTCACAAGAAATCACCCTGCAACAAGGTTTTTGTAGGGAGAAATCAAATTACATGGAAGTTAGTACTCTCAGGGAATGCAGCAAAGGGGGCCAATTTCCATAACTTAGCCTCTATTAAAGGAAGCCTCCCCAGGGATGGCACTCATTATTTCCTCTGAAGCGCTGATAATTCTCTGTATTTGCCTAATGAGGAAGCTAATGCTTAACCTAGATTTGACTTCACTGTCTCCAGGAGATGATGTGAAGTTAGCTGGCTTTGAAGATTAACTATGCATTAAATGGTTTGTTTGGCCTCTCCTTTATTAATAAGGGCTTCCCAGAGAGCAACAGAGTGAGGAGGAGATACAACTAGCAAGTTAGGAAATGGGACAATGTTAAGTGCTTTGCAATCCTAGAAGCTTTGTAGGTAAGTGTGTAAGTGGTGATTACTATTGCTATTAGGTAGGTCAGTTAGTATAATGACTAGAGAGCCAGCCTGGGAGTCTGTTTTGGAGAGATTTATGGGACCCTGGGCAAATCACTCAACCTCCAAAGCCCCCAGACCACCCTCCAGCACCATAAGTTGCAGAAGAATTGCAGGGGGGAAGGGGTTATTCATGGAGGGAGTAACCTACAGGTATGAAATCACTTAAAATATATGTGTGCACATGTGTATTGTTATTGTACAAAGGGAGAGGCTGCATTATGTAGTGGTTTGAATAGAGACCAGACCTTGAAGCCAAGAAGACCCAAGTTCTGGTCCTTCTGACATGTCCTGTCTGGACAAGGTATTTTACTCCTCAGGCCTCTAGGTAATGCTCCAAGACAAGAGAAGGTGTCCACCTGCATTGTTAGAAGTTTCCTCATCAGAGAGAGCTTAAATAAGATAACATTTGTGAAGTGCTTAAGATGTGTCTGCTGCACAGTAGGGGATTAATAAATGCTTGTTCCCTTCCCCTTCTCTGCCATACTAATAAAGTAACGGGTTCAGTCCCTGTTCCTACCTCTATTATACAAAGGAGTTCTATTTCAAATTGGCACTGTGATCAGTCCTTCATGCATAAAAATATTGCTACCAACCGTTTTCTCCCTGCTGCAAATTTTAGGCTTTTGAAATAATACAAAATAAAAACAGCTACTCCAAGTTCTTAACTCACCTCTCAGTTACTTGACAGTCAGAGCTACCTCACACCACACTTGCTTCATTTGCAAAGGGTGAAAAAAAGTTTTCCTTTTAGTAAGAGAATACCCAGACCAGCATTCAGTGAGTATGAAGGATCCAGAGCCTGACAGCTCAAATAATAAGGTGAGGAGAAACCAGAGGGAGCCGATGGAAAGATGAGGACGCTCAGCATGAATGGTACTGAGAATGAGCCAAGAACCATTCTGGTGATGTGTCTTTCTGACAGTTCTAACCTATTTTCCCAACTGGCCTAAATGCTACAAAGGCCACCCTTCCTTATCTTGGGAGGTTTGGCATATCAGGAACACTAAAAGCAACTGTCCAAATATTATTGGCTCCTAATGAAGGAAATTAGTCACAGATGCCAGACAGTCCAGTCCAGATCTCTGAATCACATTCGTTAGTCCCTCTGCAAAGAACCCAAGCTTAGAAGAATCAGGCACTAGTATGGAGGCACCATGATACAGTGGAAAAAGTTCTCGATGTGTAATCACAGGATCTAGATTCAAATCCTGATTCTGTCATTTACTTCCTGTATGACAATGAGGGAAAAATTTAATTTTTCCAGGCCTCGGTTTCTTCATCTATAAAAGAATAAGTTGGACTAGATAACCTCTAAGGTCTCTTTTAGCTATCAATTTATGTATGATGCTAAAAACCTATGATTTCTAGCACCTCTCCCCATGCACAGCCCATAAGGACAAGGATAGGGGCTGGACTAGTCCTATGGTCAGAGAGTTATTGAGACCCCTGAGTGGTTAGATGACTTGACCATGGTCACACAGCCAGACTGCATAAAGTTGAATAAGAGATAAAATTTTAACATGGGCCTTCCCAACACCAAGGTCAGCTCTCCATCCACTATGTCACTCCTCTTGGCACATGGTGGTAGTGGTGGTTGGTAGTTGTTGTCCTTCATTCTTGAAGAGGACCAAAATTACATCACTGTGCTAGAGTCAAGTTTCAATGTGTCTGACTGTGGTTGATCAGACCAATACGAGCTCAGAATGCTCTACCACAAGTCGAGCACAAATATTCCATGTGGACATTTGGGGTGGATACTTAAAAATTGCGCATCCTGCATTTCCTTTGAGCTGTTTCAATTCTGCTTTGCTCATAGAGCACAGTACCTTCTCTGATGTAGGTACGCTATGCTGAGTGATTCTGTGCCAGTGTCTCCCATGTCACACAATCAATTCCAAAGTTCTTAAGAGAGACCTCGAGAGTGTCCTTGTATAGCTTCTTCTGACCACCATGTGAACACTTGCCCGTGTGAGTTCTCTGTAAAACAGTATTTTTGGCAAGCATACACTTCGCATTTGAAGTAATTAATAAGTGGTAATAATAAATGGTATATGATATATACTTAATAAATTGAATATTATAAGTAATTAAATTCAATCAACATTTATTAAAGGCTTACTGTGTGCCAAATACTGCAGATACAAAAAGGGGCAAAAGATAGTCCTTGCCCTCAAGGAGCTTACAGTCTAATGGGAGAGACAACATTCAAACAAATACATATGAAGCAAGCTAAACATAGGATAAATAAGAAATGATTAACAGATGGAAGTCATTGGAATTAAGAAGGGTTGGGGAAGGCTTCCTGTAGGAGGTAGGATTTTAGTTGGGACTTTAAAAAAAGCCAGAGAGGTCAGTAGTCAGAGTGGAGGAGGAAGAGTGTTCCAGGCATGGGAAATAGCCAGAATAAATGGTACCTAGTAGGTACTTAATGCATTCTTATTGAAATGATTCTATGATGTACATTTGGGATGGCAAAAACACTCACTATGAGAATCCTTATTACAGACAGTTCTAAGAAGACCTAAAGAGAGGTTTGCCCAACATTTTGTAGGGATGTGAAGTAGAGGGGGTCAGAGAAAGGACCTGTGATTTCATTGATTTGGGGAACTCCTGGTGTGGAAACTTCCTCTATCAATGCAGACTGGCCATTGCTTGGGCATTCCAAGATGAACTGACTTGCCCGTGGTCACACAGCTAGTAGCTGTCAGAGGCAACACTTGAACCAGGATCTTCCCTTCAAGTCTTCAAGACCTGTTGCTCTCCAAGCATACTGCCTCCAAAGACCAGGATAAGGACTTTATTACTATAGGGAACTCCCAGTGAGTAAACTACCTCTACCAATGCATGCCTTTCTCTGCAACTTATATTCTTAGAGAGTTGCCTAGGGCACTGAAAGGTTCAGCAAATTGCCTAGGGTCATACAATAAGAACATGTGGACTTGAACTCAGGTCTTTCTCGTTCCCAAAACAGCAGTCTCTCCTTTGCCTTGCTCCCTCTCCTATATGAGAGGAGGGAAGTTGGGACCACAACAATATCTCATGGGAAACAGGTACTGGAAAATCCCACTGTATTAGTGGGAGAGGCATGAGATATCGAGGACTATTCTTGGCTCATTTAAAGGACAGATCACACTGTTTTCCTTCAATTCCACGGGGTTCAGTGGAATGACAAGCTATAATTTAGTGTCCCTGCACTCAACACAGTCCATGCACTCTGCCAAAGACTGTCAATGATGAGCAATAGACACGCTGGTAATCTGTGCCTCATGGGAACGACTTGTTTTTAGCTATTTTAAGGCACCTATATTATCAGCATCACCTGGGAAATGGATGCTGGCAGGCAGATAATATCTTCAAAATTACAGGGTTGATGTATCTCTTTCCGTTTATGTAAGGAGATATGGGTGTACATACAGATGCATGATCTATCAAACTATTAAGTATCTCCTGTTTGAATCTTATTTAGCTATACACGCACGCACGCCCACACATGCACACACACACACATGCACACACATGTGAATGTCCCACCAATGCTCCTCTGCTTTGAAATCTCCCATGCACAATTTCAGAAAAGGAGGCTGTGGTCAACAGTCCTATCACTGGTTCTGGGTTTATCGTATATCAGCTATCAGCTCGGGCAGCTAGAGTAGTTCTCTGGGATGGTCTCAAGTGTAACAATGGCATTGATACAGCTATTAAGAGCTAGAATTAAAGGGAGGGGGCAGGAACGTTGGGTTTTTCCCCAGGGTGCTGGAATTTAGAGAATGTTCTCAGCACTTGCAGGCCCCCAGTGGCCTAGAAACAACTGGGTTTAGCACTTAGAGTAATTAGTTAAAATAGGAAGTGACCAGATAGTGTGCACTTACTCCCTACCTTGGTCACACCAAAGGTAAACCCCTCCCAGGCCTGCTTCACTCCCTCCACCTCCAGCAGCATGTCAGATATATCTTGTGCTGCCTACCGCAAGGGCAAAAATGGCTAGTTATGGCTCCGAGACATCATGAAGATCTACTTGCCTGTTTGGTATAAGTCTGGGCTGGGCCATTTAATTGCAAGCTCACCTCAGTTTGGGGAGTATGGCTTAATGTTCATATTATAGCTCTAGTGACTTCAGGCCAATATCCATACTGCTGTGATGTCTATTCTGATGGATTAGGAGCTGATGATAGGAAAGCAGAGTCCCAAGTGCTGACTTCAGTGAGAAAGAGCTTCCTTAGCCAGTAGATGGTGCAGTGGATAGAGCCTTGCAATCAGGAAGACCAGAGCTCAAACACAGCCTCAGACAGTGTGACCTTTGATAAGCACTCAACCTTTGTCTGTCTCAGTTGTCCTCATTGTAAAATAAGGATAACAATAGTCCCTACCACCCCACCCCACCCCACCATGGCTGTTGTGAAGTCAAAATGAGGTAATATTTGTAAAGTGCTTTGTAAACCTTAAAGGGCTAAATAATTGATGAGGAGAAGGGATACGGTCTCACCCATTTAGTCTCACAGGTCTTCCACAAGGGGTCTACTCAACATGCAAAGGGCTTTTCCCTAGATCTCTTGACGTTGGGTAGATACCAATATAGCACATAAATTATTTATTGGTTATTCCTCACTACTGCTGTGTGATTAGCCCACTTCCTTTTGAGATCATCTTTCTCTCTGGCCTTATGCCGCTTCCCTCACATAAGCATCTCTTGATAATATGTTATAATCTACTCATACCTACTACACACATTTCTGTTGCCCTCTGAAATTTCAATTCTTTAGAGACTTGGGTATTTCATGGCTTGAAATCAAATAGCATCATTGAAAGAGTATTAATATTAAAATAATGATTCTGTTTCAGAGAGAATTTTGTGAGTCATTAAAGCCCTGTGTACTATCTCAAAGCAAACTCAGCATAGCCTCCACCTCTTATTCAATTTGGGGGCTGGTTCATTGTCTACCCATAGTGTCCATCAAAAATATACGTACTCGTGGACCAGATCTGTGGGTTATCTATTTAACTGAACGTTGTTGAAATGCCCTGCTCCTAGATTTGGAACACACCAAGCTCTTCTGTAACTGGTTCTGATCTGTTAACCACAGGTAAGAAGACAGACTGTTGATTGGCAGTATAGATGGGTTACATTCACAAATCTTTAACCCAAAAAAGCGAGTCTTTTCCTTTGGCCTGGGGCTCTTTCCTTTCTAGCTGCTGCTCAGCTTGGTAGTACAATGGATAGAGCATTGCACCTGGAGTTAGGAAAACTTGAGTTCAAATCCAGCCTCAGAAATTTGTGTGATGCTAGGTAAGTCATTTAACCTCAATCTCCTCCTCTGTAAAATGGGCATAATAATAGCATTTACCTCCCAGGGTTTTTGTAAGAATCAAATTAGATAATAGTTGTAAAGTGCTTTGCTGATCTTAAAGCACTATATAAATAGTGGCTATGATGATGATGATGATGACATAGGGGGAGCGGTCTTGGATGCTACCCATACAAGGTAACACATGGCAGGCCTTTTTCCTTTGCCTATTTGTGTTCATTCTTTCCTGCATTAAGTTAAGGAGGCTCTAGATGGCTATGACACTGAGCTTTGAAAGGTCAGGGGAGTCCAAAAGACTCCAGGGTCTCCAGAAGCCATCCAAATCCAGGCGGTATAGTGCATGCCTGGAATTGTCAGAAGCTAGACAATGAGGAGCAAAGTTCTGAGCAACTTGCTTGACTTAACCTAGCAGTAAAGGAGATATAGATTCGCCCATCCATTGGTGGCACAGTGGATAGAGCACCCAGTCTGGAGTCAGGAAGACTCATCTTCCTGGGTTCAAATCTGGCTTCAGACACTTACTAGCCATATGACCCTGAGCAAGTCACTTAACCTTGTTTGCCTCAATTTCCTCATCTGTAAAATGAGTTGGAGAAGAAAATGGAAAACCATTCCAATTATCTCCACCAAGAAAACCCCAAATGGGGACACGAAGAGTTGGACATGACTGAAAAATGATTGAACACAGGAACCCATTGGCCATTTTGCTTTAAGAACTGAATTTGGGGGGCAGAGCCAAGATGGCAGCTGGGAAGCAGTGACTGGCGTGAGCTCCCCACCAAATCCCTCCAAAAACCTATAAAACAATGGCTCTGAACCAATTCTAGAGCTGCAGAACCCACAAAGTGGCAGAGGGAAGCAG
>CM053622.1:127412098-127430507 GCA_028646595.1 Phalanger gymnotis | reverse complement strand
AATGGGGAGAAAATTGGTAATTCAAACGCCTGTGAAAATCAATGCTGAAAACCAAACATGTCAAAAATAAATTTAAAAAAAAAAAAGAACTGAATTTGGTGGTGCAAATGCTATATAGAAACTGATGAGGTGCTTGTGCTTAGACCCTAAATTCTAACAACCACTGCTTGGGTGCCTATGCCTGAACCCCAGTTCCAAAACACATCCAGTTCTCATAAACACATCTAGTTCTCAAAACATATTCTGTCCCAGGCTGTTACTCTCTGGTTAAAGGGCAGCATGACCCAACTTATCTCTGCTTCTTCTTCAGTAAGCAGCTATGCCCAATTATAGATTGATTTCTGGATGCTGATAATTGACTGTACACTGAGTCATAACCATATTTACTATTCACTGATCTTTCTAACATGTATCCTAGATATAGTATTTTGTCTAACAAGATATTAGATAAGAAACTATATAGAGATTCCCCTTTAGCCCCGACCAGGTAGTGAACTTAGTGATGTTTCATAGTAAAAACCACACCCCCAGTAAGCCCCCCTGTGGGCTATTTCCTAGAGAACTCTGGGTAATACGCCTGCACAGTAGATACTAAATGTGCATGTTTCTTTAAGAACTAACCACTCCCTGAACATGACTTAACCACTCCATAATCCCACCCCTAAACACCTAACTGACATGCCCCCCCCCTTAATCTCCTTTTAGCTTCTATAAAGATTCCCCCTGCACCTCTTTATGGTTGTAGGTTCCCTAAGAACTCTTGCCCACTGAAAAGCATAATAAATCTTTGCCTCCTTGACTTAAAGAATGCTTGGGTCCATGAATTCATTCCAGGTGGCCTTGCCTGGGAACTTTGGTTTGGGATCCCTGCATTCCTGGGTTTCTTCTCCCCCTCTACAGAAACCACATTAAGTTTGAGACCAAGTTGTAAGAGTAAGAGACCAAGGTGGTATAGGGGAGAGCGTGACCCTAGTTGTGTAGGGAAGATGTTTATACTTCTGTTCTTGATAAATCTTCTAATTAAATATTCTTTTGTAAAGAATAATTAATGTTAATTGGTTAAATGCAATTGGGGAGCTAATCACTTGTGACCAATAGTAGACTAATAGAATTAGAGATACCCTTGAACTTTAAAGGTCCCTTTCAAAATCCCCTGAGGGAAAACAGAGCTGGTTTCACTTTGGGAGAGTCCAGAATCATCCTTACCTTGAACTGGCATTCTAATTCCTGCCCTGGGGACATATCTTCTTGATTAGGTGAGATTTCACCATAGCTCCCACACCCAGTAGACTCTACTCCAACTACCTTTCCACTTTGTCTTCTCACTCAGCTCTTCTCAGACCCAGCATTCCAGCTTATACCTTTGTGTCCTCTGCTCCTGACTGATGAGCATTCACTGGGTGGGTCCCCAGACCCACCATGCTACACACTCTCCATTTTCCTGCCATGACACATGCATTGTCCTACCCTTTCTCCTGCCTCCTCCTTTTTCACCTATTACTCTGGGAACAGCAATCAAAGTGGGCCTGTGCTTGCTGGAAAGGGTATGTCACTTGGTGGACATAAGATTTCACTCATTATCCCTGTGACTCCTTAGACCAAAACACCACTCCCCCTATAGGTGCTGTCTTCCCTCATTAAAATGTAAGTTCCCTGGGGGAAAGAGATTGTCTTCTTTTTGCTATTTGTATCCCTAGGGCTTAATACAGTGACTAGCACAGAGTAAACATATAACAATAGGAGGCACAGAGGATAGAGTACTGGGCTTAAGTCAGAGAGACTCATCTTCCTGAATTCAAATTCAGCCTCAGACACTAGTTGTGTGATCCTGGGCAAATTATTTCACCCTGTTTGCCTCAGTTTCTTCATCTGGAAAATGAGCTGGAGAAGAAAATGGCAAACCACTCCAGTATCTTTGCCAAGAAAACTCCAAATGGGGTCACAAAGAGTTGGTCACAACTGAAAAACAACTAAACAACAACAATAAGCACTTAACAAATGGTTTTTCATTCATTCATTTATTGCTAATATGTTGCAGTGCCCCATACCTTTTTATTGCCTTCAATTACAGTTCTTCAGAAACTATGATATTCTGTGACATCTCTTAAGATGAGGAAATCAAGACCACAGAGGTAAAGTGACTTATTCAAGATCATATAATTAGTGACAGAGATGTCTGTTTCTAGCCATCCAACTTATTGACTGTGTGATCAATGCCCCTTCAGTTTTCCACTTCTTTCAATTAAAATATTCATACCTGTTATTTCTAAAAGACAAAAATAAAATATTCCACTTAAATAAGTTTTACCTTTTTCTCCTAAACATAAAGAGAATAATCCAGCTAAAGAAAATATTTCACCTGAAAAACTAGCCATTTATAAAAGAAAATCTTCTAACAGTTAAGTTAAACAAATTGAATTATCTCTGACTGATTATCTCCCACTCCAGAGAACTCTTGCATGAGATTCTGAATTGAAACCTCAGTATCAAAGTAAGGTGAACTTTCAGTTAAATGACCATGAGAAAATTTTCATCTTGCTTAGTTCATGATTCATCCTCATTGAAAATGGTTCCTTTGGTAACTAGAACACTTTTCTTTTAACGAACATTTCTTTTTCCAAGAGAAGCTTCTGGCATATATTCCTGAATGCAGTCTACTTTCTTATATGTTGGAGAATTATTCAACTTTATTTCAAAACCTGATAAGATTCTTTTAGATCCATGCCATGGGGTTGCCTTGCTAAGAGGTCCCACACTGGATGGGATCTATGGCAAATCTGAAACTGAAATCTATTCCATTATGTGGCATTGGTGATAAAACATTTCCTCTCACTAGTTAGGCTTATGAAAACATTATTTGCACATTGTTGTGATTATCAAGATTAGTTTAAAAAAAACCAAGTCAGCTCTCCTTCCCCCATCCCCTGCCTCCCACCAGCTCCCCCGGATCCACCAGTACTGCAGCCCGCGTAGCTCCGACTCCGGGGCTGGCAGGGGTAGGTAGACATTCACAGCATGGTGCAATTCACACCTCCGAAAGACAGGCACACAGATTGAGAACATAGAGGAGGATTTCTGGGATGGCCTGAAGCTCATGTTGCTCTTGGAGGTGATTTCAGGTGAACGTTTGGCCAAACCAGAGCGAGGCAAGATGAGGGTACACAAAATCTCCAACGTGAATAAGGCCCTGCACTTCATTGCTAGCAAAGGGGTCGAACTGGTCTCCATTGGAGCAGAAGAAATTGTGGATGGGAATGTGAAAATGACTCTAGGGATGATTTGGACTATCATCCTTCTCTTTGCTATTCAGGATATCTCAGTGGAAGAGACATCGGCAAAGGAAGGGCTGCTGCTGTGGTGTCAGAGGAAGACAGCCCCATATAAAAATGTAAACATGCAGAACTTCCACATCAGCTGGAAAGACGGCCTTGGGTTCTGCGCGCTGATCCACAGACACCAGGCAGAGCTCATTGATTATGGGAAGCTGTGGAAGGAAGACCTACTCACCAACCTAAATACAGCTTTTGATGCGGCAGAGAAGTACCTGGATATCCCAAAGATGCTGGATGCAGAAGACATTGTTGGAACTGCCTGCCCTGATGAAAAGGCCATCATGACCTATGTTTCTAGTTTCTACCACACCTTCTCAGGAGCCCAAAAGGCGGAGACAGCAGCTAATAGGATCTGCAAGGTGCTGGCAGTCAACCAAGAGAATGAACAGCTGATGGAAGACTATGAGAAGCTGGCCAGTGATCAATTGGAGTGGATCTGTCGCACTATCCCATGGCTGGAGAACCGGATTCCTGAGAACACCATGCAGGCCATGCAGCAGAAACTGGAGGATTTCCGAGACTACCACTGCCTGCACAAGCCCCCTAAAGTCCAGGAAAAGTGCCATCTGGAGGTCAACTTTAACACATTGCAGACCAAACTCCGACTCAGCAACAGGCCTGCTTTCATGCCCTCCGAGGGGAAGATGGTCTCGGATATCAATAATGCATGGGGCGGCCTGGAGCAGGCAGAGAAGGGTTATGAGGAGTGGCAGTTGAATGAGATCCGGAGGTTAGAGCGACTGGACCACCTGGCTGAGAAGTTTCGGCAGAAGGCCTCTATCCATGAAGCCTGAACAGATGGCAAGGAGGCCATGTTGCAGCAGAAGGACTATGAGACAGCCACCCTTTCTGAGATCAAGGCCCTGCTGAAGAAGCACGAGGCCTTTGAGAGTGACCTTGCTGCTCACTAGGACCGAGTGGAACAGATTGCTGCTATTGCACAGGAGCGGAATGAATTGGATTATTACAATTCTCCCAGTGTCAATGCTTGTTGCTAAAAGATCTGTGACCAGTGGGACAACCTGGGAGCATTGACCCAAAAGAGAAGGGAAGCTTTGGAGAGGACAGAGAAGCTGCTAGAGACAATAGACCCACTATATCTGGAATATGCCAAGAGAGCTGCTCCTTTTAATAACTGGATGGAAGTGGCCATGGAAGATCTTCAGGATACCTTCATTGTGCACACCATAGAAGAGATTCAGGGATTGACCACAGCACATGAACAATTCAAAGCCACCCTCTCTGATGCTGACAAGGAGCAACAGGCCATTCTAGGAATCCATAATGAAGTTACCAAAATTGTCCAAACATACCATGTCAATATGGCTGGGACCAATCCCTACACAACCATCACCCCTCAGGAGATCAATGGCAAATGGGATCACGTTCAGCAACTAGTACCACGGAGGGACCAGGCCTTGATGGAGGAACACACCCATCAGCAGCAGAATGAACGACTCCACAAACAGTTTGCAGCCCAGGTCAATGTTATTGCAGACCAGGATGGAGGAGATTCGCCGCATCTCCATCGAGATGCATGACACCTTGGAGGACCAGCTCAATCACCTTCGACAGTATGAGAAGAGCATCGTCAATTACGAACCAAAGATTGACCATCTGGAAGGAGACCACCAGCAGATCCAGGAGGCTCTTATTTTTGACAACAAGCACACCAACTATACCATGGAACACATCCAAGTGGGATGGGAACAGCTCCTCACCACCATTGCCAGGACCATCAATGAAGTGGAGAACCAGATCCTTACCTAAGATGCCAAAGGGATCAGCCAGGAGCAGATGAATGAATTCTATGCCTCCTTCAACCACTTTGACCGGGATCACTCCGACACACTCGGTCCTGAGGAGTTCAAAGCCTGCCTCATCAGCTCGGGTTACAATATTGGCAACGACCCCCAGGGAGAGGCAGAGTTTGCCCGGATCATGAGCATTGTAGACCCTAATCACATTGGGGTAGTGACATTCCAGGCCTTCATCGATTTCATGTCCCATGAGACAGCTGACACAGACACAGCTGACCAAGTCATGGCTTCTTTCAACATCCTGGCTGGGGACAAGAATTGTATTACCTTGGATGAACTACGACAGGAACTCCCACCTGACCAAGCAGAATACTGCATTGTACGGATGGCCCCCTACACTGGTCCAGATGCGGTGCCTGGTGCTCTGGACTACATGTCCTTCTCCACAGCCCTCTATAGTGAAAGTGACCTTTAACCTACTTCTAGACCCCCTGCCACACAAACCTTTATTACCATACAAACTCCCAGACTCTAGCAGGGTTCTTCTTCCTATCCAGATGCACCTTTCTTTCTGTATGCAATGTAAACTCCCCCAGCTCTGCCTCCTTTGTTGGACTGTCCCCCACTTCCTCCTTCCTTCTCCCTTCCCCACTAAACCCTGAGGTTTTGATGTCAACTCACAGGTTCCCGTCATCTTCAGGGATGGGATAGACATTACATTGAATCTTCCCACCCTCTGAAAGTGGTAACAGTTTAAAAAATTATTTTCTGCAAAAAAGAAAAAAAAATGTTAAAAAAAAATGAAACCAAAAAACCCACATATTTTATTATAGAAAATAAAGATATTTTTTCTCCACCTGACTGAAATAGATAAGGGGGAAATCTATTTGCACCACGTGTTTCATTTGTTGTGATATAGGAAAATAAGCAAGCACAAGGCTACATTCCATCCTTTTTTAAAAAAAAAAATACATTTTTTAAAATAATTTATCTTATCTGTAACATCTTTTGTGTCCATTATTCCAATCCCACATCTTTTGGTGAGGGGAGGAAATTCTGTCAAAAGACACACCAGGTGCATGTGTGTTTGCTTGATCACTTGTTTCATGGAAATATTTCATGATATTAAAAATCTTCAGAGATAGCTGTTTTTTAGGAAGACAAATAATTTACATGGCTTGTCTTTTCATATTTAATTCCAGAGATATGATGATCAGTCTCCTCAGTGCACAAAATGTGGGTTTTTTTTGTTTTGTTTTGTTTTAATTATTTTAAAGTTGTCTATTAAAAAAGGTCAGGACAAACTTGGAAAGAGTGGATGACTTTGATGTTGCTTGTCACAAACCATATTAAAAACAAAGCAGCATTCTTGTGATAAAAAAAAAAAGTCAGTTGTCAGATCCCACTCTGTAAATAAGCTAAGACTCAAATTTGTGAACAGCACTTACAATCAAAAAAAAAAGTGGCGGGGGCGGGGGGAAGGGAGGGGCACAAGGAGATATGAAACAGAAATACCTGTAATAGTCTAGAACCTGCCAGATAAATAATCCTGTCAATCAACAGGAATTATTTAAATTCTTATTATAGGCAAGGAAAGCAAAAACATTTTCCCTGCCCTAAACAAACAAAGAAAAAAAGCTCCTATTCAAATAAGAAAGATAAACAACTATGTACATCCGAGATACCTACAGGGTATCCAAGTCTAAGGGACAAATTTAGTACTTTTCAAAATTCATTAATTCTTTAAAGTCCACTTAACAAATTTGATTGACTCTAGACAATCCCCTAAGCCAAATCCCCTCTCCAATCCTTTCAGGGTCTAACAACTGATTATGCCTTCTCTTCCTCTGCCACCAGTCTAATACAAACCAAATAAATATATAAATAAATTTATAATAAATAATTTAAATTGAAAAATAACAATTTAAAATAAACAAATAAATTAATAAATTTAATAAGCATTTTTGAAGCACCTATAGGGAGGCAGCATGTTACAGAGGAAAGACCACTGACTCTAGAGTCAGACCACCTGAGTTTTAATCTCACCTCTGATGATTATATGTAATCATGGGCACATCACTGAACCTCAATTTCCTATAAAATGAGGGATTGGACTAGATTAAGTCTGATAACCTTTCCAGCTCTAAAGGTATGATCCCGATATGACATGCTAGGCACTAGGGATACAAAGACAAAAAAGAAAAGTCCTTCCTTTCGTGATAACTGGTGGCACAGTGGATAGAGTGCTAGAACTGGGGTCAGGAAGCCCTGAGTTCAAATCTGGCCTCAGACATTTACTACCTGTGTGACTTCATCTCTTTTTCTCAGTTTCCTCAACAGTAAAATGGGAATAAAAATAGCACCTTTTGTTGCTGTTTAGTTGTTTCAGTCATATTTGACTCTTTGTGACCCCATTTAGAGTTTTCTTGGCAAAGATAATAGAGTGATTTGTCATTTCCTTTTGCAGCTCATTTTACAGCTAAGGAAACTGAGGTAAATGGGGTTAAATGACTTGCCCAGGGTCACACAGCTAGTACGTATCTAAGGTCAGATTTGAACCCAGGAAAAGGGGTCTTCCTGACTCCAGGGCCAGCACTCTATATACTGGAAGAGGAATGACATGATCAGAATTGCACTTTAGGAATATCTATTTGGCTGCTGTTTATAAAATGGACTAGAGAGTACTGTTTGTCCCCAAAAGAAACATGTGATCCTCCTTTTTTAAGGGAAATCTGGGTCAATAGAGCATGCCCCCTTACCTGGGCCAACCCAAGTAAAGAAAGACTACAGTCACTTATCCCCAAATACTGCACCCACAGCCTGGAAAAGAACATCGAGAAGAGAGAACCCACACACAACCCTACTAGGTGTAACCTCAAGCTACCAGCATGTGAATGCATTTCTATCTTCGTTTTGCTATAGGGAAACCAAACCAGCCCACAGTGACACACCTGATTGTGTAAACCTGAGTAGTGAGTTTGCTTCAGTTAATAACAGAACAACAAAAACTGAAGTTAACCTTGAGAATAGGCCTCCAAATTGGCATCCTTTGAAAACTCCTAAGGGAAACATCACATTGGCTCCAATGAATCATGAACTGTGGGGTGGGGAGGCAATCAAGAGGCCATGATATGTTTACATGTTTATTAGAATAGTTTGCTTCACTCTTTGGGCACTCTTTGGACAGTTCCTGTCTGTTTTCAATTACTCAATTATTCTTTCTAAATAAAGTTTTTAAAGCTAAAAATTTCCACTTAACCAAACCATCTCACATCATCACCATCATTCCAGGCACTTGAGCTGTTAAAACTGGCTCCCTCCTGCAGAAGCAATGCAACAAGGGCACAGATTTCTCTCAACAGATGGTTTTCTAACACCATGAAAAAAAATATATAAGTCTGTATGACACCAAGTAGTAATATGTGTAGCCAATGTTTCCCCTGCTCTATAAGAAGTGGGAAACTGATATTATCTTGGAAGGAAATGAAATAGCTGACATGGGAAGTTGGGGAGGACGGGTGTGCTAAGCCCCTGCCATTATTACAAAGCTGGCTTGACAATAACCTTGGTTCAGGATTTAAGATGGATTGACTTTGACCATTTCCAGATGACTCAAAAAACTGTCACGAACTTAGACTCCTGGATATGTAGTGAAAAGTGGCCTCAGCCTGCAGACCCAGTTCTGACCAGCTTCAGAAAGCTGATTTTTAAATTTTCAGTGTGATCATTTACACCTTGTGCTAAAATAAGGATTTGATTTATTGTCTTGCTAATTGGCTAAATGTAAGAAAGAAATAGAGACAGTTTTAATCATGCAGATTAAATTTCTAAGTGTGTCTGGCTAGCCAGCAATCCCTTTCTCAATTCATCCAGACCAACCCCTTCATTTTACAGATAAGGAAACTGAGGACTGAGAAGTTAAGTGACTTGTTCCAGATCACAAAGAGATGGAAATGAATCCTGGTCAGCTGGCACTCCCATTCCAGAACTGTTTCCACTGTACCATATTGACTCTGAACTTGGGCATTTAATCAGCTACGGAAGCACATATTCTTTGCATCCATGAGAGGAACTCAGAACCCTCTCCAAACAGATTCTTTCTCCTCCTGTATATGGTATCAAAGATAGATGATGAGTTATTGCTTCAGTTGGTCAATCAACAAGCATTAACTAAGCGCTTACGTGTGCTAGGCGCCGTGCTAAGTGTTGGGTACTTTTGTTGTCTTGAGTCATTTCAGTTGTGTCGACTCTGTGACCCCATTTGAGGTTTTCTTGGCAAAGATATTAGTCATTTTTGAACTCAGGCCCTCCTAACTCCAAAGTCTGTACTTTAATCACTGTGCCAACTAGCTGGCCCAGTGTTGGGTACAAAGAAAGGCAAAAAACCAGTCCCTCATCTCAAGGAGCTCACATTCTAATAGGCAAGACAAAATGTAAACAATTATATATACAGTGTAAATGGGAAGTAGTATCAGAGAGGAAGCATTTGCAGTAGAGGGGAGGGGAGAGATGACTGGGAAAGGCCTGCACAAGGTGGGATTTGAGTTGTCTTGCATATGACTTTAGGAATGCAAAGCTCATTACTTGGGGGAAGAAAAGGTCAGACTACTGCAATATTCTCATACTGGTGAAAGGGAATGGCCAAATGTAAGCAGAAATAGAGAAGATGGCAGGGAGGAAGATCATGGAGAGGAAAGATAGAGGAATGACTTTCAAGTATTTGCAGAACTGTCACCCTACTTGGCCTCAGAGATGAGAACTAAGAGTATTTATTGGGTGAACATTACAAGAGACAGATTTCAGCCACATGTAAAGAAAAGTTTCCAACAATTACAGCAGTACTAAAATGGAATGGACTAGGGATCTTCAAGCAGGGTCTGAAGGACCACTTGTCTGGGACAATAGAGACAGAATTTAATATCTGGATAGGATTTGGGCTAGCGGATGTCTGAGGTCTCCCATAAGCTCTGCCATTCTGATCCTCTGACATGGTTCAACTTCCTTTAAAAGCAATCAGAGAACACTGAAAACCACCCCATGATTTTTCAAAACACAGTGACAGAAATTTTAAACTGTAGGCCAACTCCACCCAGGGAGTTTTTTGCCATCATTTCAGATTATTTATTTGGCTGTAAATACGTTGGGTTTTTTTTTTCCTATCTCCAGAATGCAATCTGAGGCATCAGTTCCTGCCCCCTTCTTTAACCTCACAGCAATAAACAGAATTCTGTGGCTTTTGTAGAAGAGGCTCAGGAAATATCTAGAGACCACCCACTTAAAAACATGAGAACATAAGAATTTCCATTAAGGGCAGGCCAGCCCAGTATTATATACCTAACAAAATCAAGGGACAGAGAATCTCAAAAGCAATCGGCAAAGACTTAAGTTTCTACTGTGTTCTTGGACTCTTAGAGTTGGAAGAAAACAAACATTTATCAAGTGCTTATGAAGGGCCTGGCACTGTGCTAAGCAGTTTGCAAGTTTTATTTCATGAGATCCTCACCATAACCCTGAGAGGAAGGTGCTGCTATTCATGTTCATGTCATGTCTGACTTTTCATGACCCCATTTGGAGTTTTCTTGGCAAAGATACTGGATGGTGGGCCATTTCCTTCTCCGGCTCATTTTACAGATGAGGAAACTGTGTAAAACATGGTTAAGTGACTTGCCCAGGATCACACAGCTAGTAAGAATCTGAGGCTAGCTTTGAACTCATGAACATGAATCTTCCTGATTTCAGGCCCAGGGCTCTATCCACTGTGCCACCTAGCTGCCCACCCCCATTACTATCTCCATTTTATAGCTAAGGAAATTGAGTCAGACAGAGACTAAGTGACTTGCCCAGGGTCAAATAGCTGGTATGTGTCTGAAGTCAGATTTGGGGACTTCTTGACTCCTGGACCAGAACTCTATCCCCTGTACCACAAGCTGCCTCTAAAGGGACCTCAGAGGTTAACAAGGCCAACCTGAAGCACTAGTCCCCTTCACAATAACTATAACAAGTAGCTCTCCAACCTCACCTATGCTGCAAAAAGACATATTCATCCCCCCTTAAATTAACCCCAAAGGTGAGGAACTTGTATTTATTCTCAGACAGTGTTGATGGATTGGTTAATTTTGTTGGGCTGTGTTTTTCCTCCTCTCCCTTTTCTTTGTTCATTATTACAAGGAATAGTCGCTGTATAGAGGAAAGGGAGAGATATATTTAGAAATGATGGGGCTATAAAAACAAAGGGTATTAAAAACATTTTTTAAAAGAATCTTTACAAAAAAACCCAACAAATTAACCCTTAAAGTGGAGATTCATTCTTTTGTTCTAAATCTTTTTTTCCTGCTAAATGTTCCACTGGTCGAGTGAACAAGTATTTATTAAGCATTAACTATGTGCCAGGCACTATGTTAACTGGTAGGGATTGAAAAATAACTAAAAAGAAAGTTAATCTCTGCCCTCAAGGAGTTTATATTCTAAGGGTAGGAAGGGGACACATAAAAGGAAACTTAAAAGTTAGGGATGACCAAGAAAGTGACCAACTGGAGTGAAGGCTAGTGAGTCAGAAGCAAAGCCAGGAGAGGAATGAAGTGTAGCTAGCCTGGGCTCTTGCTCAAAATCGTGACTGTATTACTAACCTCCCAGTTACCCTTAATAATAAGACTGGACACTTGTAGAACACAGAGCTTTTACACCTGCTGTCTCGTCTGATCTTCACAACCATCCTGAGAGATAAATGCCACCGTTATCCTCATTTATAGCTGATGAAATAGAGGCTCAGAGACATTAAATAACAGAAATTCAGACCCAAGTCTCCTACTTCCAAGTTTAGGGCTCAGTTCATAGAGGTATTGTTAATTCTCTTGTTACAGATTATCTGTTTCATCTCCCAAATTAGACAGTAAACTTCTTAAGATTAGGGGATATGTCATACCTCTTTATACCAGCATTTGGAAGCTGCAAGCCTTGTAGTTGTTTAATAACTATTTGGTAAATTTAAATTAAAATACCCTCATATGGATAGTTCCTTTTAATATGGAAAATTATGCAAAAAAAGGTCACAGGATCATAAATTTAGGGCTGGAAGGGGCTCTAGAGGGTACCAAGTCTAACCTCCTCATTTTACAGATAAGAAAACTGAAGCACAGAGAAAGTAGGTAAGAGTCTTGCCTTGGCTCACATAACTAATGTGTCTTAGCCAGAATTCAAACTCAGATCTTCTTGCCTTTGAATCCAGCATTCCAGTTTGTGTACAAAATCCTAACTGCTCTCTGTTGAATTTTAGTTCAGGAAAAGGTACATTTTTAGAGCAGGAGGGCCTTCCCAGGTTCCCTAGAAATCATAGGGTACAGGTAATAATCTATAAGCAATGATAACATTGTCATGAACTATAACTTCGAGCATCTTCACTTATACCATCATACAAAGAGAACCTGTGGCCAAAACCCTCATTTAACAGATAAGGAAACTGAGGCCCACTTAGGATAAATGACTTGATATAACAACAATGTTGCTAGCAGCTGCTGTGGAGGGGAAAGACCAACAACAAGAGCACACAGGAGGGCTGCTAGTACATGTTCTTTGGTCTGCTTTTCTAAGGAAAGCAACTTTAAGGGGATCAACAATCTCACTTTAATTAAACATACATATCCCATTCACTTAGTTCAGAGGAAAAAGCCAGCACCCTGAACTTCAGAGAGAATACAAACAGAAATTGCAAGCAGAAATCATATAAACAGAGCAAATACAAACAGAAATCAACAGACAGGTCTCTCGCTGTCTGACCAGGGAATTACATAGTTTACCACAGAGAGAGACATCAACATCTGAGTTTTCAAAGTGGGATGGGGTATGGGGGGAGGCTCCAACAGCTACCCAGAGTCTCATTTGGCCAAATCATCAACACTCTTCCAATGAGTGTGCCCCCAAAAGCAACCTCAGAGCTCTTATACCCTGTTCAGGGCCCTGGGTGCTTAGAGGCTACTTAGCAAAAAGGTGTGGGGCCTGGGGCTTTCTTGTCATCAAAGATTCTTGATTCAATCAAAGATGCCCAATTGAAACAAAGGCACTTGATTACCTCAGTGCCCAGAAGCACTCAAACAAAAAACAGCAAAAAGTTCTACTTTGCTTGCCATTACATTTGAAAGGCAAGACTCATCAAAGGTACTTGATGGCCTTAGCATTCCAAAAGAGAAAAATAGCAAAAAATGTCCCACCCTAATTACCACAACACTTGGTCAAAATCTTATAGCTAATTAATGGAGGAGCCAAGACTAAAACCCAAGTCTTCTGACCCCCAGAACAGTACTCTTCATCACACCACGGTCATCAGGCTCTGGATTTTTCCTCGATAAGCATTTTTCATTGGAACAAAGATTTTATGCAATCTTTCACATGATCTTTTTTGCACAGAGAGTAGAATACTGGGCTCTAAATTTTGTCAGTGAAATTAGATGTGCTCAGTGCAGTCTCCCATTCTATGTAGGATTTTCATCTACACTTTCCACCCTAATAGGTGTAGTCTCTGTTTGGATACTTCCTGAAATCCAGGATATATGTCTGACTGTTTCTATCATTTCTTTCCCTGGCTATCATCTTATACTTGGCTATCAACAATAACATGGTCACTTTCTCCCAAGGTTTCTTTTTTTTTTAATTCTTTTTTTTTTTTGGAGGAGAGAAAGGCAGGGCAATTGGAGTTAGGTGACTTGCCCAAGGTCACACAGCTAGTGTATCAAATGTCTGAGGCTGGATTTGAACTCAGGTCCTCCTGACCCCAGGACCAGTGCTCTACTCACTGCACCGCCTATCTACCCCCACCCAAAGTGTCTACTATTCCTAAATAATAATAATAATAAACAATAATAGTAATAACAATAGCTAGCTTTGGTATAATGCTTTAAGGTTTAGAAAGCACTTTACAAATATTATCTCATTTTATCCTTTCAACCTTGGGAAGTAGGTGCAATTATCATTTCAATTTTACAGATGAAGAAACTGAGGCAGACAGAGTGCATTGACAAAGGTCACACAGCTAGTAAGTGAGGTGAGATTTGAGCTCAAATCTTCCCTACTCCAGGTCCTGTGGTTTCCCTACTGGGCCACCTAGCTGCCACGTCAGCTCTTCTTTGCCAGTCAGAATAAGGGCCAAAGTTCCCTTCATCTGAAAATGAGAAGGTGGAAGACGTGATCTCTAAGATCTCATCTATCTCTAAAACACGGGCTCCTACCTAAGTTCTCCTGATTGCCAGAAAAGAAAGCTGAGCTTAAGAGATGCTCTGCTTTTGGAAGAATAACCAACATTTCCATAGCACTTTTAAGATTTGCATAGTACTTTAGATGCATGACCTCGGTGGAACCTTGCTACAACCCTGTGGAGCAGCTGGTGTTAGCATTACTGTCATTTAATACATGAGGAAACAGGCTTAGAATGGTTAACTGACTTGTTGAGAATTATATCACAAGTGAGCAAGATAAGAACACAAGTCTTCCTGACCTCAAGTCCAATGGGTTCATACCATGCTGAAACTCCCAGCCAATGTCCTGTCAAAGAAAAAAAAATAAAATTGTGCCCTTTTTCCTAAACTACCAGTGATGCATGCAATTTGTACCACCAAACACTATTTTCATATGAAAAACTGCATCATATACTGTCTTGGGAATGAAAACAATGAATCGGTACAGATCTCCAGAAAAAAAAAGAAGAATATCTTGAGAAATAAAAGATTAAAGGTCAAATCAATGCCAGAATCCAGATAATTTGCACTATTTGCTGGAAGAATTACTAAAAGTAACTTAAATTAGAAATGCCTTTTTTTAAAGAAGGAACAGTAATCACATCCTGTCAGTAATTTATTAATAGCAAATATCCTCTGACTAAATTTATATTCCAACCTGTCCTACCTCTATATTAATAACATTTCTATAGCTAAGTTTTATGATACATTTTGGTCATAACAACCCTTTGTGTTAGGTACTACATTCCCATTTTACAGGAAAACTGAGGCTTGGAGAAGTTAAATAACTTGTCCAGTGTCAGGAAGGTAGGAAGTTTTGAAGATGGGATTCTGGAAAATTGATGTTGTTCGCTTGTATTCAACTCTTTCTGACCCCATTGGGGATTTTCTTGGCAAAGATACTTGGGTAGTTTGTCATTTTCTTCTCCAGCTCATTTTGCAGATAAGAAAACTGAGGCAAACAAGGTTAAGTGACTTGCCCAGGGGTCACACAGCCAATAAGTGTCTGTGGCTAGATTTGAATCCAAGGAGATGAGTTTTCCTGACTCCAGGCCTGGCACTCTAGCCACTGAGTCAAGTTCATTGGCTTATTTGGCTGCTATGCCCTCTCCATTAGCTTTGTCTGAGTTTTTCATTAATTGAAACACTAAAGTCTTTATTTTTATCACAAGGTCTATCATCTCATTCATATTGTACCTAGGACTTCATATTTATCTCTATTCAATTTCATCTTTGTACAGGAGTCTCCATGACACTGGTAAAAATCTTTGGTAAGCCAGTGCCCTCTCATTTTTGTATAAATAATGAAAGGGTTATTGAGCAAAGTTGTGTCTATGGTTTTATCTATGAAGTACTCTCATGTTGTTTTAATGCAGACCCTGTCTAAATGAAGAAGGATCTTATCTATATAGGGAAATCCCTAAGATACACCTATTTGCAGAGGGCATTATGCTAGTAAAGGGGCAGTGTGGTATGGAGAGTGGATGACTGGCCTTTGCCGTCAGAAAGTCTTGGATTGAAATCTTGCTACTGACACATAATGGCTGTGTTATCCCAAAGGCACTTACTCTCTCACAGCCCCAGACATCTCTCTAAGACTATAGTTATAGGCAAGTTGCTGATTTACAACTGTAGAGGAAGTTTCCATATCATGGAGTTTCTTATGCTAATGAAATAACAGATATAGAAAAAATGTAAAAAAAAAAAGTGCTATTTATATTGAGTCTCAGAACACCACAAGTCTTCTCAATTAAATCCATGGTCAGTCAAAAAGAGATTAGACTAGCCATCTACAATGGAAAAATAAAGTGGATGAAAATCTATATTGCACAGAATTATTACCTTCATCTGGATGGAAAGCTCGTTGAATCAATTAGTACATATATCTTGGACTGGAACTACAGATATAAAATGATACAAGCCCAGAAGACATCAGGAAGAGTATAGACCATATTACCTTTTGGAAATTATACAATATTTTCTACAAGTATAAGCTGCTCTCTGTGAATCATGCAACATGATGTCAAAATAATGAATCAAAACTCAATGAAGAGATTAAGATGTGTAAGAGAGGAGCAGGCTGCAGAAATATTTGTAATGATTATTTATGTATAAGAAATTACATAAAACAATCATGACTATCTAAGCCCAGAAAGGGAGGTAGATTGCTCACATAACAAAAATGAAAGATAATAAATGGATGGTCCAGTCATTGCACTGCTATCCATGACATGGTGAAATACCTAATGGAACACCGCTCAGTAGTTAGTGTGATACAGTGGAAAGAGCTCTATATGTGGAGCAAGAGGATCTGGTATGGATTTCGGTTTCACCAATTACTACTCATGTGACTGAGCAATGAACTTGGCCTCCTTGGGCCTCAGTTTCCTCATCTTTAAAATGAGGAGTTTGGGCTTGATGGACTCTATAGGATCATCTTTATCACTAAATGTATGATCTTCTGATCCCATGGTCCTCTGAGTTATGATGGGACAAGAATAATGCAAGATGAGAAAGTAGGGAAGGGATTCCACCAAAACCAGTGGAAGGAGCACCCGAAGGAGTGAGATAATGGATCCATCAGAACTTCAAAGTATAAACTTCATTTTATTGTTCTATTCTGTGAGGAATCTTTTCTATCTTGATTCTGTCTTAGAATGTATTATCTGTTCCTCTCAGTTTCATGATATTCACAAATCTACTAAGTATGCCAGCGCCTTCATCCAAGGCATTGATAACATTTGTGAAAGGTACAGGACCAAGGACAGATCCCTGGGTCTCTCCATTAGAAATCGACCTCCAGGTTACCGATGGTCCATTAATCAATACTCTTTTGGTCTGATTATTCAGCCATTTCTGAACGCTCTTACCTGTGTAATCTGGCCTTCAGCTCACGTCCACAGACTCTGATAAAACGTGTTCATGAATATCTTGCCAATTTTTTCTACGGCAACAATTCCCAACCAAAATGTCAGACCTTCACACAGCCCTCCCCTATAATGTCATACTTGTACTTTAGAATTGATTGAGATAACACAAAATAACAGAAAGCTACTATCGATTCAGTAAGTGAATTTATATTTTACTTATCACAATACAATCTACATATGGGGGGGGCGGAGCCAAGATGGCAGCTGGAAAGCAGGGACTAATGTGAGCTCCCCACCAAGTCCCTCCAAAAACCTATAAAAAATGGCTTTCAACCAATTCTAGAACTGCAGAATCCACAGGGTAGCATAGGGAAGCAGAGCTCTAGCCCAGGACAGCTTGGATGGTCTCTGGGTAAGGTCTATCCCTCATGGAGCAGGGAGCAGAGGGGAGCGGAGCTGAGCAGAACAGAGCCCAGCATGGACAGCGCTGAACAACCAGACCAGGAGCCAGGCGGAGGATGCCCTAGCACCCTGAATCAGTGAGCTGCAGCAGTTACCAGACTTCTCAACTCACAAATACCAAAGACAACAGAGTAGGTTAGTGAGAAAAGCTACTGGGGACAGGGAGTTTGCAGTTTGGCCACCTCCCCAAGGGCAGCGGAGTTGGGGCAGCTACAGAACTACAGCTGCAGTTGCTTCTGGCCCCAGGACCACTTGGCGGGAGGAATTAAGTGGTGGATCAGAGCAGGAGTGAAGAGCCTGCTGAAGATCTAAGTCCCGTCCTGGTTAGGGGTTCTTGGGGAAGGAGGAGTGCTGGTGAGGCAGAGCTGGCGCATCCCCCCAAATGTGGAACATAGAACTCTTTGGTCTACAAGCAGTCATACCCCACTGAAAAACTCAAGGGTCAAGTAAGTTGGCTGGGAACATGGCCAGGCAGTGAAAACACACCCAGATTCAGTATCAGACTCTGGAATCCTTCTTTGGTGGCAAAGAAGACCAAAACACACAGTCAGAAGAAGTCAACAGTCAAAGAGCCTACATCAAAAGCCTCTAAGAAAAACATGAACTGGTCTCAGGCCATGGAAGAGCTCAAAAAGGACTTGGAAAAGAAAGTTAGAGAAGTAGAGGAAAAATTGGGAAGAGAAATGAGAATGATGCGAGATGAAACCA
This sequence comes from Phalanger gymnotis, assembly GCA_028646595.1. Classification (NCBI taxonomy): domain Eukaryota; kingdom Metazoa; phylum Chordata; class Mammalia; order Diprotodontia; family Phalangeridae; genus Phalanger; species Phalanger gymnotis. Next base: position 127,412,151 of record CM053622.1, on the reverse strand, counting down.
TGATAAACAAGTCAATGACTTGCTAAAGGAGACCCAAAAAAATACTGAAAAAT
>CM053622.1:127355006-127385800 GCA_028646595.1 Phalanger gymnotis | reverse complement strand
TCTTCTTTGCCACCAAAGAAGGATTCCAAAGTCTGAGACTGAATCTGGGTGTGTTTTCACTGCCTGGCCATGTTCCCAGCCAACTTACTTGACCCTTGAGTTTTTCAGTGGGGTATGACTGCTTGTAGACTAAAGAGTTCTATGTTCCACGTTTGGGGGGGATGCGCCAGCTCTGCCTCACCAGCACTCCTCCTTCCCCAAGAACCCCCAACCAGGACTGGACTTAGATCTTCAGCAGGCTCTTCACTCCTGCTCTGATCAGCCTCTTAATTCCTCCCACCAGGTGGTCCTGGGGCCAGAAGCAACTGCAGCTGTAGTTCTGTAGCTGTCCCACCTCTGCTGCCCCTGGGGCAGTGGCCGAACCGCAAATCCCCTGTCCCCAGTAGCTTTTCCCACTAACCTTCTCTGTTGTCTTTGGTATTTGTGGGTTGAGAAGACTGGTGACTGCTACAGCTCACTGATTCAGGGAGCTAGGGCACACTCCACCCGGCTCCTGGTCTTGTTGGTCCATGCTCCCATGCCGGGCTCTGCTCTGCTCCCCTCTGCTCCCTGCTCCATGAGGGATAGACCTTACCCAGAGACCATCCAGGCTGTCCTGGACTAGTGTCTTGCTTCCCTCCACTCTTTTGTGGGTTCTGCGATTCTTCTCTGTTGTCTTTGGTGTTTGTCTCTCCTCCTGTTTTCTAATGTTTCCCAACTCCTATAACATTTGCAGACCTTCCCATCCACCTGGACACCCATCACAGGCTGTCTTATATTCTTTAAAAGCATCCCCTACCTCACAGGGTTATTCTGAGGATCAAAGGAGATAGTTGTGAAATGCTTAGATGAGTACCTGGCACATAGCAGGTGCTTAACAATTGCTCGTTTCCTTTCTGCCATCAAGGTAGTAAAGGGAAAAACTAAAATTAGAACCCAGGTTCTCTAACTTCAAATTCAATACACTTTCTACTACAAATTCAACAAGAATTTTACTAAGTGCCTGACTAGATAATAAAGCATTCTGCAAGGCAATAGATGTACCAAGACAAAAATTAAATAGCCTCTGCCCTCAAGGAATTTACGTAGCAACAAATGGGTCATTTACATCTATATTAACAGAAATACCTTTCAATGAAATTGAGGATGAAAAATTACCTTTTAAAAGCAACCTTATCTTGAAGAACACAGCTAATGGTTTCTTTCTACTATAATTAATATGTGCTTAACTACTGTGGGACAACTAGGGATCTGCCTCAGGGCATCAAAAATTAGAAATCACTGTTAGTCTCTCCGTCAATAAACAGCAATTTATTAAGTGCCTGCTATGTGCTAAGGCACTTTAGGGATACAGATAAAAACAAAGACAGTCCCTGCCCTCGAGGAGCTTAGAATCTAAGGAGGAAACTATTTGTTGCCACTTGCACCTCTACAATATAGTTACAACTGAATTTGGCACTAGGTTAGGAAGATTGTTGTTGTTGTTCAGTCCTACCCAACTCATTGTCACTCCATTTGAGGGTTTTCTTGGCAAAGATAATGGAGTGGTTTGCTATTTCCTTCTCCAGTTCATTTTACAGATGAGGAAACTGAGGCAAATAGAGGTTAAGTGACTTGCCCAAGGTCACACAGCTAGTAAGTACCTGAGGACAAATTTGAACTCAGGTCTTCCTGACTCCAGGCCCAGTGCTCTATCCACTGTGCTACCTAGCTGCCTCTGGTTAGCAAGAATACTTAGTTAAAAATAGGAAGTTAGTAGATGTCACCCTCTATTTCTTTCCTCAGTTTCTAACCATCCCACCATAAACAAACTCCTCTTAGAATTGGCTCACTCTGCTCCCTACCCTTCCTGACCTGGGTGATAGCTACCCTAGCAATGAGCTTATGGTATCAAGAGGTCTCTGATGCCCTGTAAAGGCAAGCAAAATGGGATTTTTTGCTGTTTTTTCTTTTGGAGTTAAGTTTCTGTAACATACTAAGTGTTTAATGTAAGGTTAATTTAATTAAGCACTAAGGCAATCAAGTACCTTTGAATGAGTCTTACCTTTGATTAAATCGAGAGTCTTTGATTGGCAACAGTATATATTGCTTGGGAAGAGAGGTGTGGGTAGAGAGAAGCAGAGCTGAAAGTGAAGAGAAAAGCAGAGCTGAGAGAGAGAAGCATATGTGAGCAGGCTAGGTGAACTTGCTTGTGGGGAGGCCTAGCAGAATGTTTGTGATGCCAGCACTTTGTCTGTTGGTCTGTGTTAATTTCTCAGACAGAAGTCCTGTCTGTCAATCTGTGTTAATTTCTCAGACCCAAGTCTTGTCTGTTGGTCTGTGTTAATTTCTCAGACAGAAGTCCTGTCTGTTGATCTGTGTTAATTTCTCAGACAGAAGTCCTGTTGGTCTTTATGAGTGAATTGAGATGATGGTGCTTGTAATGCGTGTAAATAATGTTGTAGCCTTGTTAAGCTTTGCTTTCCCAGAAACAGAAACTTCAGACAGGAGCCCCTGGAGCCTGCTGTCAGACAGGAGCAGGAAGAACTTGAAGTGGAGCAGTTCCCATGAGCTGAGACAAGGAGCAGGAGCAGAGAGCTGCCTGTATGTGAATCCAGACAAGAGCTGGGAGTGGTCAGCCCACGAAGGAAGACACATGGGACTTGAAAGTTGCCCTCCAGTCAAGATAAAAGAGGGCTTTACTTAGACACTGTATTGACTGAGGAGATTGTAACTTGCTGTGACCTAGAGGTAGATGGTGTTTGTATTTTCTGCTACCCCTTAAGGATAGTATGTCATGTTAGGGAAGACCTGGCCTGGCACCCCCTGCTTGTGTAAACAAGTATTTTTAGGAATGCCACTGTATGTGATGATATATGCTGTGTGGGCATTCTGAAAAATGTTAGAAGATAAACAGAACGATATCTTTTATTCATGACTACATGGCTAACTTAGTAATAAGTTATTATATTGTGTTGTTGTTAATGTTATGATTTAGGTCCCTGAACAATGTTTAGTTCTGAATAAGTACAGAGTTCATTATACTATGCAATTAGACCCTTAAAATTAGCCACAGCAGCAGTCCTCAGATGTGCTGCTGTGGTTGGTTTTACACATCCCTTATATGAGGTAGTGTTCCCAGGGTCTCTTCTCTGCAGAGCCTTGTGTCTCATGATTTTTACTTATCCCACAACTAAATTTGTCTTATAAAAATTGATTTTAGAAGGTAATTTTTTTTCTACTAAGCCCCAGGTATCAAAATTGCTAGTTGTAGCTTTGTTCAATGCCTACTTTTTTAATTGAATAGATCAACTAGAAAATGATTTTCACTTCCTTAACTGAATATCTTTTATAAGTACTCTCTAACTTGGGTTAATATTTCTGAAAAATACACTGACCTGGAATGACTTTGAACTTCATTATTAAAGCCCATGTGACTAAAGAAAAAGTGCTTGTAGTATTATTATGCAGAAGATTAAGTGCCTAAATCAAAGAAAATAAAGATCCCAGTGGCTAGCCCACAGGGAACCATGTTCCCTATTGATAGGGATGGGAAATAACAAATGTTTTTCTCCCTAAAATGTTAACTAATGAAAACCAATTCGAGGCAGCATTTTGGAAAATTTTTCAGTCATATTTTAAATTGCTTTAGGAAATTACCTAAAAATATTATTTTTAAAGTGTGGTATTTTAGGTATCACAATTCCTACTTGCTTCATGAGTCACTATGTCCAAAAAAACCTATCATGTCACAGTGGCCTTCTGGTGATGAATTGTAATACTGAGCAAAACTTGAACTAAACTTCAAAATATACAACATACGCTTCTATTGCTGAATACGAACCTGTTCCTATTCATTTCTACCCGTTCAGTATAGAAAGGAACTCCTGATGAGGGGAGGAGGGAGTGGAAATATTTTGTTACAAGATTGAAGGAAGAAGAATCTATGTCTGAGCTTGTCAATATACACATTCCATTCATTTTGGGGACACTCAGTATTAGCCTGAGGAAATAGGACCTGAGAAAGGAAGTGACACATAGCATTGGAGGCAGGATTAGAACCCAGACCTCCTTTTTCTAAGTTCAGAATTCTATCCACTCTATTGACATGCTGTAGGCTGGAGAGTAACCCTCTGCTCAAAATCTATTTGCACAAGACTGTCCTCCTTGGTGGACATTGATTACTCAATGTTCCTCTCCTGTGTGAGGGGCAGAGTTGGACAGAGCTTGGGAGGAGAGAATCTGGTGTTCTGGCTTCCAACTTTGAGAGAGAGAGAGAGAGAGAGAGAGAGAGAGAGAGAGAAAGCAGAGAGAGAGAGAGAAAGCAGAGAGATCAGGCACATGATTCTTCAGGGAGAAGTCCCAGAAGAGAAAGAAGTACACTGAGAAGAAGCTGATGTGTATAGCAGCTGGCACCTCCGCACCTCAATCATGTTATGTCAGCTTCTTCCCAGAGTCTTTCTTTTTCTTTAGGGATCTCTCCCTGAAGAGTATCTGGAACTATGTGCCTTCTGTCCCAAAGTTAGAAGCCAGAAGACCAGGATTTGCTTCCAACCTCTTACCAATTCTACCCACTGCAAAAGTGAAGAGCATTAAGAGATTGATTATCTACCAATGAAAAGTGTCTTATACAAAGGGCCTTTGAGCAGAGGGTTACACAAATGGTGGAAGTGGGACTTTCTTCTTTCCTTCCTTCCTTCTTTCCTTCCTTCCTTTCTTCCCTTCTTCCTTCCTTCCTTTCTTCCTTCCTTCTTTTCTTCTTTCCTTCCCTCTGTCCACATAAGGAATCACCCCAAAGGAAACATAAATTTTTAATCTCTGAAACTTTTTTTTTCTCTTCTCCTAAAAACCAGCCTTAACCCAAATCACTCTAGCTCTCATTGATTGGCCAATAATAGGTCCCAGGTCAAACCCAACTTGGTCATTGTTTGGCCTCAGACTGGCTCAGAATGAATGTAAACAGCAATTGTTTCTGTTTTGGCCAGAAACTCTTCCCTCCCAGATTTTTTTTTCTTAAGAGGCCATTCTTCGCCTCATTTTTTATCAAGCCTTAATCAATGAATAGGCCTGTTATAGGCCTTAGCTTGAAGAGGCCAAGGTTCCCACTGCATCCAGGGCTATCTCCAGTCATCCTGATACATATTAGCTACTGGATCCAGATGGCTCCAGAGGTGAAAGTGAGGCTGGTGACTGTGCATGGCCCTCTCTCACTTAAATCCAATTCACTTGCATGTCATGGCATCAACTTCCTGATGTCATGGTCCTCTTCCAGAGCAAAGGACAAACAGCAACACAAGTTAAGTGGTGGAATAGAGACAGATACCACATCTTCTGAATCTGTTAATCCATTTTATTTCCAAAATTTATCTGACTTAGCAGGAAACCAGTAGAACAAAGTAGCACTTGGACTTAGTCATGCCAATTAGTTCAGAATCTGAAGGATACCAAGATGTAGGAAATTTGTAAGAGGAACTAAAAGTAGAATTCAGTACAACATCAGCATCACACAATCCTCAGGTTTGGAGGGTTCACAATAGAGGCAGGTGGTGGAGTAGTGGATAGATCACTGGGCCTAGAATCAGAAAAGACCTGAGTTCAAATCTAGCTTCAGTCACTTACTAGCTGTGTGGTCTGGATCAAGTCATCTAATCTTTGTTTACCTCAGATTCCACATCTATAAAATGAGGGTAGGGGCAGGTAGGTGGCACAATGAGTAGAGCACTGGCCCTGGAGGCAGGAGGACCTGAGTTCAAATCCGGCCTCAGACAATTGACACACTTACTAGCTGCGTGACACTTAACCCCAATTGCCTGTCCTTCCCCCCTGCAAAAAAACCAAAACAAAACAATAAAATAAAATAAAATGAAGGCAACAATAGCACCTACCTCACAGGATTGTTATGAGGATCACATGAGATAAGACTTGTGAAAAAATGTTTAGCACAGTGCCTTGACGGATAGTAGGTGCTGTATAAATGCTTATTCCCTTCCTTCTTTCTCTTTTTCTTCCCCAATAAATGTGAAATCACCACCACCTTAACTGGTGGAAATTTCTTAATTTGACAGCTAAAGTCAAGCTGTTCCCAAGACTGTCTCAATCCTCTTGAAACATGCTATATGTGACCAGAAATGCAAAGTAAAGCAGTCCTGAAGTTTTATCTCATACCCATAGAATTGGCAAATATGAAAAAAGACAGAAGTATTCGATGTTGAAGGGAATTGATTGGGAATACAAGACACCAATACCCTGTGGCGGGGCTGTAAAACAGTCCAATAGTAATGGAAAACAATTTGAAATCATACAAGATAATTGATTAATCTGTTCCCACCCTTTGATCCAATAATCACACAGAGCATTGAAGATAGAAAAAATGGTCACATAAATACCAAAATATTCTGAATAGAAATCTTTTTAGTAGCAAAAGAAAAAAGTGGAAATAATGGAATATTGAAATTTTAAAAAAGAAAGCAAACACGAGGAATTCAGAGAAACACAGGAACAACTGCCCAAATACAGAGAACCAAAATGGCAGAATCAGAATATTATTGGCAATGTCTACTATATTATAAATTTAAAGATCAATAAAAGATTATATTTAATATACAGATAGTCTTGATACCAGAGAACATATTATAAGCATTCCCAGGTCTCCTTCATCCTTAAAAAGCCTTCAGTTGACACTACAATCCCTTCAAACTATCTTTTCATCCTTTCATAGCCAAACTCCTTAAAAAGTTCATCTGCAGTTGCTGCCTTTATTTTCTCCTTTCCCACTCACTTCATGACTCCTTGTAATTTTTTTTGTACTACAAATTAATTTTATTTGCAATCCATGGAACAAAACAAGCATTTACATAACACAGTACAATAAAAAAAAAGATAATTGCATATAAAACTGCAAATCTACCAGGTATAACTTGCTAGTCCCTCCAAATACAAACAGTTATCATATAAATCTCTTCATTTTTGACTCTTTTTCTTCCTTCCCTCCCTCCTCCCTGCCCTAAGGGGCTACTATTTGACACAAATAGGTATTTACATATATATATATATATATATATTATATATAAAATATGCGTATATGCACACGAATGTGTATGCATGTATATATGTATATGTGTATATATGCAAAATTATTCTATATATACTTCTATTTTAACAGTTCTTTCTGATAGCAGATAGTGTCTTTCTCCATATGTCCTTTATAGTTAATTTGGATATTTACAATACTCAACGTGACTTAGTCGCTCAAAGTCATTCATAAAATAATATTATTACTATATACAATGTTTTCTTGGTTCTGCTCACTTCACTCTTCATCATTTCATGCAAGTCTTCCATGCCTTTCTAAGATCATTGAGCCCATCATTTCTTATAGCACAGTATGCCATCACAACCATAAACCACAACTTGTTCAGCCATTCCCCCATTGATGGGGATCACTGCAATTTCCTTCCAACTATCAGTAGCAACATCAACTTTCTGAGCTTTGCAATGCTGTATGTCTAATGAATGGAGGACAGGCTTGAATTGCCATCTACTACTAACAACGGAAAACACTTTACTGCTCAATGCCTAAGCGGCTTCATTTGAAAATTAGGGACAATTAGCCTGCCTTCTCAAGAGGTCCAGATGAATGCAAAAAATGGGAAGTACATTGAGCTCTTTAAAAAAAAAAGTAGCTTTTTCGGTTCCCGGCTTCCAAGATGACCAAGAAGAGGAGGAACAACAGGTGGGCCAAGAAGGGCCGCGACCATGTGCAGTCCAACTGCTACACCAACTAGCCGGCTGCATGTCCAAGGACAAAGCCATCAAAAAGTTCGTTATCCACAATATCATGGAAACCGTGGCCTTCAGGGACATCTCCGAGGCCAGCATCTTCAACTCCTACATGCTGCCCAAACTGTATATGAAACTACATTACTGTGTGAGCTAAGCGATCCACAGCAAGGTAGTGAGGAATCGCTCCCATGAGGCTTGGAAGGATCAGACGCCACCATTCCAATTCAGACCTGCAGGTGCTGCCCCTAGACCCCCTCCAAAGCCCATGTAAAGAGCTATCTGTCCATCAACATTCCTGAACTGATCAGAGGAAAATAAAATGGTTGGTCTAACTCTAAAAAAAAATGAATAAATCCAAGGAATTTACTTACCTATGTAGTGGTTACTGGGTCGCAGCACACTGTAGAGTCCACAGGTCAGAATGAGCTCCTCTGTTAAAAAAAAAAGTAGCTTATCAACAATTAATAGAAATAAACAGAATAATTAAAGGTGAAAAATATGAGTTGGTTTTGATTTTGCTTACATGATTACAGGATGCCTAGAATTAACTTCTCCACTTCCAAATTACCAACCCACCTTCTAATTCATATAGAATATTTAGAATATTTTCTACTTCAAGTGCAGCCAAATCCACTCAGCAAAAGTAAGCCAATGGTAACAAAGTAGGCATTAGAATTCAAAATACATATGTGGAAACAACCGCATGACTAGAAATCCCAGGAAATGACACAAGATTGGAAGGAGAGAAGAATGGTAGGTTGTTGAACTAGAACAGAAAGGATAGTGCATAGCATTGACAATTCTAGCTATTCCTGTCCATTGGACTCTGCCTGGGTTAGTAGCCTAATCAATGTGACACAAGTTCTCCTAAGAGCGTAATAAAACAAAAATCAGATTAAAATTGCAGGCTGGCCCTACAAAACAATCACGGTGATCAGCTTAGTACAGAAGAACCAGCAAAAGGAGGGGTACTGCTTCATATTCTAGTACCAGATGACACAACAGAACAATCAGAAGTACTAATGCCCCCTGCTGGAAATGCTTCTATGCAGAGGATGCTGACCGCTAAAGCAGGTAAACCAGGAAGAAGCATAAAATGGACTGATGATATGTATAATTAATGTATATTCATTGGGTGCCAATATGATATAACTAAATTGGAAATAGATCTTATCGGTTATAGGTAAGGATTGCTTTTGGCCAGCAGTACTCTCGGTTCTAAATGATACAAGAATATATTGCCAACCAAGTGAAGGGCAATCATAAAAAATAACTTTATCCCTCAGACTAGATAAGATTAAATAAGATATAAAATCTAGAAGCTGCTGAAATATGAAAAGGGAAAATTTGAAAATCCTAATGTCAAAACACAAACTCCAGAAATTATACCTACTGAGACAAATGACAAAGACAGCATTGATGTTTCAAATAGTTTTGAAAAGGAAATTGGCATACTTAAGACAGGAATTCCAAAATGTTCTTCTTGAGTTTGATGGCATGAATCCAACTAGCAGATTAATTATAACAAAACCAAGTAATTTTAAAAAGCTAATATCTGCTATAACTACCATGAATAAGTATATTCTCCTATAGTCATTAACATAATGTGAAAAAAACATTTCAGGACCTCTGCTTAACTTTGTTTGTAACAGCCATTGCCACAGCAAAAACCCAAGGAAGAAAGGAAGCTTCTATAAAGAAAAATTCCCAAGGACAGGCATCAAATAAAATCTTTCCAGAAGTAACTTTAGAAAGCTTTAAAGATGTGCAGAAAGACACAGAAGATTACATCAGTATCTGATTGTTAATGCACCAGGAAAAACAAATATGCATGTCATATTGCAAAATTAAAGGCAACAAAAATGAAGCCAGAGGTAAGGAATTGAGAAAACAACAGTATATCCAAAATTCTAGATTCTCTTAAATAAAGGATATGCAAGGAGTCTAAGCAGCACAAAAGACAACAAAAACAATTTGAGATCATCAAAAATTTTATTTTTGTTTAGTCTTGAGAAACCAAGAAATCAGAGGTTAAAAAAAAAACCAGCCCCTGAAGAAGAAGGAAATAAAAAACTCATGGTCATCGATGTGGCTACAAGAAATAAATGCAAGCTGGATCAAATGAAAAACAGAAAGTTTGCTCACCATCCGTATGCTATACAACAGAATAGTTACTTTAGTGGAGGTTACAGAACCTCAAGTTATCTCTGTAAACTGGAAAGCAGTGGGGCCAGAGAAGATCCATAATCTCTGGCCCAAATGCTTCACAGTGCTTCTTAATTACTAAAAAGGTACCTTTCACATAAACCTGGCTCCACCCTTTTCAACAGGAACTATCACATAACTATTAATGAAAAAATAAAAATATCAAACTTAGGCTAATTTTGCACTGTGTAATTTATACAAAATGTTCATAGTTTATATAATTAAAAAGTATTATTAGGAAACCTTAATATGTTGGCCGAGGAGCAAAAAGGATGTGTTAAAAAAAAAACAGCAACGACCTAGAAGTATCCAGAGCAACTTACTATAAATTTTGTAATTATTGAAGAAGCTGCCAGATAGCCCCATGACATTTATACTTTGTCAACCATAGCAAAGTCTTTGACTCAGTTCCACATTCAATACTTAATATCCATGTGCAATAATACTCTCTATTTAAAACATACCACTAAGAAAATAATGCCAAGGACAACTGATATTAAGCTTTTCCAAAGAGATAGTTTGAACTACTTCTGGTTCTGCCTACTCTTAAATCCATTCTAATATCTCCTAAATAGAACCAAAGATAGTCAAATCAATACATTTTATTAACCACTTGATGAGCATGGGAGGTATTAAATTATATGACAGCATTGAAAATCACATTAAACAGCTCCTTCTACTAGTTGATTCTCTCCAATGATAGAAAAATGTCATCTGGATTCAACTCATACAATTTTTAATGTATGCCAAGAAAAGACAGAGACTGAAAGTTTCAAGCTTGAATCCAGAGATTACATTGAATAATGAATGAAGGTGATACCTACAAAAATCTTGTTCTCCTCTAGGCAAGTTACAATGTGCATAAAGAAATAAAGAAGTAGGCCACAGCTGAATGTTAAAAATTTAATGGCATCCTTAAGTCAAAGGTGAATGGGAAAAAATGTTTAAAGCCATTAACATATGTGTAATATGGGTCTTAGTGCACAGTTTTCAATCTATAAAATAGGCCATAACAGATTTAGAAATTATCTTAACAAAAACCTGTACAATATTAACAAAATACAAGGTCTGTCACCATAAAGAAACTATAGATTAACATTTCATTGTTAACACTAACAAAAGGGAGGAAGAGAATTGATAAACATTCTTAGAGAATGTGCTAAATGGGTCAAAAATCGACAGACCTACTCTTGGGACAAATATCACCATTGCCAAGCAACTGTAAAGCATGGATGGAATCAAAAGGTTTTCCACTGGTAAGATTATGGCATGAACTCAGTCAGCAATACGTCAACAAGGCAATAATGAATGGGTGAGTAATGTAGATTTGTTGGTGGAAATGGAAGGCATGGTGATGGCAATTGCGTAACAGATCATTATCACCAGAAACTATAGGAAAGTTATCCTTAAAATTACCTTAGTGGTGAGTATGAATTATGCAAGAAGCTGGGAGAAACTGTACAACATATCACTGTAAGTTGTCAAATTTGGCACCTACTGAATACCTAGGAAGACATTATCTGGTGGCTACAATTACCAAACAGAAGTTGCCAGCTTTCATGAATAGAGAGATGGCAAATCTCTACAATAACAATGTGTTCAGTTGTTTTGCAGTAGTGTCTGACTCTTTGTGACTCCATTTGAGATTTTCTTGGCAAAGATATTAGAGTAGCATACCATTTCCTTCCCCACCTCTTTTTACAGACGAGAAACTGAAGCAAATAGGATTAAATGACTTGCCCAGGGTCACATATCTCCTAAGTATCTCAGGCCAGATTTGAATTCAAGAAGATGAGTCCTCCCAACTCTAGGCCTGGCACTCTATCCACTGCACCACCTTGCTGCCACTGTATTAACAACATAGACTGGCAAATATCCTGAAGAACTCAGTCAGTAAACTGTACTGGAACCAGGTCATTATCTAAGAACAAATATTTTTACCACAATTGCCCAGATATATCATTGATCCATAAAATCATTACAAATAATGTTTTTAATAAATGTTACCATATCAAATAATCATAACAAATACCCATAATCTCCATGTTATATGAAGTGAAAAGCTCTCAAATACAGAGACCCAGAAGAGGAGGTGGCACCATAGTGTACAGAGTGCCATGCCTGGAGTCAGGATGACCTGAGTTCAAATCTACCCTCAAACACTTCTCAGTTGTGTAACCTTGGGCAAGTCATTTAACCTTTGTCTCAGTTCCCTCAACTGGGGATAATAATGGCACCCAAGGTCGTTGTGAGGACCAAATGAGATAAAATTTGTAAAGTGCTGTGCACAGTGTCTGGCACATAGTAAGCACCATATAATGCTGTTATTATTAAGAGGAGATCAGAATCATGGGGAAATGGCATGGGGTACATATCAAACCTATAGTTCTGTCTGCTACTAGAATCGTAATAACAAGGACACTCTCAGTGAGCCTACAGAGTCAAGGTAAGACAGCCAGAATTACAAATACAAGTACACACTTCTCAAGGAGGAATGGGGGAAGACAAGAAATACAAGGAAGCTAAACACTGGGGAAGGGGTAAAAGAAGGCACCTGAGTCTGAATGGGGTAAACACAGTTCCTAGAGTCAAGTGGAGCCCAGAAAGCAAGGAAGACTTGACTGATCTGAGTCCTTTGCTTAAAACAGAGATGTTGGGAGGATCCAGCCAATCAGAGGAAGAGGCTGCAGGGTAACATGAACTTGTGGCATGGCCGAGAGAGTCCAAAGAGTCAGGAGTAGATCTTGGAGATGTTTGTCTTACATCCTTTTTGTTTTTTTAACTATAAAATACTGTTACTTTACCCACCTGTGGGGGCTCATAGAACTCTCTCTCTCTCTCTCTCTCTCTCTCTCTAATATATATATATATATGTACACATATACACACACACATATATATACACGTATTAATACATATATATACATACATATACAAACATACCTATATGTGTGTGTGTTTTTTAAAATAGCAGAATGGTGGCTTGTCCCAATAACAGCAACAAAGACATATTACAATACCCAATACTTAATAAAGGTTGATTGATTAACAATATGATATATAATATATAAAGACACGGAGGGGTTTGTGACAGCAGGAGACCATGTCACTGCTTCATGAAACTTGAGAAAGGTCATCCTGAAGGACCTGAGACTTCTTGATCACTGCAGATTTTGCAAGGAAACAAGAGAAACTGTTCACAATCAAAAATTTAGCACCTGCCAAGTACTTAGAAAGACACAATCAAGTGGCCAAAATTACACATTAGAAGATTGCTATCATTTATAAACAAACAGATGATAAATCCCTGAACTATAAATAAAAACCCCAAAATATCTTGAGAATTCAACAGATACACTGTGCTATACTTGGAGTATCATCACAGACAAAAACTGTTACCTATGATTTCCTGGTCATAACATACTCAAAAAATTTAATAATTTTTTAATAGCTGTCACCATATCCAGAAGGCCTTGAAGTCCTAAAGGTGCATCATCAGGGCAAATGGCAAGGTTCAGGGATCATTAGGGTGCATCCTTAGTCAGATGACAGTATCCAGGAGTCTGAAGGACATATGTTAAGGCCTAAGGGACCTTAAGATGTGATGGTGATCCTCTGTCATACCAGAAGAATCGTAACTAGTGGTTCAAGTTCTTCCATGTGAGCAGTCATGTTTACTCCTCAGGATGGGTCATCTGGAGGGATCCATTAGGAAGTGGAAATAAAACAGGGATTTTAGGGTCCCTCCCATAGAAGTAGGAAGGAGTGTCCAGCCATGAGAGGGGAAAAAGAAGACGGCACTGGCAGGGAGGTATGAGTCAGGAGAAGGGCCTCTCCTGGAGGCTGTTCCTGCCCAGGCACTGCATATGGAGCCTCAGTTAGAGGAAGAAGATAGGGGAGAGATCCCCACTGGTGGCAATATATAAAAAGGCATAAGGTATGATATCTGTCTTCTAAAGGCTAGAAAAGACAAATGTGAACAATCCAAAACAGCATGGAATTAAAGGCTAATTTGTGTGTGTGGTTCTATTGATTGTACAGATCTCATTACTGAGGAAACTTCTTTTACCAACTAAGATCAGCACTTCTGCAATTTACAGTTTTAGATAATTGCCTGAAAGGAAATATGGTGTATTTTCCATGTGGCATCATCTAGTTTTATCCAACAATTGGGGAGGGCGAAGAGTGGACAGTGGAGAGCTCCTCCAAGATTCTCCATTTAAGGAAGACTTGCAAGACAGCCTTCTCTTCAGTTCTGTACTCAGCTGCACTTCTCTGGAAGCTCTCACACTCTCTGGAATCTCATCATCTGACAAGGTCACATCAACCCTGAAATTTACCCTTCCTCAGAACCCCTTGCTCCATCCAGGGCCTTTCCTCCTTCAGATGGGAGAGGGTGGAGAGATAGACAGTGGAGAGCTCCTTTCAGATCATCGATGTAAGGAGCACTCCCAGGGCAGCCATCTCTTCATTTCCCACCCAAATGTCCAAATGAGCTCTTCTTGGACTTCATCTTGACCCCTCACCAAAAGCCCTCCTCTCACACCTGTCTTCCCCCATTCAACTGTGAGCTCCTTGAAGGCAGAGATGTTGTTCAGGTCATATCCAGACAGTCTGATGGATTTCCCTACTTTCTTCAAGTCTGAATTTTATAATAAGAAGCTCATGATCTGAGCCACAGTCAGCTCCAGGTCTTGCTTTGACTGACTGTATGGAGCTTCTCTGTCTTTGGCTACAAAATTATAATCAATCTGATTTCTATATTGACCATCTAGTGATGTCCATGTGATAAGTCATCTTTCAGGTCGTTGAAAAGGAGTGTTTGCTATAATCAGCAAGCTATCTTAACAAAATTCTATTAGTCACTGCCTTGTTTCATTTTGTACTCTGAGGCTGAACTTACCTGTTATTCCAATTATCTTTTGATTTCCTACTTTCGAATTCCAATCCCCTATGATAACTGAGACATCTGTGTGTGTGTGTGTGTGTGTGTGTGTGTGTGTTATTTTTTAGAAGTTTTATAGGACTTCATAGAACTGATCAACTTTGGCCTCTTTGGCATCAGTGACTGGAGCATAGACTTGTATAATCGTGCTGCTGAATGGTTTGCCTTGGATTTGAACATATGTATATACCTACATATATATATATATATATATATATATATATATATGCATATATATATGTATATGTATATGTATATATACCTCAGCACTGCTTTCCTCACCCTTTTATCGACCATGAGGGCTACTCCATTTCTTCTAAGGGATGCTTGCCCAGTGTAGTATATGTAGCGATCCCCTGAATTAAATTCACCCGTTTCCATCCATATAAGTTCACTGACACCCGTGTTTAATCTTTCAATCTCCTGTTCGATCACATGCAGCTTACCTTGGTTCATAGACCTTACATTCCAGGTTGCTGCAAATACTGATCTTTACAACATCAGACTTTTCTTTTGTGAGATAGATCTGCTGCTGGTCTTCCTTTCATCTTTGGCCCATTTACTCATTAGTCCTGGAGCTACTTGTAGTTGTCCTCTGCCCTTCTCCATTAGCATATTGGACACCTTCCCACCTGAAGGGCTCCTCCTCTGATATCCTCTCTTTTACCATTCTAGTACTGGCATGGGCTTTTCTTGGCAATGATACTGGAGTGGTTTGCCATTTCCTTCTTCAGACCATAAAGGCATGATCTAAATAACATTCCTTAAGAATATGAAGTGGAGGATTTAAGAGATTAGATCTGTTAAATAGAGTGTCTGAAGAACTATGGACAGAGGGGTGCAATATTGTACAGGACGCAGCAATAAAAAAACATTGCAAAGAAAAAGAAGAGCAAGAAAGCAAAATGGCTATTTGATGAGGCTTTACAAATAGCTGAAGCAAGAAGGAAACCAAAAGGGAAAGGAGAAAGGGAAAGATATATGCAATTGACTGCAGAATTCTAGAGAATAGCATGAAAGAGAAAAAGTTTTTCTTAAATAAGTGACATAAAGAAATAGAAGAAAATAACAGAATGTGAAAGACAAGAATTCCCTTCAAGAAAATTAGAGATAGGTGGTAAAATTTATGCAAAAATTGGCATGATGAAAGACAAAAATGATAGGGACTTAACAGAAGCAGAAGAGATTAAGAAAAAGTGGTGTGAACACACAAAAGATCTATACAAGGAAGATCTTAACATCATTGATAACCATAATAGTGTGGTTACTGATCTAGAGCCAGACATCCTGGAGAATGAAGCCAAGTAGACCTTAGGAATCATTGCTAACAAAAAGACTATAGGAAGGTATGGAATTTCAGTTGGGCTATTTAAAATCCTAAAAGATGATGCTGTTAAAGTTTTGCACTCAATATGCCAGTAAATTTGGAAAAGTCAACAGTGGGCACTGGGTTGGGACCTAAAGAAGGGCAATGCCAAGGAATGTTCAAACTGCTTAACAATTGCACTCATATCACACATCAGGAGAGCTATACTTAATGTAAACCAATAATTACCAGAAGAACAGGCTAGTTTTCAAAGAGGCAGAGGAACTAGAGACCAAATTGTCCACATTCACTGGATTATGGAGAAAGCAAGGGTGTTCCAGAAAAAAATCTACTTTTGCTTTATTAATACACTAAAGCATTCATGTAGATCACAACAAAATGGTCATATCCTCAAAGAGATGGGAGTACCAGATCATCTTACTTGCCTCCTGAGGAACCTGTATGTAGGCCAAGAAACAACAGTTAATACCAAACAGTGAATAACTGATTGGTATAAGATAGGAAAAGGAGTATGACAAAACTGTATACTGTTACCTCATTTACTCAACTTATATGCAGAGTACATCACATGATGGATGAATCAAAAGCTGGAATTAAGGCTGCCAGGAAAAATAGCAACAATTTCAGATATACAGATGATACCACTCTGATGGCAGAAAATGAAGAGGAATTAAGAAGCTTCTTGAGGAGGTTGAAAGAGTGAAGTGTAAAATCTGGCTTGAAGCTTAACATCAAAAAATTTAAGATCTTGGCAACTGGTCCCATCATTTCCTAGCAAATAGAGGGAGAAGAGATGGAAGCAGTGTCAGATTTTATATTCTTGGGCTCAAAGATCACTGCAGATGGCAACTGCAGCCATAAAATTAAAAGACACTTGCTCCTTGGAAGGAAAGCTTTGGCAAATCTGGACAGCATGCTAAAAAGCAGAGACATCGTTCTGCCAACAAAGGTCTGTATAATCAAAGCTATGGTTTTTCCAGTAGCAATGTATGGCTGTGAAGTTAGACGATAAGGAAAGCTAAGAGCCACAGAATCCAATCAATGCTTTCGAATTGTGGTGCTGGAGAAGACTTTTGAGGGTCCCTTGGACAGCGAAGCCATCAAATCAGTGAATCCTTAAATAAATTAATTCAGGCTATTCACTGTAAGGTCAAATACTGGAGATGAAGCTTAAAAATTTTGGTCACACAATGAGAAGACTGGGATCACTGGAAAAGACTCATGTTGCAAAAGATTGAAGGCAAAAGGAAAAGGAGATGACAGAGGATGAACTAGATAGATAGTGTCATGGAAAAAATGGAACATGAGCTTGGACAGACTTCAAGAGATAGGGCCTGGTGTGTTATGGGTCACAAAGAGTCAGATAGGACTGAAGGACTGAACAACAACAAATGTGAGGACAGAGGCTGTCTTTTGCCTTCCTTTGTGTCCTCAGCACTTAGCTGGAAACTAAGAGCCCAGCACTTAGTCTCACTTAATAAAATTTACAGAGTGACTGACAATTAGCATGGGCCCAGGGTCTAAGCTATAATCCCATGTGTTACTGAAGCTTTATAAATCTTGTTTTTCCCACATCATTTTTCTCCTCTCCTCTTTCTTTTCTTTCTTTTTCTTTTTTCTAATCCTCCCCTATGTATGCTCTGGGTCTATTAGTGGCTACCAGTGGTGCCCACAAGTACACCTTAGCCTCATATCAAAGGTAATGACCCCCATCTTGGGCTCAGCTGGCTCTTAGTTTCAAGAGTGAAGAACATTTTCAAAGAGTTATTTTGATCAATAACTTCAGCCTTGGAAGGCACTAGTGCCACCCATACTGACTCAGGATAGAGTCAGTGAGGCCCACTCTAATTTTTTTTTTAGCGTCTCTTTCTTCCTGAATCCAGAAGAGGTGGTACTTTCACAAACCTTCCACATGTTACGTGAGCCATTATCGGGACTTCAAACTGTGCAGTGCCTACCATTTGAGATTTCCTACCGTGCTCTGAAAGCTTCTCAAACCAGAGATGGGGGAACCATGCTGAGTTATGAAGAAATTCTGTTTTACAAAACAAAAATAAATGTTATAGGAGAATTTTTTTTTCATTCTGGAACAAGCTAGAAAGGATATTTTAGGAAACACTTAGTTTAACTAAGGAAGTCTCCTCACCTTCCAACAAGAATAAAAATTAGAGGGTGAAAAATCATTCTAATTCAAGCCCAGGGGGATTTCCTTTATAGTACAAAAAGGAGGAAGAAGACCTGGGTTCAAATCATAGCTTTGCTACTTGTTCAGATGTTTCAGTCATGTCTGACTCTTTGTGACCCTATTTGGGGGTTTCTTGGTAAGGATATTGGAATAATTTCCCATTTCCTTCTCCAACTCATTTTACAGATAAGGGAACTGAGGCAAACAGGGTTAAGTGACTTGCCCAGGGTCACACAGCTAGCAAGTGTCTCAGGCCACATTTGAACTCAGGAAGATGAGTCTTCCTGACTCCAGGCCCAGCGTTCTATGCACCATGGCTCCACTTAGGTGTTTTGTGATCTTCCATAGACACTTTACATCTCAGGGCCTCAGTTTCCTTTTCTGAAAAATAAAGGTGTTGGACCAGAAGAGCTTAGAAGTTCCCTCATAGCTCTGAACTGATTATCCTATGATTAATTAATTTATTAAGCACAAAACTAATTGCGCTTAGCTTGGCATAATGGATAGTCAACTTCAGAGTCAGTAAAGAGTCGGAGCCAGTTGTTAATAATACACTTCAAAGTCAACAAATGCTGCAAATAAGGTCTTGCTTTATTATTGTGTTGATTGTCTAGACTTAAGAAAATGATGTATAAAATGTTATTAATACCGATTAAACTTAAAAGTGTGTCATGGGTACTTGGGTGAGGGGAGGAAGCTGGTTATTAAACATTTACCAGCATACCCCTCATTCAAGTCCACTTCAGACATATATTTACTATGTGACTCTAGGTAAGTCACTTAATCTCTCAGCATCCCAGGACACTTTGACTACAATGTGAAAAGTAGGTGCCAATCAACACTGGTAAAGGGAATTCCCTATCCCAATGAAATCGCAGATCCAGTTAAAAAAATTACAAGGCTCTGTGCTAGGCACACAAATGTATGTAGCGCTGAATTTGACATAACAGGACATAAGTTAGAATCCTGCCACATATTACCTGTGTGACTTCAATTTCCTCACATGTAAAATGAGGAGGACATTGGACTAGACGATTTTTAAAGTAATTTCCAGCTCTAATATGGCACCTAAAGTGCTTGTAAGGAGTTTGCATTCTAATAGGAGAGAATAAAGAAAATGCACAAATTACTTTGATATAACTATATGCCTCTGATATTAATTGGTGATCTTAGCTAAGCCAAGGAAGTGTGCCTCAGTATCCTCAGCTGCAAAGTTAGGGGGTTGGGCTAGGTGACCTCTTGGGTCCCTTCCAGCTCTAGACCTATGAACCTAAGAATTAATAGAAGACAGAGATAATGGAAAACTGACACAAACTATTTGAGAAAGAAAGCATCACTTTCAGCTGGGCGTCCGGGGAGGGGATGGGTCGGGAAGAGAGCCAGAGAAGGCTTCCTGGCCCATGATGGTCAAGCTGAGGACAGGGAGGCTCCATTTCATAGCCTAGTGGAATGTCAGGCATGGGGGAACATAAAAAAGACAGCCAACACTGCTAGTTTATGTGTTTGATAGATAAGGAGAAATAAATTTTCCAAGGCTTTCATCTTCCTAGTGTTCTAAAAGTGTTATTGCTGCATTTCCCATATCAGAAGATATTGGTTTAAGGGGCTATTTCCACCCATCTCCATATATTTTGATTCAGTCCATGAAGCATCTTGACACTGCCCACTACCTTAAAAGGCAGGCTCCCTCTCCAGAGGATTTTTCTATAACACTAAACAGTCTTGCGCCTGAAATAGCAGTTTTTAGTCAACAACTGCCTTCAATTACAGATGCAGAGACAGATTATTACAACTAGAAGATCTGTCAAGTGCTGGTCCTAATCAAGGCTGAATTTTTCCCATAGTTCTTAGGAAGAAAAATACCAGATGTTGTACTTGTATACTTAAAGGGAAACTGGAAGGAAAAAGTTAAGAAAACAAATACTAACTCTAATTGCAATATTTATCTGTTTAAAAATGAAACATCCTAGAATTGACACATTTTCAGTACTTTAACCAAGCCAAAATGTCTTCCAAATGCTAATAAAGAGATGCAACCCAGTATAAAACAATCTGGAACCTCAGAATCATGGGATCTTAGGAGTTGGAAGGGCCCCTCATAATCCAACCCCCAACCAAAAGAAGAATCTCATTTACAAAATCCCAGCCAACTGTTATCCAACCTCCCTTGGAACATCTCCAGTGACTGGGCATTTGCTGCTTCCAAGATCAGCCTATTTCAGTTATCAGACAGCTCTATTTGTTTTCAAGAACTATTCCGCCTATCTTCTGCATGTTCCCAATTCTCTCGCTAGATTCCATCTGTCTTGGTGCAAAATAATATTCACTGAGAATTCCTGCTACCACCCTTTGGAGCAACCATCTTGCATGACCTTACTGAAGCTTACAGAGGTGGAGGATTTAAGCCCAGAGAAGGCAGGAGTCTCAAGCTAGAAGAATTTGCAACCTAAAGGGGGAAAAGGCAGGCAAACCAAAACCATGTAACAAAAAGACACATTCACACACTCAAGGTCATGGGTAAATATGCAGACATAAGTACTAATTTTTATACTTCATTTCAACTTTTGAGACTGTCTTGCACAAAATACAAATGTAAATCATAAAACATTCAATAAAGCTACAAATTAGATATAAATTAATGACATAAATTCTATAACAAAGGGGCTATCCACCAAAGGGCGAATCTTTTGGGTCATAGCAACACGCACTATTTAGCATTGAATAGAGTACTATGAGACAGATAGGTATCACAGTGGATAGAGCACTAGGTCTGGAGTCAGGAAGATCTGAATTCAAATTTGACCTCAGACACTTACTAGCTGTGTGACCCTGGAGAAGTCACTTACACTGTGCTTCAGTTTCCTTAACTGTAAAATGGGAATGATAATAGTACCTATTTTGCATGATTCTTGTGAGGACCAAATGAAATATTTTTAAAATGTAGCACAGTGCCTGGCATACAGTAAGTGCTTAATAAATGATTATTTCCTTGCTTCCTTCCTTCTTTCCTCCCTGCCTCCCTTCCTTCCTTCCTCACTCCCTCCCTCTTTTCCCTCCCTCCCTCCTTCCTTTCTTCTTTCTTTCCTTCCTTCCTCTATTCCCCCTCTATTCCTTCCTTCCTCTCTCCCTTCCCTCCTTCTTTCCTTCTTTTCCTTCCTTCCTTCTTTCCTGCCTTCCTCCCTCCCTTCCTTCCTTCTGTAGAGATGCTGTGAATTGCATCACTGGGAGGATTAACCACAATAAAGAAATCCATGATCCTCAGATAAAGGCATATTGATTGAGAGCTGAAAAGAGCCTTAGAGGTCACCAAGTCTAACTCCTTCATTTCTCAGAAGAGGTAAAAGAGGCTCAGAGAATTTAAGAGACTCGCCCAGGGTCCAGGAATGTGCTGGTAAACATGGAACTACTAGCTCTCCAGGGGGAAAAAAACATATGTGACACACTTTTATGTTTAATCTGCATTATTAACATTTTTTCCATTACTTTCTTAAGTTCAAACAATTGACAAAATAAAACGAGATCTTATTTGTAGCATTTGCTGATTTCCGAAGTATAAAAGGGACAGCTAGGTGGTGAGGTGGATAGAACAACAAGCCTAAAGACTCATCTTCCTGAGTTCAAATCTGACCTCAGACACTTACTAGCTGTGTGACCCTGGGCAAGTCACTTAACCCTGTTTGCCTTAGTTTCCTCATATGTAAAATAAGCAGGAGAAGGAAATGGTAATTCTTTGCCAAGAAAACTCCAAATGGGGTCACAAAGAGTCAGCCATGACTGAAACGACTGAACAAAAGGTATAAAGGCTTACACTGGATATTTTACAATCTCAAGCTAGCTCCAACACATTTCTGCCAGGGTCATACACCTAGTAAGTATATGAGTTGAGTTTGAACTCATGTCTTCCTTATTCCAAATCCAGGGTTGTATCTCCATCATTGAAACGGTTGTACCACGTCATCCTCTGAAGTATAAATTCAGTAATGCTATTATTTCTCAAACCTTACATATTGATACACCCAAGATCTTATTAATGTGTAGGTTAATGAGTACAAAGCTCTTGCTGAAACCCATCCAGCCTTCTGAGTCTTGTTCAGATCTCTAATATATCCTCTATAAATATCCATTCAACATTTTGAAGACATCTGGATCATAGGCTCATAAATCTTGAACTAGAAGAGGGCTCAGAGGCCACCTAGTCCAACCCTCTTCTTTTAAAGCTGAGGAAACTATGGAGAGTTTGAGGAAAACTAAGCAATTGGCCCAGAGTCACACACGTACCAAACACCAGAAGAAGAATTTGAAACCAGGTCCAGATTCCAGCAAAAATGTTCTTTCTAGTGTCCTATGCTACCACCACCTTCTTCTGGTCATTTTAATATTTCATCAATTTCAATTTAATACTCAAGTATATATTTTGTATCTTGATAAATTAATTAGCAACCATTTATTAAGCACTCTGATGTGCTAGAGATAGAAAGAAAGGCTGACCTACCTGGTCTGAATATCTGCTCCCACAACCAGTTTATCACTCTCTTTTCAATGTCTTGGATTTAGTGCTCCAAAGAAACCCTGATACTGCCCCAGCCTACCTTTTGGTTTATGCTTGTTTAGATTCTGATTCAGACCCTTTCTCCATTCACCCAGGAAAACTGAAAGTCCTAATCAACAGTGTGTGACAGTTCACTCCTGGACAGAATCCAAGATTAGCCTCGCTAAAGGGATCACTGGAGAATTATCATATTCAAGACTAGGAGAACAGGTAGGTTTTAGATTGTAGAGGGCCTTGAATGCCAAACTAAGGAGTTAAACTCACATAAAACAGATAACCCTCTCAAAAAAGAATGCCCATTGCCTATGACAAGAATAGTCCCACACTACAATTGTGAAAAATTCGAGCTCAAAAGGCTTGTACAGAGATATATGAAAAGTCTCCACAGCTGGATTCTGTCAAATGAGAAGAGTACAGAGGAAGATGTGAGCAAAAAGGGGTCCATGTGAAAAAGACCCAAGAGTTTGATAGTGGACACATTCAATATGAGACCTCAGCGTGAGTGATGTAGCAGTCAAAATTAGTCTTCCATTAACTAAGTACATTGTCCAGAATGAGGAAGGTAAGAGCTCCCTTGTAGTCTGCCCTGGCCAAACTACATCTGGAGCATTGTGTTCAAATGGGGATCAGACACTTCAAGAAGGACAGGAACTACTGAGCACCCAGAGGAAGATCTTAAAGGGACGGCCCTTTATCCTACCTTACAGAAGGATGGCAAAGAGACTCAAAACAATGTCAGATAAGGGTCAACTGAAGAGATTGGGATATTTTCTAGAGGACAAGAGGAACCTCAGGGGACGTGATCTCCGCCTTTACATGTTTGAAAAGTTATGTGAAAGATAACTTAGACTTAACTCCAGAGCACAGAATTGGGTCCAATGCATGAAAGTTTAAAGTCTATACAAGGAAAAATTTCTTAATAATCAGGCCTGTCCAAGAGGGGGATCATGAGTTCCAAGTCAGTAAAATCTTCAAGATGAGGCCAGATGACCACACGATAGAGATGTTTTAGTGAGGATTCCTATCCGCATGGGTAGCTAGGTGGCACAGTGGATAGAACACTGGGCATGGAATCAGGAAGACTCATCATGTGTGTGCTGGGTCAAATGCAATTCTCAAGACAGCTATTCCTGCAGATATCTTCAAAGGAGTCATGGGCATCTGAGTCTACTCTCCCTAAAATAGAAATTTTAAAGTTAAAATGTCCAGGGCAAAAGCCAGAATATCAAAAGGGGATTGAGATCTAAGGAGTCTCATTATGTGGATTTTAAAATCCTCTTTGAAGACAGTGCATTTTCATAAAAGTCATTATCCCACACAAAAAAAAGCCCCGGATATGAACCAGTCACACACTTAATTAAGATTAATCTCATTTTGTTTTCCTCCAGAGATGAATTTGCAGGTACTTAATCTATTTGGTACAGCACTTCTAAGGAAAAATGACACTAAGTGTGAGGTCACTTCAATTGAAAACAGTCACTGAGTGTATTTTAAATCCCATCTGAGATGCAGACAGAGAACATCATTATAGGGAAAACTAGTAATACCAAATCTTTCTGGAAAAGGTGGGCTTCTCTGGCAGAGTAAACTGATTTCTAGTAGGAAACAGTCCAAACAGAAGCCAGAGATCTGGACTTTAAGGACAAAGCCAAAAACATTTATAAACAGAAAGGACACATTTCCATTCCCATTGGTAGGTATATCGGACATCATCAAAAATGATGTTAAGAAGCTTAAAACTCTAAGCAAATATAAACAAACTGAAAAACCAAAAGTTGTACTAGACAAATATTACGGTCCATCCATTAGCATATAAACTCCTTATGAATAGGGACTGTTTTATTCTTTGTACTTGTATACTCGTGGCCTAAAACAATGCCTGGCATATAGTAGGCACCTAGTTAATGCTTGCTGAGTAATTCTAGGAAAATTTTTTATATATTTTTAAAGCCTCCATATGCTTAACTCTCCCTCCTATCCTGCATGTTATTTCTTCACCTCTTACAAAATGGATAGAATTGGGAATTTCTGTATTCTGCAGCTTTTTTATTTGAATCATTCATTCCATAAACATCCATTGAGTGCCTACTATGTGTTCCATAGTACTATGCTCTGTGAGGGGGAGGAGCGTATAACACAAAAAAAGAAAAAAATGTGGTCCCTGTCCACAGGTAGTTTATAGTTCAGTTGAGGAGAGAACTATTTGACATAAGAGAAATAACAAAACAACAGAGCATAATTTGAACACTGAATGAACAAATTACTGATTACTAAAGTGCCCAATAAATGCTACCGACAAGAAGGATGTCCAAAGGAAAGAGAGATTAATTAACAGAGAAAGGTGTTGTTAGCCATTTCTCTCTTCTCAGCAGCATGGAAATTCTGATTTCTACCACTTCTGGGGAAGGTAGAGGGGAAAATGAGGTACTAATCATGTTTAATGGGAGCCTGATACTGATGTCAGTAAATGTTCAACAAATGCCTAAAATCCAGTCAGGCAGGAGAAAAGAAACTTACCCAAGGACTTCAAGCTTTTTAAACATTTTTATTTTATTTTTAATTCACAGAACAAAGCAAGCATTTCCATAACACAGTACAATAAAAAAGATGATTGCACATGAAACTGCAAATATACCGTGTATGACTTGTTATTGCCTCTAAAAATACAACAAAGCTATCATGTAAATTCTTTTTTTTTCTGTTCCTCCTCCTACCTCCCGCCCCTGCCCCCACCCTAGAGATGGCTACCATTAGACACACATATATACATATATATGTAAAATTATTGTGTACATACTTCTGCAATTTCCTGCAATTTCTAGTTCTTTGCCACCACAGAGAGAGCTGCAATAAACATCCCATCCAAATTCAAAGTTATAACTACTATTTGTGAATTTCTCTCCATCTTATTTTTACTCACTCTTTTCTTTCTCAGCCTCTTTTTACTCTAATCCTCTTACCTTATCTTCACCCACTTCACCCCTCCAAGAGACCCTCTCCATTTCTTCCCCCTTCCCCCCAATCTCAATCCACACACCCCTCTAAAAGTCCCCCTCCATCCTCTCCCTTTCACCTCCCAAATCTCAATCCACACACCTTTCTAAAAGTCTCCCTCCATCCTCTCCCTCTTACTTCCCAAATCTCAATCCATACACCCATCTAAAAGTTTCTTAAAAAAAGAATTCACTTTTTAAACTAGAGTAATTGGAAAAAATAGAGGCAGAGACCCAGGACTTTGGGAAGGCTCCCACAGATAACTGACTGAAAGACACATAGACAAGGATGTGGAAGTTTCAAGGATGAGAAAGCAAGGATGGTTTTAGATCTCAGTTTTAGATGTCTACCTACATTAAGGAGCATTTGGATACACTTGAGTATCACAGCTGAGTCACTGGTGAAGGATAGCATCATCTGGTAGGAAGCTTGGTAGGTATCAAGTCAGGAGACCTGGGATCAAGCCTTTCTCTGCCACATTAGCTGTGTGGCTTCGGACAAATCGCTTAACCTCTCTTTAACTTCAGCTTTCTTCTCGGTTGAGTGGGATTATTCATCGGATTGCTGTGAGGTATTATAAGCCCTTTGAAAACCTCGAAGTGTTAAATAAATGTGAAATGCCCTCATTTAGCTTAGCCCACTGTCCCGATGAGAAGTCTCCCCATGCCCCAAGGAAAATATTGAAACCTCCAATTTAAAAGGTAGTTGAAACCACATGAAAGAACTGGATGGTGCCGTACCACCAATCATTGAACATTCCTCCCCAATAACATAAGATAGAGATTCTCAGCATGGAGTCCGTTTACACCAGAGATATTATGTAAGAGATACTATGAACATTTGGTTTATCATTATTAACAATTATTATCATTACTAGCTATGTGACCTTGGGCAAGTCACTTAACACTGTTTGCCTCAGTTTTCAAATCTGTAAAATAGGGATAGTAATATCTACCTTTCAGGGTTATTGTGGATCGAACAAGATAAAAATTATGAAGCACTTAGCACAGTGCATGGCATATAGTAAATGCTAGATAAATGTTAGCTATTATTATATGCTAGAATTTAATTGCTTAAATACTGAATATGAAGCAGGAAAAGGTATTTCTTATGAGTACATACATGGTAATAGCTAGAATTCATTTCCTTTCGTATTGAATTGGAGTATGGAAGGTCTACTGAAAGCCAAGGATATATAGAGATTGAAAAAGGTTAGGAACTCCTGACTTACAGCAATGTCAGGAATGTATAGAATTCATGTGAGCTCAGAGGGCTTCTGCCTCTTGGTTTTTTGTTTGTTTGCTTGCTCACTTTTGCTTTTAAGCCTCCTGTCCTTCTAGCTTCATTCAGTGAAGCTGTTATGATTTTTTAAGGCGACACTGGTGGTCTGCAGCCCAGCAGTCCATTCAACTCAGAGGAAACAGCCAATGATAACATGGAGCTGCGTGAAAGCTCAGGCTGGCTGAGCTCTCCACTGTGCCCCAGGTGGTGACAGTGGGAGGAGGCAGAGAAAAAATTCAACTTGATAACCACTCATAACCTTCTTGGCTCCTATTTATGTAAGTCAATACTGGCTTCCTCAGCATAAAGGAAAAGGCTTTGGGCTGTTTGTTTGCTTTTGTTTTGTAATGAATCGGAGATTTCCTTGACTATATCACCAACAATGCTTGCCGAGAACTAACTTAAGCCTTTCACACAGCACATAAGGCAGAGAGGAAAAAGATATACTCAGGTTGTAGTGAATGTGCCCCTATTTGCTAAAGACTTTGGAATTCAAACAAAGCCAGTCACTTGGATGTCAACCTATAATTGACATTCTAAAGAGACACATGCCACTCCTACACCCCAGGGAAAATGAGTGGTACTTCAGAAGACCCACATCCTATACATGCTAAGGTGCTATCCATGGAAGTGGGAAAAAGATACATAAACACCAATGTGGTTTCTTGAAAAAGTAGATTACAATCACAACTCTCAGTTATCCAGGTTAATGAAAGCAGACATAGGGGTGTTCCAAAGCAGGAAATAACCTTCAATTCAAATGTAACCTTTCTTAAGCCTTGAGCAGCTAGGTGGCACAGTGCTGCCTCTGAAGTCAGGAAGACTCATCTACCTGAGTTCAAATCTGGCCTTAGACACTTACTAGCTGTGTGACCCTGGGCAAGACACTCAACCTTGTTTGCCTCAGTTTCCTTATTTGTAAAATGAGCTGGAGAAAGAAATGGCAAACCATGCCAACATCTTTGCCAAGAAAACCCCAAATGGGGTCAGAAAGATCCAGACACAACTGAATAACATTAAGCCACTGTTGATTCTTCTAACTGTTAATGCCTCTCTACTTGGAAATTATATTGTGATGTGCTATGTACATTATGTACTATCCCATCAGTGGTGGGATTCAAATGAATTAACAACCGGTTCTCCGCAGCTGCCCCCACTGATGATGTGGTGGGTACAAGCCCCACCCCTGCTAACAACCAGTTCGTCAAACTCAACCTAAAATTAGGAACCACTTCTAATAAGGTGGTACGAACCAGCTGAATCCCACAACTACTATGCATGTACTTCGTATATACTTACATATGCATGAATTGTTTGCCCCTAAAGCTTGTAATTTCCACAAGGGCAAGACTTTTATTTTTGTCTTTGTGTCCCTAGGAATGAACACAGTGCCTGTCTCATTGTAGGTATTTAATAAATGGTTGTCTGTTAACAACACACAAGTCATTTTCATTTATTTCTAGAGGACAATGAGACACATTCACCTCAGAACAAGAGACTGAAAAGTATAAAAATGAAGCAATGAACTGTTTGGTCTACCCAATTCAGGGGTGGGCTAATACCAGCTCTAAATGAGAACTATTGTTAATTTTTCATTGTGAGCATTCACACCTCAGAAATCAACAATGGCTACAAATTAGGTCTTGATTTATTATTTTGTTGACTGTCTAGGTTCAATAAAGTATTAATAAATGCAAATTAAACTTTAACGTGTGTGTGCATTCATTTCCCCCAGTTGTTAAACACTTCCCAGCACACCCCTCTACTGTTCTATAAACTTTGCTTGAGCTCAGCAGGAGTGTAGTAAAAGGTTCAGGGAAGGAAGTCATCACCAGACTGGAAAACTGATGAGTATAGGCTAATAATAATAACTGGCATTTATATAGTGCTTTAAGATTTTTTTTTGAGACAACCAGGGTTAAGTGAGTTGACCAGGGTCACACAGTTAGTAACACATTTGAACTCAGGGTCTCCTGGCTCCAGTATCCACGGTGCCACCTAGCTTGCCTGCTTTAAGATTTTCAAAGTGCTTTACACCCACTACCTCACTTGAACCTCACGACACCCCTGGATGTGAGCCAGCTTCTATTAGCTAGTGCTAGAGAGTCAATTGTTAAATTTTGAGTGTGAGTAGTTGCAACTTGAAATAGGCAAATGCTACATATAAATCAGAGCTCGCTGTATTGTTTTGATGATTGTCTACACCTACGAAAACGAAGGAGAAAGTGTTAATAATGCACTTTAAAATTAAAAATGTGTCATGGGTATATCATACACACACACACACACACACAAAAGCCTGTTGTTAAACATTTACCAGTATACCCCTGCCAATAGCCTTAAGGAAATGTGTAACCAGGAATAATCTGAAATATGAGAGATAGCATAGTGGATAGGATGCTAGGCTTGGATTACAGAAGACCTAGGTTCAAATTCAGCCTCTAGATTAATACATTTTAACTGTGTCACCCTGGGCAACTCACTTAACCCCTATATACCAAAGGTAATCCCTTTATTTACTAAATTCTAGAAGGTTGGTGGAAGGAATTTCCACAACCAGAGTTTCTCACACTGACTAAAACAAACTGCTTCACCTATTCATGAATGACCAGATAAGGAAATTAGCCAGGCATGTGGGGGAAAGCAAAGAATGCCAGATAATCAGCCAACATGCCAGAGATTTAGGGAGAAGCCTATGTTGGATGGACTCCTTTTGGAGGATTTACAAAAGGTTGCATACCACTGTCACATATGATCAGAAGACACACAAGGCGGGGGGGAGGGGGCAGAGCCAAGATGGTGACTGGAAAGCTAGGACTTGCCTAAATCTCTCCCCCAGCACCCTCCAAACACCTATAAAAATGGCTCTGAATAAATTCTATAACTGCAGAACCCACAAAGTAGCAGAGGGAAGCAGGGCTCCAGCCCAGGACAGCCTGTATGGTTGCTGGGTAAGGTCTATCTCACAGAGTTGGGAACAGAGCAGAGCCCAGCGTGAGCCACACCCAGACCAACCAGACCCTGGAGCCAGGAGGAACAGGCCATAGAACTCTAAATCAGTGAGCTGTGGCAGTTACCAGACTTTTCAACCCACAAACACCAAAGGCAACAGAGAAGGTTGGTGGGAAAAACTTCTGGGACAGAGTGAAAGGAGTTAGTGGTTGGCCCCAGGGGTGGCAGAGGTGGTGCAGCTCTGAGGCTGCTTACAGACCTACAGCTGCAGTTGCTTCTGGCCCCAGGCGCACCTGGTGGGAGGAATTAAGTGTCGGATCTGAGCAGGAATGCAGAGCCTGCTTAAGATCTGAGTCACAGTCTGGATTAGCAGTTCTTGGGGAAGGAGGAGCACTAGTGTGGCAGAGTTTGCTGTATAGAAATAGCTCTCAAAACAATAGTGCAGCCCCTCAACCTTGGGACAAAGTACTCTCTACTCTACAAGCAGTCATACCCTGCTGAAAAACTCAAGGGTCAAGTAGTTGGCTGGGAACATGAACAGGCCAAGAAAACAGACACAGATTCAGACTCAGACTTTGGAATCTTTCTTTGGAGACAAAGAAGACCAAAACATACA
>CM053622.1:127336352-127354506 GCA_028646595.1 Phalanger gymnotis | reverse complement strand
CAGGATAACACAGGATCTAGCAGCTTCCACATTAAGGGACCGAAGGGCTTGGAATATGATATTCCAGAGGTCAATGGAGCTAGGATTAAAACCAAGAAACACCTACCCAGCAAAACTGAGTATCATGCTCCAAAGCAAAATATGGACTTTCAATAAAATAGAGGACTTTCAAGCTTTGTCAGTGAAAAGACCAGAGCTGAATAGAAAATTTGACTTTCAAATACAAGAATCAAGAGAAGCATGAAAAGGTAAACAAGAAAGAGAAATCTTAAGGGACTTACTAAAGTTGAACTGTTTTGTTTACATTCCTATATGGTAAGATGATGTGCATAATTCATGAGACCTCAGTATTAGGATAGCTGAAGGGAACACATACACACACACACACACACACACAGGGCACAGGGTGAGTTGAATATGAAGGGATGATATCAAAGGGATGAGAGAGAGGAATATACTGAGAGAGAGAGAAAGGGAGAGATAGAATGGGGTAAATTATCTCACATAAAAGTGGCAAGAAAAAGCAGTTCATTGGAAGGGAAGAGGGGACAGGTAAGGGAGAATGAATGAATCTTGCTCTCATCAGATATGATCTGAAGAGGGAATAACATGCACACTCAATTGGGTATCTTACCCCACAGGAAAGAAGGAGGAAAGAGATAAGAAAGCGGGGACAATAAAAGAGAGGGCAGATAGGGGGAGGAGGTAATCAAAAGCAAACACTTTTGAAAAGGGACAGGGTCAAGGGAGAAAACTGAATAAAGGGGGATTGGATAGGAAGGAGCAAGATATAGTTCGTATTTCACAACATGAGTATTGTGAAAGGGTTTTGTATAATGATACACATGTGGCCTATGTTCAATTGCTTGCCTTCCTAGGCAGGGTGGGTGGGGAGGAAAGAGGGGAGAGAACTTGGAACTCAAAATTTTAAAAGCAGATGTTCAAAAAAAGTTTTTGCATGCAACTAGGAAATAAGATATACAGGCAATGAGGCATAGCAATCTATCTTGTCCTACAAGAAAGTAAGAGAAAAGGGGATGGGGGGAGTGGGGTGAGAGAAGGGAGGGCTGACTAGGGAACGGAGCAATCAGAATATATGTCATCTTGGAGTAGGGGGAGGGTAGAAATGGGGAGAAAATTTGTAATTCAAACTCTTGTGGAAATCATTGCTGAAAACTAAAAATATTAACTAAATAAATAATAATTTTAAAAAAGAAGACACGCATGGGATATATTCCATACCATTACGCACTGATGAAATCCCAAATCCACTGAAGCATAGACTCATAAGATAAACAAACACAGAATGCTCCCTACTAAAGGAGGAAAAAACACAGTATTATATTCATTTTTTCCCTCCATTTGGAAATTAAGCAGCTAGTCAGCATGCTATAAAAGCTCCAAATAAAAAATGTTTGTACTCCCATAATGATGATCAGACCATACTCTTTTCTAAGTATTTAAATGTAGGCTGCTCCATTTTTCCACTTAAAAGAAAAGTTTCCTTCATTGCTTGTTTTTATTGCTTTATACATAAATACTTGCTTGTTATGTAAGATGCCAACATGCTTTATGAAATATGTTTTCTATAGGAAATAAGTGCTTCATAAAATAATATTTTCAACACATTTACTTTCTATATAAAATACCTGACTAGCTACATGAAATATTTAAGTAAAATCCTTGCTATATAAATTGTTTCAGGCTACATAAAATACTTATTAATTATACAAAAATAGTTGCTCACCACATAAAATTATTGCCAAACAACATTCCAATTTTGTCATACAATATGCTTACTGCATCAAATATTTGCTCATTATATAAAGTACTAGATTAAATGTTTTGTTGCTCTCTGCATCACTTACTATAAACTTACTCACTGTATAAACTATTGACTCGTTATATAAAACATAATGAATTTCACCCCATTGCTCTTTGAGGTATGAAGGTTCTTGGAGAAAATGCCAATGGAAGTTCTACATGTTAAGAAAGGTATTGAGGGGCAGCTAGATGGCACAGTTGATAAAGCAACCAGCCTTGTAGTCAGGAGAACCTGAGTTCAAATCTGGCCTCAAACACTTACTATTTGTATGACCCTGGGAAAGTCACTTAACCCCAATTGCCAAGAAAGAAAAAGGAAGGAAGGAAGGAAGGAAGGAAGGAAGGAAGGAAGGAAGGAAGGAAGGAAGGAAGGAAGGAAGGAAGGAAGGAAGAAAGAAAGAAAGAAAGAAAGAAAGAAAGAAAGAAAGAAAGAAAGAAAGAAAGAAAGAAAGAAAGAAAGAAAGAAAGAAAGAAAGGAAGGAAGGAAGAGAGAAAGGTATTGAGTATAGATGCAGTGACATAGTATGTCCAAAGACCACTCTAGTACAAAGTTGAGTGCAGAGAAGCCATTTGCCAGAAACTTAGCCACCAGTGATAAATACTTTCCATCATGATAACCCATGAAATTGGTTTTTAACTAATATAAAATAAAGCTCTCAATTTTATGTAATCATCTCCTTGAAATTCTACAGTGACAATGGTGGTCAAAAACAAGCCAATCAATGGTAAGGATCATTTTGTTTTTCAACTGAATACAAATATTAATTTAACCTTTGATTATGATCTTTGTTCAGTAACCAATGAGAACTGAAGGAATAGAACATGCATAATGACATTTTCACAATAAATTAAATGAAAAGTTAAAAAGGAGCTTCAGCTAAACATCAATATGACTTGCTGATTCTTTTCATGGAGACAGATAAAAGAACTTGGAAACTTGGTTTCATAAAATGACCAAAAGCAACAAGCATCATTTCTGAGGATACTTGGTCATCTCACTTTGATACATTCACGAATAACTTAAGCGAACCAATAATTACGAAGTTAATAGTAATTGTGAAGGTAAATGTAGCACTATCCATGCCAAGGACCAAACAGACATTGTCTGAAGAACTTGACAAGACCCTCCAGTCTAAGTCAAACTGTTGTTCAGGGCCTTGATGGAAAGTAGGCCCAGGAGAAGATGTTGTAGACTTTTTTTTTAAATATGGCACAGGACCAAGAAGTTTAAAAAAGCTAATGGGTTACACTTAGAAACCTCATGTATGTGTATCTTGAATACTTTCTTCAATGAGAGAGCTCAAAGAGCTGGAGGTAGCAAGGTTGGGGATACAATTTGTTCTATGGGAAGAATGATGGATTTAGAGTAAGAGGAATAGATGAAAGAGACCTTAGCAGTCATGTAGATCAATCTGTACATACTAAGAAGCCTCAATACAACATATCTAAAAGGTTGTCTGTCATTCAGCCTCTTTTTGAAGATCTCTAACAGGAAAGAATGAGAACCTGAGTTCGAATCCTGGCTTTGATGCTGACTAGTCCTAAGGTGACTTAGGAATGTCACCTCCCTGCCCTAAGTCTCAGCTTCCTCACCTATAAAATGAAGAGGTTGGTTTGGAGGGCTTTCAAGGCCCCTTACAGCTCCAACTCTATAATCCTACGATCTTAAAATACCAGAAATAGAATATAACTCAACTGGAAATTACTGAGTTACCTGACACAGCAGTCATTTCATAATCATTTGTCTGTATATAGTTATATCAACGGTGAAAATAAGTACCAAATTAAAAGAAACCAGCAGAGCAGAGGTGAGAAAAAGATAGTACCCAATTGTAGAAATTCCAATTCAATTTGTTTAAATAAGTGGATGAGTCCCCCCAAAAATGGAAATTGGACAAAATGAAAGGTGCAGACTCTTAGAAAAAATCAGTAATCAAAATCAGGAGGTCAAAAAAGCAGAGAAGCCATATTGACTGTTATTATCTTTTTGTACTTGTCCAGTTTCTGACACACAGTAGGTGCTTAATAAATACTTGTTAAATTGAACATCTAATCCCTTTGTCAAGCAGACAGCCATGACAATTACATAGCAGCACTAAGGAGATGATTCCTTTAGGGGAAAAAATCTGGTGATTTTAGCGGACCTCAACCTCAATCATGAATCAACAGTGTGACACAGCAGCCAAAGGAGTTAATACTACTCTGAACTGCATTAACGGAAAAAGGATATTCTGAATACTCTTCTCTGTTTTGTCAGGCTACATATGAAACTCTGTATCTAATTCTGGGTATCACATTTTAGGAATTACGTAAACAGGCTGGAGAAAAACAAGGCGGATTGGAGTAGAGGTCATATATGAGTATGAGTTAAAGGAAGGTAGGAATGTTTAGTCTGGAAAAGAGAAGAATTATTAAGCAGGCCAGGAACATTCTTCTATTCAACACCCAAAGAGCTGTCACATAGAAAAAAAGATTAGACTTGTTCTACTTGGTCCCAGAGGGAAGAGCCAAGACAGAACCAGGTGGAGGCTATAGAAAGGTAAATTTGGGCTTAGTCAGGAAAAAAATTCCGAACAATTAAAAGCTGTTCCAAAGTGGAAATGGTAGCTTCCTCTTTAGCTGTTTTCAAGCAAGCTCAACCCCCTTTAGTCTCTATATCCTCATAATGGAACAGGCTACTTTGAGAGAGAACAGATTCCCTCACATTAGACATCTTCAAGAAAGTTGGGCTTCTAGTTGTCAGGGATGTTGTAGTGGGAATTCTTTGTTTGGATACAAGTTGGACTGGATAGTATTAGTAATTCCTCCAAACTCTTGAAATTGTGATTCTGTGTACTTTTTAAATGACTGTATTTATTATTCATTTGAAGTTCATTAATTTTTTTAAAGCATAGGATTTGTCACTTTAAAACAAAATGACACCCTTGAAAGCTCTCCTCAACTGAGGCATCTTCCATGAACACAATAAAATAACACAAAAGATTCTGTGACAGATGTAACAGCACTGGATACAACAGAGTTCTGTGATCTATTGAGCATTCATATCAAGCATGATGTAAAAAACGGAGCCACAGACTTGCCTAAGATAGTTACCAGTATGGTGGCCTGGTACTCTGTCCACTGTGCCAAAGTCCAGAGTCCAAATAACTTGGTTCCCTAATGATGGTAGGTTCACCAAATTTCCCTCTTTGTAGATAACATTGCAATAATCAACCACCAGATGATCATGGAATTTCTTCTGTGAAATGAGCACTGAAAAAAAAGTTCATTAAAAAATCAGGCAGCACAGAATACAGCATTATGTCACACAACTGGAAGGACAGTGTTTTGAATTAATCCATCAACATAGAATTTACATGTATTCTTATGTATGTACATTAATATCCGTGGATATGGATATAGATACAGATTGTTGTTGGTCTTTGTTTTCAAAGGGGACCAATGACATCACTCTTTTGGGATAAAATGGTAGATGAGGGGTGATGTCTTGACTTGCATATGATTTGGATTTAAGTGAGTCAGAGCTGCACAAAATCATCAGCCTCACTCTCTCTTCGAGAGTCATCAAAGTCCAGTGGCACCACAAAACTCAAGATAACTGGTGATGGTTTGGGATGTAGTCTTGTCATCTTCAATGTCTGACCAAGCACTAAGCATTCCATAGCGCCTGCTTCAACCACTTTCATGGCCATTGAAACAAATTGTTTTTGTCTGCCCATTCTCCTTGGTCACCCTCAATCTGGTTTAGCCTGTTCGCTAAGATAGTTTTATACCAGTTTACTGGGGTGTAGGCCTCTGTGCATGCTACAACTCCTTGGGGCCATAGGTGAGAGAGTTGGGTGATAGGTGGAGACCAAAGGTGGATAAGAAGTCCTGAAAAGGGCTGAGCAAATCCTCAAACTAGAGGTGCTAGTCCTCCCTGAACACCCCATACGAGATACAGAGAGAAATACAGTAGATAGGGCCATAAAGACAGATACAGATTTATCACTACATAGATACAACAAACATATATTTTGAGGGGTTTACATAGGGTGATAGTCTAGACCTGTGATTTCTTTTTTTAATTTCATTTTTTAAAAATTCTGAACCTAATAAATACCTATTAAGATGGACATTTCCACATGCAAATCAGGGAAAAAGGATTGTGCATGCTGCTGTGAATCTATCCCACATATGCCTTATTTCTCCCTTCACATATACAATGAAATCAACATGCTATTTTCAAAGCTGTCCTGTTTGTTTCTTACAAATCTTCTTTCTTTTCTCATCTATGCATTTTTTAAAAAATGCTTCAGTGACACTCTTTTCTTATTTTTTTTTCATTTTAGCCACCCTATCACTAGCCCTCCTCTCCTTCCAACTCCCATGCCCCCCCCCAAAAAAAACTGAAACAAAGAAAAATAAAGCCTTTATACCAGAGATGCAGGGTCAAGCAAAACAAATCCCCACATTGGCTGTAGTTAGGAAAAAAATCATTCCAATCTATACTTTAAGTGTCTATTGCACAGTGAATTCATCACTTCAGTGTTAGGAATTGGGTAGCATATGTTGTTGCCAGTCCTCTGAAATAGTGTTTATTTCATTAATTAGTTATTAAGTCTTTTGTAGTTGCTTTCTTTTATAATAGTATTGTTATTACATGCAATGTTCTAGTTCTTTTTGCTTCATTCTGCATCAGTTCATACAAGTCTTCCCACATTTCTCTTATACCATCCCCTTTGTCTTTCTTACAACAAAATAATATTCCAACATATTTATATGCCCCTTGTATGTATATAGATGTGAGTGTGTATATATATATGTATATACATACATATTCATACATACAAACAACTATATATGTAACACACATTTTGGACTGGCACTGTAGATGTATAATAATCTGGACCCCAAAATGAGTACAAGAGAAGATTAAGAGATCAGATTAGATCACATTTTGGAAACTGCCCAGAATGTGCAGTGATCATAAGCTGCTCTTTGCTACAAAAGCACAAAAGTCATCATTCTCCCAGTGATGCCATATTGCTGTGGATCATAAAGCAACCAAATCTTGGGAAAAATCAAAACTACAAGTTGGCCCAAATGGCAGTGGAAAGATGCACGAGTGTATGCAGGCTGTGGCAGCTTATCATTGATGACATGTGTGAGAAGTGGCTTAAAAGCCATCATCAAAGACATACATGATACAAAATAAATCATTGAACTAATTCTACTGTGATGATGACACAATAGCCCAACTGCTAACACAATATACTCTATGAAGGAATAGAACAAAAGTAAGACTTCTAGCATGCAGATAGAGTCCATCCACCCTGTAGAGAATAGAAATTCCCAGAACAGATTACACAGGAAAATAACCAGAGGCAGTGATTTGTACAAATTGAGGAATTTTGCCAATAAAGTAATAGATACATTAAAAAATATGAAACACAAAGAGTTTGGCTACTATACATATTTACTTCCTATATAAAATGCTTTTTCACAATATAATTTGAGGAGGCGGTATGGACTTATGATTATATTGGTGTAGGCAGATTAAATGTCATCTACAGAAGACCTTTACTGCTCTCTCGCTCTCTCTCTCTCTCTCTCTCACACACACACACACACACACACACACACACACACACTCACCCTTTAGTGCCTTTCTCCTAACCAAATTACTTTGTATTTACCTGTCAATATTTTGCATATACCTATTCATGTTAGTGGTGTTTCCTCCAATAAAATGTAAGCTCCTTGAG
Source organism: Phalanger gymnotis (assembly GCA_028646595.1). NCBI lineage: Eukaryota > Metazoa > Chordata > Mammalia > Diprotodontia > Phalangeridae > Phalanger > Phalanger gymnotis. The sequence goes on along the minus strand of CM053622.1, from coordinate 127,346,935 downwards.
GGCAGAAATTTTTCATTTTTTTATCCCCAGCACCTAGAACATACTAGGCACTTAAACATTTTTTGTTAATTAATTAGGAAACTCTCAGCGAGGAAACTTACTTCACAGATACAGATCAGCAACTGATCTGCAAATTTTAGGTTTAGAGAGTACCCTGGACCGCTGAAAGTTAACTGACCTGCCCAGAGTAACACAGCCAGTATGAGTGAGAGCTGTTATTTGAACCCAGATCTTCTTGACTCTGAGATTGGCCTTCTATCTACAGTTCCATGTTGATTCTCACACTATGTAATATACTCATTACATAAAATACTTACTCACTGTATGCAATCGTTGCTTGCTTTACAAAATCCTTATTGGCTATATAAAGTACAAATTGCTTGTTATAGAAAACATTTCCTCTCTATATAAAATACTTGTGCCTAACATAAAATACCTGTTTACCATAAAAAAAGAAAAGCTTGCTTCAAGTGACTTGATGAAAGAAGTTATTATCTTTCTGCAGCAAGGCAGGTGTGCCTGTGGTTTGCATATGAAGCCTGAAATATCTCTAATAAAGTAATTATTACAGGAAATAGCCTACATCAGAAGCCAAGGCCTCATAGCTGCTCTTCAGGCAGCAGGAACATGGCCAGTGATTGCATAATCAACAATAGAAATCATTTTTTTTGGAAACACAAGACTCTTATCTCCTTTCTTGCCTTCTCTTTCTGAACCATTTTAAAGTATGCTTGTTGGTTTCTATATTAGCATCTTATTTGTCTTAAGTGAAGAAGGTAGAGAAGCTGCTGGCAACAGTTCAGAAAAGTAATGCCTTTCTACACTCAGAGAACTTTTACTTACCCAAGAAAACAGCAGAGTTCATTTTAAAAGGGGAAACAAAAACCAGAGAAATGCTGATTTCCCTATACCGGCACAAATGATGTTCCTATCTTTCCTCTTCCCAGGTAAATAGTAAATAAAACTGACTTGGGAAGGCTTCTCTGACACTCTTCACTATGCTAATATTGGGGAAATGACCACAGAGACATCAGCTTCACTCGTTTTCACCTGCCTCCTATTTTCAATTAGGGGAGCAAGCAGATAATGCTCACACTTTTCAAAGTCCCTGAAATTCTCTATTCAGTTCCTCTGTGTGTGTGTGTGTGTCTGTCTGTCTTTGTGTCCCTCTCTCTCTCTTCTCTCTTTGCTCTTTCTCTCTTTGTTTTCTTTCTCCTTTTCTTTCTCTCCTGCCTCTCTTGTCTTTTTTCTCTCCTCTCTTTTTCTCTCTCCTTTCTCTCTTTCTCTTTCTCTCTCTCTCTCTCTCTCCCTTTCTCTACTCTCTCCTGTCTTTTTCTCTCCTTTCACTTTCTCTCTCCTCTTTTTCCTTCCTTCCTTCTTTCCTATCTACCTCTTTCTGTCCCTTCGCTCTCTCATCTCTCTCATCTCTCTGCATGTCTATCTCTGTCTCCTTCTCTCCCTCTCCCTCCCTCCCTCTCTCCCATCTCTATCTGCCCCTCTCTCTCTTCCTCTCTCTCTCTCTCTCTCTCTCTCTCTCTCTCTCTCTCTCTCTCTCTCTCTCTCTCTCTCTCTCTCTCTCACACACACACACACATTTTTGAGAGGCAGTGTGGCCCAAGGAAAAGAACACTGAATGGGGAGTCAGGAGATGAGCTTGGTTTCCAGTCTCCTCTTTCATAGCATCAGATTCTAGCTGGAAGGGCTCCTAAAAGCTGTCTAATCCATCCCTTCATTTTACAAATGAGCACACTGAAGGTTATAGAGGTCGCCTAACATCTAGCAGCTGTGTTCATTCATTTATACATTCCACCAGCATTAATAAAACACCTAGTATATATCACTGTTCAGGAGCTAGAGACAGCAGAGATGAAAATGAAACAGACCCTGCTCTTAAGATGCTTACCTTCTTGTGGGGGGTGGCAGGCAAAGAATAATATGCACACATATGAGTAAATGCAAAATAAAAAGTAAATATAGCTGTAGCGTGATTTAGTGGATAGACTGTCAGCCTGGAAGCCAAAAGGATCTGGGGTCATGTTCCTCCTCTGACACATACTGTCTGAGTGACCCTGGGGAAGTCACTTACCCTCTCAGTGATCTAGGCCACTCTGGGAAATTCTGAGTCACAGAGAAGGCTCAGACCTTCATTGGTAGAAGGAGTTTCCTCATTTCCCCATGTCATAAAATCACAGGTCCGGTCTCTGAGACTCATCTCTCATCTTCAAAGTAGATGTAAAAATAGCCACCCAGAAATAGGATGAGATAGTTTATGTAAAGCACATTTTAACCATGAAGCGCTATATAAATGTCAGCTATTGTTATCATTCTCTAGCTCCCACACACTGTTCTTTCTTCCAATAATCCCCAAATTGTCTGCAGCCTCCTTGGTCTATTCTAAGGCATGTTTGTGGTCTGCATGATCAGTGAAATGACTAGACAGCTGCTTACAAGTTAAATGACATAACCACTGTATGATTGTGATCATTATCAGGAAGGTTCCAGCCCTACCAAATGCCTCCTCATCACGCTGGCTGATGGATTCCTGAAATGATAGTGCTTCTTTTCTCTGCTTTAAGATTCTGATCTTTGCTTAAATATCAATAAACCAAGCAGAGAGATCTACTTTACAAGCCATTATCCCATCCTACTGGGCTTGGAGCTCAGAAACCCTCAGTTTACATCCTACATCTGACATTTACTAGTCTGTGACTAGAGTCCTTTAAACTCTGAGATTCAGTTTCCTTCTCTGTAAAATGGGAATAAAAACACTCACTGTACTTATCTCACTTGAGTGGTGTGAGGCTCAAATGAGATAATAAAGAGAATCCTAAAAGTTTAAACGTCTCTAGAACTTCTGAGATGTCCTCTCTATACAAAATGCTTCAAAAACCTTCAAGCACTAAATCTCTTTCAGCTATTATTAGAAATTGAAAAATATGAGTCCTGTTGACAAATGACATTTCAAAACTAGATTTCTACTTACAGCTTCTAAAGGAGAAGGTTGAATGGTAACAGGAGTTGGAGAAGAAGGCTTTCCAACTGCGTAAAAAAGAAAAGGAATTTGAGAACGTGATTTGGAAAACTTTGGATGTATGAAAGCCAAAGAGTCAATTTGGGGTGGAGGAAAATTTCAGAAGAGTATGAAGGAAAGTTGAGGAGAAGACCTGATGTGAAGGAGGAAAAGGACTGAGGAGTAGTTGATTAAGCAGAATGCTCGAGAACAAGTAAGTAAAACAAATGAGTAAGAATGAGTAAGAAGTTAGTGAGAGAAAGGAAAGGAAGGTGAGAGTGGCTTTCCCCTAATTTTCCCCTAATTATGAAAAAAAGAGAACCGAAGTCCTAGGATTATTGAGTTGTTAAGAGGTGATAAAATGAGGCAAAGGTACAAAGAGGTGAGTAAATTGTGTAAAAGTGTTAACAAGGTCCTAATTAAGTGAGCTGTATGATGACCCACAAATAATTTACCTTCAATTTATGAGGGATATTCTTAGATGTGCATCCTTGGATGTTGTTGGCACATTATTTTACCCATTATAATGTGAGCTCCTTGAGGAAAAGGACTTTTGGGGGGGAGTCTTTCTTTGGTATCCTCAGTGCTTAGCACAATGCCTGGCACCCAGCAAGTGCTTAATAAATGCTTGTTAACTTGATGCATCACACGAAAAAAAGTTAAGTGCTTCTGTTCTAAAAGATTTAACTTATTAAACAAATAATCCAACCTTTTCTTGAGCACAGTGCTTGGCACATAGTAGGCACTTAATAAATGCATGATGATGATGATGATGATGTTGATGATGATGATGATATTTGAAAAACAATACTGAGTACCTCAATAATAGAATTGGCAAGAATAGAAAGGAAGGTGAATTTTGTGATAACTTGTGTTTAGTATATTTGCTGGCACTGCCAAGTGACTACTGTCTATGTTCAAAATGTAGGCTAGTCTCTAAGAGAAATTATTATCTTTCATATTAAATAACCAATTATTGGAGAAATCCAGGGTTTTTTCCTTTTTTCCTATTCCTTCATTCAAAGTCCAGTCTTTCAAGAAGATCTCTGATCTTGCCTAAAAATTTACTCCACCTACCTAAGTAGAATTGTTGCCCCACCCAAATAAGAAAACTTTACAAAGAAAATCTAATCTGGTTGAAATCCAGCCCATTTGTGTTCTAGTCTGACAGGTCTGAGTGATCAGTTAGGTCCCCAGTTCCTCATTAGAACAGGTTCATCTCTCATTATAATATTCATTCTTCTCATTAATTGTTAACCAGTCAAAGTTGATAGCTGCCTGTCAGGAATACTCACTCTTCCAAGGGCATATAAACATCAAGAAGCCACCATGACGAGTCTTTGGTTCATGAGATATGGCCTAATGGCAAACATTTTATTAATTATCTGCTATAGATAGTTAATCAAATGATTAATTACCCAGAAACTATGTCTCTTGAACTTTTTATGTCACATCTCTCTCCTAGGAAATTAGTGAAAGGACTCAGGAATTGATTAATCAAAAAGCATTTGTTAAGCACCTACTATATATTAGTCAGTAAAGATACAAAGACAAAAGTGAAAGAGTCTCTGCCCTCAAGAAGCTTACATTCTCTCAGGGGATACAACACATATTTCGATAAGCTTGTACAAAACAGATACAAGATAATTTGGGGGAGCAAAGCACTAAAGGAGGACCGTGTCAGGAAAGATTTCATGTAGAGACTAAGGGAGTGACATCCGAGCTAAGCTTCAAAAACAAGTAGAGATTCTAAAAGGACAAAGTGAGGAGGAGTGGGAAATGGCCAATACAAATACATAGAGATAGGGAAAGGACTGCCATGCATCAGACACGTATCAGGCACAAATGACTGGAACAGAGGGTAAAGGAAAGTGAATCATGTATATAATAATAAGGCTAGAAAAGTTGAGGCTATCGTGAAAGGCTTTAAATGCCAGACAGAGGAGTTGCTATCTGCTCCTAGAGGTAATAAGAAATACTGCTCCTTACTCCAGGTTATCAAGGACAATGAAGTTACTTCAAACACACACACGCACACACATACACACACACACGCACACACACACACGGAGAGCTTTGATGGGTTGGGAAGGGAACAGAGCGAACAGGATCTGACATTTGTGGGGACACCTGTCGTGAGTCACCAAGTAGACCCGGAAAGGTCTCTTGCAGAAGGTGGAGCTTCAGCTCTTTTGGAGAAAGTCAAAGATTTTAAGAAGTCAGATAAGGAGAGCGTGCGTTCCAAGTATGGGGGGAGGGAGGAACCAGTCAAGACATGGAGATGGGAAACAGAGCATGCTGAGGGAAGGGGAAGAGAAGAAAGATGGATTGAATACACATCTATTATGTGCTAGGCACTGTGCTACATGCTTTACAAATAGCAGCTCATCTGACCAGTAGGTCATTATGGCTGGACCTTAGAGTATGTGAAGGGGAATAATGAGTTAGAATAGTACAAAATGGCAAGAAGACAAGTTGTAAACACCTTTAAAAGGCCAAGAAATGATAAAAATTAACTCACAGACTATCAGGCAAGATACCATCCAACATGGGCCAAAAGAAGAGAATAGAGCCAAGATGGTAGAGAAAAGGCAGGGATTCTCCAGAGCCCTCACCAAAACCCCACTGAACAACTTTGAATAAATAATGCCTCAAAACAAATTCTGGAACAGCAGAACCCACAAAGGATGGAGGGAAACAATATTCCAACCCAAGACAACTTAGAATGTTACCAGGAAAGGTCTATTGCACCAGAGTGAAAACAGAGTACAGTTTAGTGCAAGCTGAGCCCCAGCAAGCCAGCAGGAGGCCTGGGGGGTGGGGGGTAGGGGGTAGGGGGAACATGACTAAATCAGGGGCAGCAGTAGCACCTTCTGGACCCCTCAGCCCACAGGAGGTAAGGGGGTCAGACAATTGGTCAGGAGATTAAGGGATCTCTTTGCTGGCCCTGGGGACAGGACTGTTGCATTACCCGTACTTAGAGGTCAAGGAGGAGTGACCGCACCCCAGAGCTTGTAGTTACAGAGGAGTTGAGACCCTGGTCACAGTTCCAGGTGGAAAAGAGTGCTTGTGTTCATTTACAGACCAGAGTACAGTCCAGAAGTGTAGTAAACACACCTCTCTCTGGGTCATGCCACCTTGGAAGAACCCAAAACTTACAAGTCCCTAGAATTACCTGTGAAAAAAGCTGCACACAAAAATCTGAAACTTGGGATAGTTCCTCCTTTAGAAGCAGAGCCCCGCTTTACCATAGAGTTAAAAGTCAAGAAGTAGGCTGGAAAATGAGCAAACAGAAAAAGATCCTGACTATAGAAAGTTACTGTGGTGACAGGGAACTCAGAAGACGAGAAAGTCAAAACTGCTACATCCACACTTCAAAGAAAAATATGAATTAATCTCAGAACACAAAAGATCTCAAAAGGATTTTTAAAAATCAAGTAAGAGAGGGCAATGAAGGAAGAGAAATGAGGGTGGTGCAAGAAAATCATGAACAAAAAAGAGTCAACACCTTGGTAAAGTAGGCACACACACACACAAAAAAAATACTGAAGGAAATAACATCTTAAAAAAACAGTATAAGCCAAATGGTAAAAGAGGCACAAAGACCCAACCAAGAAAAAAGCTTTGAAAAGTAGAATTGGCCAAATGGAAAAAGATATACAAAAATCCAATGGAGAGAAGAATTCCTTTAAAAGCAGACTTGACCAAATGGAAAAAGAGGTACAAAACTTCACTGAAGAAAATAACTCCTTAAAAAGCAGAATTGGCTAAATAGAACAAGTGAAAGTTAATAACTTTACGAGACATCAAGAAACAATAAAACAAATCAAAAGAATGAAAAAATAGGAGAAAATTTCAAATATCTCATTGAAAAAATGACTGACCTGGAAAATAGATTCAGGAGAGATAATTTAAGAATTATTGGACTAATTGAAAGCCATGATAAAAAACAGCCTAGAAATCATCTTTCAATAAATTATTAAGGAAAACTTCCCTGATATTCTAGAGGTATTCAAGAGTAAAAACTGAAAGAATATTCCAATTACCTCCTGAAAGAGATCCCAAAATAAAAACTCCCAGGAATATGATAGCCAAATTCCAGAACTCCCAGGTCAAGGAGAAAATATTAGCCAGAAAGAAACAATTCAAGTATTGTGGAGCTAGTCAGGATTACACAAAATTTAGCAGTTCCTATAATAAATTTCTATAATTTATAGGAATGAAAGTCAAAAGAGATTATTAAAAAAGGAAAAGGACCTACATGTACAAAAATATTTATAACAGCTCTTTTTGTGGTGGCAAAGAATTATAAACTGAGGGAATGCCCATCAAATGGAGAATGGCTGAACAAGTCGTAGTATACAAATGTGATAGAATATTATTGTGCTATAAGAAGTGATGAGCAGGCAAATTTCAGAAAAACCTTGAAGGACCAATATGAACTGATGCTAAGTGGAGTGAGCAGAACCAGGAGAACATTGTATATAATAACAGCAACATTGTGTGATGATCAACTACATTTCACTTGGCTCTTCTTTGAAATACAATGATACAAGATAATTCCCAAAAGAGTCATTAGGGGAAATGTTATCCACATCCACAGAAAGAACTATAGAGTCTGAATGCAGATAGAAGCATATCATTTTCACTTCGGGGTTTTTTTTTTGTTTTGAGGGGTTTTGTGACTTTTCTCTTTTGTTCTGTTTCTTCTTTCACAACATGACTAATGTGGAAATGTTTACATGATTGCTCATGTATAACTTATATCATATTGCTTGCCATCTTGGGGAGGGGACATGGAAGAAGTGAAGGAGAAAAACAAGTTTGGAACTCAAAATCTTATAAAAATGAATGTTGAAAATTATCTTTACATGTAATTGGAAAAACCAATATACTATTTGCAAAAAAAAGAAACATAAGCTCATAGAGCATAAGGGATGTTCTCATCACTGCTGTCCACTGAAGGCAAGGAATACAGCAGAGAAAAGCAGATTTGGGAAATCAACAGCTGGCTAAAAAGATTGTGCCTAAAACAGAGATTTAGATTTCTTGGCCACTTCTTAAAATAGAGGAATAAATAAAATAGAGGCACCTGGCACCTAACCAAGGTTTGTAAGAATGCATTCGTCTGGAGTTTTATAAGCACAATCAAAAGGGCTTTAAGCAGAAAAGGAAGGTGGAGGAAGAAAATTGCCAACATATATTTACAAGCTAGATTCCATAGAAAGAAATTACAATAAAGGAAACATTTGAAATACACAGAAGGTCACAGTAGAAAAAAGTCCAAGAAAAGCGCCAAAAGCAAAAACCATGTCTCCAAATTTCTACATACAAATGCACAAAGCCTGGGAAACATCAAAATGAACCAGGGGTCCTAATGCAAGAAGGTAAGATTAAGCTCATCATTGTCACTGAGGCTTTATGGAATATCTACAAGGTTATAGTTTTTTCAAAAGAAACAAAACAGGTAAAAAGAAAGGATGAAATAAATTCAGAAATTATACTCATGAGGAAATCTCCATGAACCAGAGTGGGGAAGAGATGCTGACAGCATTTGGGTAAAGATCAATGGAGGGAGTTATAGTCCTATATCTCTCCTCCCTTTCTCTACTAAAGTCCTGGGGGGGCGAAAAACTATCTACACTTGTTGCTTCCAATTCCTCTTCTCTCATTCATTCCTCAACCCTTTGCAATCTGGATTCTGACTTCATCATCCAATTGAAATTCTTCTCTCCAAAGTTACCCAAAGTCATTTATTGACCGATCTGATCTTCTTTTCTCAGTCCTCATTCTTTTGTGCCTTTATGCTGCCCCTGACATGGTTATTACCCTCTTCCTCATACCACATACCCTCTCTCTCTCTTCTTCCAATTTTTGTGATACTTTGTTTTCCAGTCATTTTTCAGTCATGTCCAACTCTTTGTGACCCCACTTAGGATTTTTCTTGGCAAAGACACTGGAGTGGTTTGACATTTCCTTCTCCATTTTATTTTACAGATTAGGAAACAGAAGCAAACAGGGTTAAGTAACTTGCCCAGGGTTACACAATTAGTGGCTGAATTTGAAATCAGGTCTTCCTAACTTCAGGCCTGGCACTCTATAGACTGTGCCACTCTCTCCTTGTTCTTTTCCTATTGTTCTGCTCCTCATTCTCTTCTAGTTCATCATCGATATCATGGCCCCAAACAGAGTGTAAACAAAGGCATTATCCTGGGCCTTTTTCTCTTCTCACTATATATTCTCTCTTCTGGTCACTCCATCAGTTTCCATGGGCTTAATTATCACCTCTGTCTAGAACATTCTCAGATCTATTTCAACTTACTCTCTCCACTGAGCTTTGGCCCTAAATCACCAACTGTCCTAAAGGACATTTCAAACTGAATGTCCTTGAGACATCTCAAACCCAACATGTCCAAAATAGGGCCCATTTTCTTTTCCCCAAAGCTCACCCCTCTTCCAATTTTCCCTATTTCTCTTGAAGATACCATTCTTCGCATTTGTCAGGGATGTAACCTTGATGTTATCATCAGCTCTCCACTCTCCATCAGATGCAAAATCTTGTTTCTATCTCTACAACATCTCTAGCACCTGATTCTTTCTCTCCACTCACACAGCCACCACCTTAGATCAAGTCTTCATTACTTCTTGCCCAGACTATCACAACAATTTCCTACTTGGTGTCGCTCTTCTAGTCTCTCCTCATTCTGGTCCATTATCCTCCAATACTACTTGAGAATAGGATTGGAAGAAAATATACGTTCTTAATCTCATTTTTAAAATCATTATCTCCTTGTTCAGTTTTTACAGAATTCATTTATTTAACAGATGATGAAATTGAGGCACAGAGATGTGATATGAATTGCTTGATACCACAGAGCTAAACAGGAGCAAAGAGAGCAGATAATTCCTGACTGCTAATCACAACGTTTTTCCGCCACTATTTCACTATTACCTCTCTGTACCATCTGGAAGTTAATCTACCAGGAGGCTAAAGTTGAATGTAAATGAGTTATAATTGTGATATAGTAGGAGCTATATAAAGCAGCCCAAGAAAAAAAAGCTATAAAAGTCTGACCCCACTTAGTACCTAGAGAAAATACATAGAATATAATTTTTAAAAATCCAACAAAGTCTGGGGGGGGCAGCTGGAAAGCAGGGACTGGCGTGAACTCCCCACCAAGTCCCTCCAAAAACCTATGAAAAAATGGCTCTGAACCAATTCTAGAACTGCAGAACCCACAAAGTGGCAGAGGGAAGCAGGGCTCTAGCCCAGGACAGCCTGGATGGTCTCTGGGTAAGGTCTATCCTGCAGGGAGCTGGGAGCTGAGGGGAGCGGAGCTGAGCAGAGCAGAGTCCAGCATGGGCGGCGCAGACCAACGAGACCGGGAGCCGGGCGGAACGTGCCTTGGCATCCTGAATCAGTGAGCTGCATCAGTTACCAGACCTCTCAACCCACAAACAGCAAAGACAACAGAGAAGGTTAGTGGGAAAAGCTGCGGGACTGAGTTTGTAGTTCGGCCACCGCCCCTGGGGCAGCAGAGGTGGGGCAGCTTTAGAACTACAGCTGCAGTTG
>CM053622.1:127305410-127335852 GCA_028646595.1 Phalanger gymnotis | reverse complement strand
AAAGAAATCAAAAACAAACACTTTCGAAAAGGGACAGGGTTAAGAGAGAAAATTCAATAAAGGGGGATAGGTTAGGAAGAAGCAAAATATAGTTAGTCTTTCACAACGTGAGTATTGTGGAAGGGTTATACATAATGATAGGCATGTGGCCCATGTTGAATTGCTTGACTTCTTAGGGAGGGTGGATGGGAAGGGAAGAGGGGAGAGAATTTGGAACTCAAGGTTTTAAAAAAATAGATGTTCAAAAGTAAAAAAGTTTTTTTTTCATGCAACTAGAAAATAAGATGCACAGGCAATGGGGCGTAGAGATTTATCTTGCCCTGCAAGAAAGGAAGGGAAAGGGGGAGGGGAGGGGAGTGGGGTGACGGAGGGAAGGGCTGACCGGGGAACAGGTCAACCAGAATGTACACCATCTTGGAGTGTGGGGGTGGAAATGGGGAGAAAATTTGTAATTCAAATTCCTGTGAAAATCAATGCTGAAAACTAAACATATAAAAAAAATAAAATAAAATAAAGAGTAAAAAAAAATCCAACAAAGTCTGACACCACCTCTCCTCCTGCTTTAAGTTAGTGAGTTTCTCAGCTAGGTTACATAAACTTCAGTAAAGATTATTAATATTGACTGCAAAAAGAAAATGAACCACTGGGCAACAAAATGCTACATAAAAGAGTTTTGGAGACTCTTGGAATTTCGAAGTTTGTATTTTCTAAATTGGAAGACAGGGTATAGGAAACAGTGGTTTTTATATCTCCTACCTCTTCTATGAAACCTACCTCTTCTATGAAACCTTTCCTGACTGCCAAGATCCTAGGGCATTTATACTCTATAACGCACAATTCAGCACTTAATTATAGGGTCATAGAATGTTAAATCTGGAAGGGAACAAATGAGTAAACTGAACCTTAGCAAAGTTAAATTAATTGCCCAAGGTCAAATTCTACTATTTAATTCCAACATATCACCTTGTATTTTTTTTACTACTATTTTCGGTATGCTACAATTACAGAATAGAGTCCTAGAATTCCCAACTAAACTACAAGCTCCTTGAGGGCAGAAGCCCTCTCTAACATTTGTACATTCTGCATAGTGTCTAGTACACTGTATGTGCTCAATAAATACTTGGGAAATATCAGCTACAGTAGCCTTTCCTACAGAGTCTATAGTTAGTATTGTTTTAGCTTTAAAAGCCAGATGGAATGTTGAGCATTTAACAGTTGGACAGGCAGTTTATGAAAGACTGAGGAGAGGTAATGAAGAAGCTTTAAGAGAAACTGTGGAGAAGTTAAAGCTAAAAAAGATGGGGAAAATGTCTTTCTTGGGAGTACTGTTTAACTCATACCGTGAAGAAACAGAATTTCATGAGGAGTAAGTCTAGAGAGCGACTGTTAAGACTGGTGATTTCAGAGAAAATAGAGACAGCTAGAAGAAAATGTATCTCCTGAGGGATTTATTTAACTTTTATCTTGTGAAAAGAATGAAGAAAATTCTTGAGGAGAGTTTTTACTTGGTATCTTGAGTGAACCGAATGATGGAAGTATATTTTCAGAAATATTCTGTGGTTACAATGATGATTAGAATTGACACTGGCTATGGTCTTTTTTACAGTGAAACTATAAATAACAACATTTCTTGTGTTGATTACATGATTTAAATAGAGAATAACTAATATTCGTTTAATCAGAATATTAAGAATTTTGATATATAGGAAGATATGAGCAATTGTTTAAAGGCAAGGAGGTTTCTCTAACTTACTAAATAAGCATTATGTAATAAACTGGGATGAAAGCTAAGAGAGCTAAGAGTTTAATTGATTAATTAATGAGAAATGTTGCAATTTAGTAATTAACAAGGAACTATCCAAACATACTCCTGGCTTACCATTGTTAATGTTTGAAAATCAAGTTAAACTGAGGGTCAATAATGTGAGTGTGATCGATTTATTAATTAGCTTAGCAGTATGCAATAAATTGGATCACTGGCCTCTCTCAATAAGCAAAGAACCTGAGGTAGGGCTCAACAGCTTTCATATAGTTTGGGAGAGTACGGAGTTGGGTAGATAAAGAAGACAATGCAGTTAGTTAAAGAGTAGACAGCATCCTGAGGGTGGAGACAACTGTGACTGGTTACACCAAGGAAAGTAGGCTAATACCTATGGGGGTGGGGGTGGGGGCTAATAACCACCCCTCTTCGACAATTAAGGAATGTTAGTTATTTTATGGGAACTAACCAACATCTTGTAATCTTTGGTAGGGGATCGAGACTAAGATTTTAAAGAATTCCCCTAACTGCACAAGAATAGGCAAAGACAGATAATATATCTTGTGGGAATATACCAGATCTGCTTGTAGGCCCTCAAAGATAGATAATACTAATTTTGATATTTTCACCCTAGAACTCTGGATGATAAGAATTAGTATGTCAACAAGTCAAGTAGCAGGCTGAGGATAACCTACATAATCTTGTAAAATTCATGGAATTACGAACTTAGAAGTTCACAGGAATCCCTTCTACCACATTCTTTAGAGAAGTCTTTAAGCCTAGCCTTGAATACCTCCAAAGATATTGAGCCCACTAACTGATGAGGTAATCCATTCCATCACTGAATGAGTATAGTTGCAGGGTCCTTTATAAAGGGCTAAAATCTACCTTCCTGTTGCTTCTAACTATTGGTACTACTTCTATCCTCTAGAACAATGGTCTCCAAAATGGAGGTGTGTATATCCCAGGGAGTGGTCAGTATGATCTCCTGTGGGAACACAAAGAAAAATATTAGAACTAACAGGAGCATCAAAGCTGTCCAGTTTATAGGCACACCAACTCCTTCTGCTGCTCTGCCTCTCCTGCCTGCAACCAGTGTGAGCCATACAGTCAGACCAGTGCTCCTCTGAAGGCAGGAAGTATACCTCACCCAGTCCTATACCCTGGATCTGGATATCGCTATCTTCATTGTCTTCACCCCCACCCACAGTAGCAGCATATACACCATGAGTCCTCTGTCCCAGGCAAAAAAGGTAGTGGGTGAGGGAGTGGAGTTTGTACCATTAATAAATAAAAATTATTTTTAAAACATTGCTCATCTTTATCACATCTTTTTAATTTCCGGTTTACATACATGTTATATCATTAGTACAGCGGTATATGCATATGATTTGGAAATTTTGATAGTGCATGCTCAATTTTTTTTACAGATATCTAGTGCATAATGAAAAATGTCTGAAGACCACAGCTCTAGAACAACCCAGAACAAGTCTACTCCCTCTTCTATATGGCTGCCTTTGCATACACAGACACACACTTTGCTTATTTTGGTTTATCATGAATAAGCCTTAGAACAACCTTCGTAAAAAGAAAAAGGCATTCGACCCATTATCGGTTAAGGATTTCAAAGGGTTCTTTTAGCCAGCTACCATACAATTGCAGAATTAAAGGCTCAGATCTTTAAAAAGAGCTTAAAGGATTTTCTAGTTTAGTCTCCTCATTTTGCTTGTAAGGCAACTGAAGCCCAGACAGACAAAGACAAAGGACACTGGTACTGGAGTCAGAGGACCCAGGTTCAAATTCCACTGCAGAAGCTTAGTACCTGTGTAAGTAACTTGGGCAAGTCACTTAACCTCTCTGGGTCTCAGTTTCCCCATCTGTAAAAAATGAAGGGGTTGGATTAGATGTCCACTGAAGTTCCTTCCAGCTCTAGTTCTCTGATCCTAAGAATTCAGGGATGAATTAAAAAGATGACTCAGAGCATGCCACTGAGAACTACTGCACATTAAGGTCTTTTAAAATAAATATTCTTCTACCTCTTTTCTGTCTTATCAACTGTTTCTCATTAGGTGACTGATCTCCTTATCAAACACAAAACTTCCCTCCAGGGGAGTCATAATATTTACCAAGATACAAAAGGAGAAAATCACTGCTAATGAAATTTCATTCACAAAAGCCTACAAAGTCAAATTGATTTTTGAAGCAGGAACAGGATAGTGTTAAGGGCTTCTTTCTGCTTGCAGGGTTTTTAGAGCAGTGCTCACAGCAGCTCCTTCCCTCACTAATTGCAAGAAGTGTTATTTATACTGCAAATTTATACTGTTGCTGTAGAAACATGCCCCCCCCCCCACCAAAAAAAAGCCCTGCTGGAAAATGAAGTATGCTGAGCGAGTGACAAACAGTGGTCAGCTTTTGATTGGAGGCCAGCCTCTTACCCAAAGAGAGCAAATGTGATGTATGCCTCTGGCATCTGCTTTCATCATCCCTCTTGACACAGGCATCCACTAGAAAAGGTCAGCCCTGATTCTTGCCTTGTACACTAGCGGAGGCAAAAGCAACAGACTGTTACATCCAACAGCTGGGTCTTCTCTCGAATAACACCACTAATCATCACACTAAGCAATTACTCCAACATCAAACTGTGATGTCAGGACCTGGACGAAAATAATTACCTACTGCACCATGTGGACATGGGCTTGGGACTCAGGGACTGCCTGAAAGAAGACTTTAACTGACTACCCCTTCCTGACCTAATGGTTCCCTATAACTCCTGGAGGAAATAAGAAATATCTTGTATATGACTTTTTTAAGTGCACTATCAATCAGAGACTGATAAATACATATCCATTTTAGGTGCTGATAATAACATTAGACAAGTACAAAGCATACTGTAAATATTTTATCTGTACTTATCTCCCCCATCAACCCCAGCACCTAGAACAGTTTGGGGCACATAGTAGGCAGTTAGCAAACACTTGCTGATCGATTGATAGATTTAGAATTACAAGAATCACTCTGCCTTCCTTCAGGTTTGAATCCTAGCTCTGCCACTTACTACTCCTTTTTGGGATTCAGTTTCTTTACCTGTTTTAAAAAAAAGAATGTTGTATGTGACTAGACGGTCTCCAAGTTTCCTTCCACATCTAAATTCTATGATATATACAGATAGGTGTATACATATATATTACATACATGTTGATGATATATATTGATCATATTATATATAGAAAGTGATGAAATTATGTGTATAGACTTTATATATTTATAAAATTTATATACATACATGTTTGTATATATGTGTGTATATATATGTATGTATGTATGTATGTATGTATGTGTGGAAAGATAAATAGACAGATATAAAATGCATCTGATTCTCAAAACAACTCTGTGAAATAGATACAAAGGATAAAGTTATGTGACTTAATTTTAAAGACTGACTTACATGAACGGATACAAAGTAAAGTGTGCAGAACCAGGAGAACATTATACACAGTAACAGCAACATTGTATAATGATTGACTGAGTAACTTAGATATTATCAGCAGTGATCTAAGATAATTGCAAAGGACTCATGACGAAAAATGCCACCTACCTCCAGAGAAAGAGCTGATGGAGTCTGAACCCAGACGTAAGCAGATCATTTTTTACTTTCTGTATTTTTTTCATGGTTTGGGGTTTTTTTGGTCTGTGTTTTTTTTTTTACAACATGACTAAAATGGAAATGTTTTGCATGATTACACATGTGTAACATATCAAATTGCTTGCCTACTCAGGAGGGAAAGTAAGGAGGGAGAGAATTTAAGCCTCGAAATTTTAAAAAAATGAACGTTAAAATTTGTTTTTACAAAAACTGGGGGAAAATAAAATGTTATTCAAGGAAAAAAACAATCATTTTAAAGATCAAGAAAATTGGCCTGAGAAGAGACTCATGTTGGATTCTCTGGACTGTTCTTACCTAGCTGACAGTACATCACTCTGTAGACCTTGGGTTTGTTACCTGTAAAATAATCTGAGTTAAGAGTAATCTAAGGTCCCTTCCAACCCTATGGTTGTGTATTACTCAATGACCTGTTCTCTTAGGCACTGGGGACACAGTTGGACCTAGAATAAGGAAGACCTGAATATGAATCCAGCCTCAAACATTTACTAGCTATATGACCCTGAACAAGTTAATTAACCTCTCTATGCCTCAGTTTCTTCATCTGTAAAATGGGAATAATGATAGCAGCTACTTCTCAGGGTTGTTGTGAGGATCAGACCTTAAAGTGCTACATATCCTAGTTATTACTATTATTATCATCCTGAGTTCGCAGAATATATCAAAAATCTTGCTCTCTTTTGAGAGCTTCCTCTCATCTCTGTCTCAGTCTTCTGTATCTCACAGAAACAGGATACTTGTGCATTTTAGGCCTGCTTGCTTTTCCACAATCAAACCAATCATTGGTCTCGATAATAGAAATAATAGAGGAGGCACAACCAACCTAAGAGTTTTAGCAGATGAATGAAAAGCTCCACATGAACTAATACTGCGACATGGTGGTCATAAAAATTTCTTGGGTTGCATGAAAGGAATTAGGATACTGTCTAGAAGGAAGGAAGTTATAGACCTGATGAAGCGGGGGAAAAAAATCACAGAATCTCAGAGTTGGAAGGGGCCTCAGTTGCCATTTTTCCAACCTATATTCTGCCCTGGACTTGGATGTCTCTGGAGGAGAGAGTGAGGCTAATGACTTTACCTAGCTCTGCCTCACTTAAATCCAATTCACTCTCAAATCAAGACATCATCCTTGTGATGTCATTGGTCCTCTCTGAGAATGAAGGACCAACGACAATGCTCTGCCCTGGCCAGATCAAATATGCAGCATCGTGTTAATTTTCTGGATCCACATTTAGAAAAGAATCTCAGAGCCAAAAGGGTCATCTGATCAACACACACCTGAGCAGTAATTTTCTCCACAACAGCCATGACAAGGAAGAGGTCATCCAAATTCCACCAGAATCTCTCCAGTGACGGGGAACTCACTACCTCCTCAGGCAATCCACTCCATTTTTGTTTGAAAACTCTTCCTTACAACAAACTGAAACTTAACTCTCCACTGTTTTCATCAGTTGATCCTCATTCTGACCTCTGGGATCAAGCAGAATGTGATGGGCATTGAAAACAAGTATCATGCTGATCCCCATCCTCCTACTTCTACCTAAGCTTTCCTTCCCCAGGTAAAATGCCATCAATTCCTTCAAGTCCTCTACTTTCCTGCTCCCCTCGCCTATGACTAGGCTAGTGTTAGAGGTCTTCCTCTGGATGACCGCTGCCTCATCAGTTTATTTCTTAGCCTGTGGTACCCAGAATGGAAGTCAGCAACAATGCTCCAGATTTAGTCTAAATAAGGCAAAATATAGTAGGATGGTCACTTCCCTAGTTCATTATGCTATGATTAATTGAGAAAAACTCATGTTTGCTTTTTTTTTACTGTCATGTTACCTTTTAACCCATTAGCTCACAATTCACTAAACACAAAGATTTTTCTCACATGTATCATTATTATTATTTAGCCTCATCTCTCCCAGTTCCTATAATTCTGCAATTGGTTTTTTGAACCTAAATATGGGACTTTACATTGACCTTTATTCAATTTCAACTTTTTAGATTCAGGTCATGGTTCTAACCTGTCCACATACATTGCCACCTTTTCTCAACTGAGTTTAGAGAACATCTTTGCACTTTCTAGTTATGGCTAATAATAATAATAGCTAACATTTATATAATACTTTAAAGTTTACAAAGCACTTTATTTCTGTTATCTCATTTGATCCTCACAACAACTCTGTGGAGTGGATGACATCATTATCCCCATTTTATAGATGAGGAAACTGATGAGAAGTTAAGTGTCTCACCCAGGGTCACACAGCTAGCAAATGTTTGAGGCAGGATTTTAATTCAGGTCTTCCTTACTCCAAGCACAGCATTTTATCCACAGCATTCCCTAGATGCCCAGAGGTATTGCCCACTTCAGAAAAAGAAAGGAATTGGGCATTGGCTATAGGGATACTGGGACTGTATTATCACAGAATCATAACATTCGAGAGTTAGAAAGTACCTCAGTAGCCATCTAATCCAACCCAAATGAAATTCCTGCCATAACATACCCTTCAAGTGGTCATCCAGCCTCTTGATTAAAGACCTCCAAGAAGAAGGAATTTACCACCTCTCAAACCCCTTCACTATTGGACAGCTCTGTTTGTTAGGAGGTTTCTCCTGATACCAAGTCAAAATGTGCTTCTTTGCAATTTCCAACCACTGCTCCTACTTCCATCTTCCGGGGTCAAATAGAACAAATCTAATCCCTCTTCTATTTTCTTGACAACCTTTCAAAATTTTGAAGACAGTTATTATCTATCCTCTCCTCCCTCCAGTCTTCTCTTCTTTGTGTTAGCCATTCCTGGCTCCTTCAACTAATCCCTGTGTGCTATGGACTTCACTACCTTGGCTCCCTCTTCGGGATATTTTCCAGCTCATAAATGTTCTTTGTAAACTGTGGCACTCTGATCTGAAAACAGTACTCAAGCTTATGAGGTCTTTAATAACAGCACACTCATACTAACAAAATCCCCGAGGATTCCAACAGGATTTTGTCTATATTCTTAACGTGAAAGAGGCTCATCGCAATCCTGACTCTTGCATGAGAAAGCATAAAGTAGGAGACAGTGTTCCAGAACCGGAGTCAGGAAGAACTGAGCTCAAAAACCGTTTTTAACACTTGTTAGCTATGTGACTATGGGCAAGTCACTTCAATTTTCTGAGCCTCAGCTTTTATTTTGTACTTGTAAAATGGGCATAATAATATCTGCAGTTCTTATCCCACTGAATAGTTATGAGGCTCAAATGAGAGAAATTGCAACAATTACATCAACTTATTCTTATTACAACTTTTTCCTGAAAACCTTAGAGACCAACACAAACCAAAAAAATCCTTTGAAACTATGTTCACTTACATTTGTAAGACCAATTGAGGTTTGACTGGAAATTTGAGCTCTGATAGTTGCTCTGTGATATGAAACGGTTTACGCGGATTTTTTTTCCTTCTCAATTTTCTTGAAGATGTTTCCTGTTCTTCCTGCTGGTTTCTATAAACTGGTTCTTTGTAGAACCTATGATTTCCCTTATAAAGCCAATGGTTCCCCTTGCAGAGCCAAAGGCTCCCCTTGTAGAGCCAAAGGCTCTCCTCATAAAGCGAAGGACTCTCCTTGTAAAGCCAATGGCTTGCTTTTCCTTAATGAGACAAAAAAAATTTGCATTCTCAGATTTAATGTGCCATAACAAGCTGAAAATATGGATAGGATTCAAAATAAAGTAAAAATTAGGAGTGCACCTTTAGACCCTAGAGAAAAAAAAAGAAGAGACAAAGAAGTTGTAACTGTCAAAAAATGATTTGAAAGCTGTCTCTAGGTAAATGAAATGGAGGATACACATTATGGAGGGTGGTAGTAGCCATCTCCATCAATTCCTCAAGTATCAGCTAAAGAAGGACAGAAAACTGGGTTTAAAATAGACAGAGCTTAATAAGTTTGGAGCTATGGCAAAAATGGAAGAAAAAAACCAAGCTTACTTACCTGTTACTTTTTCCATGCTCTACTTCCCTATATGAATTAAAGGGTAGAGTTAGGTGGAAGAACCTGGAAGATGTTATCATTAAAGATCATGTTGAGGAAGAACAATTCTAAGAATCAAAATTATATTTATATTTTTACTGCTTATCATAATTGTTTATAAATTTAAGTAGCCTTAAATTTGACTGGTAAAATACTAAAATATTAGTTGAGCCTCTTGGTCTTTGCTGTGGAAATTCATTCACTTGTAGTCATTAATATTCTTAATTAAATGAGACCTTACTTAATATAATAAATAGGACACCAATTAATTTGCTAATTGTTCTTCTCTAGAAAGAAATGACAAACACACAGCCTGGGAAGGAAGAGGAAGAGACTATAACTATTTTTTTAAAGTACTCTGCCATACAGTGTGGTTTAGCAGCTAGAGAACCAGCTTCAGAGACAGGAAGACTTGGTCTTGCTTGCAGAAGCTGAATGATCCTGAGCAAGTCACTTAATCTCAATGCTCTTGTTGGTGGAGTTGTGAACTTATGCAAAGGGCTATAAAACTGCATATCCTTTGACCCAGCACTACCACTTCTAGGTCTGTATCCCAAAGAGATCATGGGAAAAGGACCCACATGTACAAAAATATTTATAGCAGCTCCTTTTGTGGTGGCAAAGAATTGGAAACTGAAGGGATGTCCATCAATTGGGGAAAAGCTGAACAAGTTGTAGTATATGAATGTAATAGAATACTATTGTGCTATAAGAAATGATGAGCAGGCAAACTTCAGAAAAACTTCAAAAGACTTACATGAACTGATGCTAAGTGGAGTGAGCAGAACCAGGAGAACATTGTATAGAGTAACAGCAACATTGTGTGATGACCAACTATGTTTGACTTAGCTCTTCTTTGCAATACAATGACACGAGATAATTCCCAAAGGAGTCATTAGGGAAAATGTTATTCACATCCAGAGAAAGAACAATGGAGTCTGAATGCAGATCAAAGCATATTATTTTCATTTTTTTGGTTTGGTTTTTTTTTTGAGGGTTTGTGGCTCTCCCTTTTTCTTCTATTTCTTCTTTCACAATATGACTAATTTGGAAATGTTTACATGAATGCACATGTATGTCATATTGCTTGCCATCTTGGGGAGGGGAAATGGGAGGAAGTGAGGGAGAAAAAAGTTTGGAACTAAAAATCTTATAAAAAATGAATGTTGAAAATTATCTTTACTTGTAATTGGAAAAAATAAAATGCTATTTACAAAAAAAAAGAAAGAAACGTAAGCTCCTGGAGCACAAGAGATGTTCTCATCACTGTTGTCCACTGAAGGCAAGGGATACAGAAGAGAAAAGCAGATGTGGGAAATCAACAGCTGGCTAAAAAGATTTTGCCTAAAACAGAGATTTAGATTTCTTGGCCACTTCTTAAAACAGAGGAATAAATAAAATACAGGCACCTGGCACCTAACCAAGGTTTGTAAGAATGCCTTTGTCTGGAGTTTTATAATAATCGAAAGGACTTTAAACAGAAAAGGAAGATGGAGGAAGAAAATTGCCAACATATATTTACAAGCTAGATTCCATAGAAAGAAATTACAATGAAGGAAGCATTTGAAACACACAGGTCACAGTAGAAAAAAGCCCGAGAAGAGGTGGATTTCAGAAAAATCTGGAAAGACTTACATGAACTGATGCTGAGTGAAGTGAACAGACCCAGGGGAACATCATACACAGTAACAGTAACATTGCGTGATGACCAACTTTGATAGACTTAGCTCTTCTCAGCAGCGCAAGGATCTAAGAGAGTTCCAAAAGACTTATGATGGAAAATGCTATCCACATCCAGAAAGAGAACTATGGAGTCTGAATGCAGATGGAAGCATACTGTAATAATAGTAGGCGGCATACTATTTGCTCTCCTTTTCTTTTGTCATTATGTTTTGTTTCTTCTTTCTTGTGGTTCCTCCCATTAGTTCTAATTCTTCTTTGTGTCATGACTAATGTGAAAATATGTTTAATATGAATGTATAAGTAGAGCCTTTATCAGATTGCACACTGTCTTGGAGAGGAGGAGAAAATTTAAAACTCAAAATCTTATGGAAGTGAATGTTGAAAACTAAAAATAAATAAATTATTTTAAAAATGTTTCAGTGCTCTAGGCAACTTTCTAAAATTATAAGTTTCAGAGAAGGTATCAGCTTGCCTTAGCTAAGGAAATTTATTCATCCAGGAATTCTCAATTCCAATGAAACAAGAAGTTTAATCCTTATCTCTCTATCCCTCCCACAAAAAAATCTGAGGGCCCAATGAAATAGAAGTAGGAATAAAGGGACATCTAGGTAGATTCCCTCCACAAAACCTATACACAGAGGCAGAAATGGTAGCAGTATTACGTCCACAACAGTGAGGGCATGTGGGATACATACTCTGCTCTGTAAATGAAAGTGGTATGACAGAATAGAGAGGAGACAATAGTACAGTTCCTATAAATCAAAAATGCTGACAGGTTTTGAAGAAACCTGATGCTACTATATGAGAATTATGGAGAAAAGCATCCAAACAGGGGTGGAGCTACTGACTTAAGACTCAGAAGTCAATGCCTCCAAGTGATGAATTCCTTTTTCCTCTTCTTCCTTGGCCAGCCTGCCCTCTGGTGGAAGAGCTATACAGTGAGGGATTGAAGGAAGGCAGGCCAAGGAAAAGAGATAAAGAGAAATGATGTTAAGTCATAGGACTGAGAGCTGGAAGGAACTACTGAGATCCTTCATTTTACAGCTGAGGAAACTGAGATCTATGAAATGACTTAGCTAAGGTCATTCAAGTAGTGGATAGCAGATCCAGAATTCAGCCCTAGGTCTTCTGACTCCAACACCAGTGAATTC
Source organism: Phalanger gymnotis (assembly GCA_028646595.1). Classification (NCBI taxonomy): domain Eukaryota; kingdom Metazoa; phylum Chordata; class Mammalia; order Diprotodontia; family Phalangeridae; genus Phalanger; species Phalanger gymnotis. The sequence goes on along the minus strand of CM053622.1, from coordinate 127,323,606 downwards.
TCTCTCTACTACATTCAAGCAATTAATAACCATTTATTAAGAACCTGCTATGTATTCAGCACTGTGTTAGGTTTTGGAGATAATGAAAAGGAAAGTGAAAAGGGGCCCCTGCCCTCAAGTAGCTTACATTGTATCATCAAAAATACAGCTAATTCTGAAATAATATAACCTACCTCTTAAATAATTGAGCATTTGCTGTAAAAGTCAACACAAATATAAAAAAAATTGCTCATTATTTTAACTTTTAATGCTCAGACAAATCTGGAATTATAGTAGTAATTAGCTAATTACATTAAAATAATCTATTATTTGGTAGAGATTTCCTAGTGATGTGAAAAGTAACTAGGAATGTCACCTACTGAGGTGGCAGCAATCCATGATAGAGCCTGCCAGTTTCTTAAAATGTCCAATTAGTTGCTACGATGGGAACTGGCTTCATTTGATGCTTCTCACTCTCCATATACTCTCTTGCTCCTCTACCAGAATCTTGTACCTATTTAGATATCCTACATAGATCTTGGTCCATTTCTACTCATAAGGGTAAAAGGTTCATGATAACAGTGATTTTATCAAAGAGTAACCCATCCACTGGCCAGAATGTGTTGATCTGTTTTCATCTCAACACATTTTGTAGCACAATCCATAGAAGTTGAGGTATGGGAAATTAGTGTAAGGTGTAATGTTGATGATAGTGATTGTCACAATGCCAATTGCTAGTGTTTTCATAGGTCATAGAATCCCAGATTCAGGACTGGAAGGGACCTTAGAGGTCATTGAATCCAAATCCGTCATTCTACATCCAAGTAAGAAATCTGAAAACCAGAGAGGTGAAGTAATTTGCCACTGTATAGCTAATGAGCATCTGAGGAGGAATTTGGATAAAGGTCTTCAAGTAATCATAGTTTTAGAGTTGAAAAGCACCTTCAAGGTCATTTGGCCCAATGTGCTTCCACTTTACAGTTGAGGAAAGTGGGGCCCGGAGAGGTTAAGTGATTTGTCCAGTCTTCCTGAATCCACTATAACACATGGCCTTGTAATTGGCCTCAAGGCTCACTCTCCATTTCACTGAGAATTGGAAAGTAATGGGATATAATGGGAATTAGACTAAGAGTTAATAGTCATACCTCCCCATTAATGAGCTCAATGACCTTGCATAATTCCTTTCACCTCTTCAGGGAACAATTTGCTCATCTGTAGAATGAAGATTAGCAGTTTTCAAACTTTTTTGTCTCAGGACACCCTTATGCGCTTTGAAATTATTGGGGACCCCCAAAGAGTTTTTGTCTGCATGGATTATAGCTGTAGGTATTTACCACACTGGAAATTAAAATATCTTAGTATTATTATAAAAACCATGTTGACCTCAAGTATTCCCTACAAGAGTCTCAGGGATCCCCAGGAGTCTCTGGACCACACTTTGAGAACTTCTGGACGACATGGTTTCTTAGGTCCCTTCCAGTTGTAACATTAAATGATTCTAGTGATTTCAGAAGGGAGTGTTGGATTGTTGAGCGTGCAGGGAACCAGTGTATGGAAAGAAAAAGTGAAACAGTGGCAAAAATACAGAAATGCAAATTGGGATACCTAGGCTCAAATAAGAGTGAAAATCATCACATATCAGCTCCAAACTTATTAGCTGTGCAGTGACCATCGGCAAATCACTTAATGTCATTTGGCCTTCTTATCTGGAAAGTGGGAATAATTACATTTGTACTATCTACCTCACAAGGCTGTTGTAAGTCCTTCATAAACTCTAAAGCACTAAACCAGAGGTGTGGAACCTGCACTAAACAAATTAACCATTATGAATATTCCATTTGAATAGATACAGAAGATATCCCCCAGAGGTACCCTTGTCTTGAAACAGATGAGAGCAGGGGTGAAATTTGTTGTCAAGTTGCATTATCAAGTCAAATTGGTCTTTGCTCAGTTCCTCACACAAGAAATTTAGTCTCTGGTTTCCATGCCTTTGTACTAGTCATCCAACATGCCTGAAATGCATTCCCTCTTCCTCCTCGCAGAGTCCCTCTCTTCCTTTAACCTGCACCCCAAGCGCCATCTTTTATATGGAGCCTTTCTTGCTCTCCCTAATCACTAATATCCTCCCTTCCAAACTACTTTGTATTTAACTGCTATCTATATCTATTTATCTATATCTATATCTATCTGCCTCTCTGTCTCTGTCTCTCTCTCTCTCTGTCTCTTTCTGTCTCTGTCTCTCTCTCTCTCTCTCTCTCTCTCTCTCTCTCTCTCTATATATATATATATATATGTATATATATATATATGTATGTATGTATGTATACACGTAAAATCTCCCTGTCTTTGATATTAAGGAAAGTTACAACTTTCAGGGTAGAAGTTATCCCCTTTCTGCTGTGGCTCATAGAAACTCCCCTTCCTGGGCCATTCTTATTGTCAGCTGCTGCACGGATTTTCATTTCAGTAAGCAATCCCTGCCCTCAAGGAGTTAGAGCTTCTAAATCAACCTAAAACCATGTAACATATAGAACAGTGACATTTATTCCCTGATCCAATGACCTCCAGGTTTCTTGTCTATCTAAAGAGGAAAAAAAGAAGCTGCCTCCTTCCATCTCTCAAATTGCTGAAATCCTCTTATCTACTCATAGCCCTTGGCAGAAGTAACTTAGGTTGTTGGTCTTTCCTACTCCCTTCTATCCCCAATTTCGTAGATCTTTTAAGCACTAGAAAGAACAGGAAATACAGAACTTGGATGGCCTCTAGACATTTAACATGAGAGAAGTTACCTGAGGTTGTTCTGTCTGGCTATAACTGGGACACTTAAAAATAGATCAACCATGCCTTAGGAGAGACACTGGAGATGCAAGAGGCCAGTGAACCAAGGATAAAGAAGACTAGAAGACATTTATATTGCACTCTGAGATTTGCAAAGTGCTTTATATACATTTTCTTATTTGAGCTCATTAACAACTCAGTGGGATAGGTGCGACAGGTATTATTCACATTTTGTGTGAGAAAATTGAGGCTAAGAAAGGTTGAGTCACATGCAAGGTCACATAGCTAGTAAATATCTGAGCAGGATTTGAACTTAAGTCTTCTTGACTTCAGGTCTAGCATGCTATCTACTACACCACAGGTTCTGATTGAGTGGTTTATGAGCCCCATAATGGTCCAAAGGGTTTTTGCTAAAAGTTCTTTAATGATGTCTTAATCAGTAAATAATTGCCCAGTTATGTTAAATACTTTTTTGCTCTGTGACAATAAGCATATGCATGTTTGAAGCATTACACTTTTGTTCCTGCAGAGATTAGAAACTGTCATCATGTGATTTTGTTGTTCATGAAGCAATTACACCAAATTGACCATTTTAAAGTACAGGTCTGACCATGTCACACCCCTACTCAATAAACTTCAGTGGCTCCCTATTGTCTGCTGGATCAAATACAAAATCCTCTCTTTGGCACTCAAAGAGTTTCATAACATAGCCCCTTCCTTCCTTTCTAGTCTTCTTATTACCTTATACTCACCCACACACTCTTCTAGTCAATGAAACTGGCCTCTTTGCTGATCCACCCCATCTCTTAGCTCTGGGTCCGGTTGTCCTCCATGCCTGGGATGCTCTTCCTCTCATCTCTTCCTTGCTTCCCTGGTTTCCTTCAAGACCTAACTAAAATCCCATATTCTACAAGAAACCTTTCTCAATCCTTCTAATTCTAGTGCCTTCCCTCTGTTAACTATTTCCTATTTATCCTGTATGTACTTGTTTGTAGATATTTGTTTGCTTGTTGTCTCTATCTCATGCCCCATTAGATCATGAGCTCCTTAAGGGCAGGGACTGTCTTTTTGCCTCTCTTTGTATCCCCAGTGCTCAGCATATATGTGTTTGGCACATAGTAGGTGCTTAAGAAATGCTTATTAAATGACTGACCACTTCTGACTAAATACAATGTGCTTTTGTGAGTTTTCAATCTATCATCAAATTGTTTCCAAACTGTTACAAGGGTTTAAAATTCAAATACAAACTGATTCCCAATGGATAGTTAGACTCACACACATTCCCTCATTTGCATTCTGTACACTGCAGCAGAACAACTACCTAATTTTCCTCTGTTACTCTGTAATCATACCTCATCAGCTGTGTAATCATGCAATCAAGACATTACTGACATTTGAATTCTTGCCATAAAAAGTAGGGCTGTCTGAAAACTATGATTGCTGGGCATGTATATTACAAGTGATTTTAAAACCATCATGTACCATCACAAACATTCTGTAGAAACGAACCTCATATTGCCTCTCATTGCAATAATAAGGCTATCTTATGATTTAAACTTATCCTCTGCTTATGTTACTATTCTTCTATCTGGGGGATTTTCCAATGAACTGGTTGGCAATATTGGTAAGTCAATCGGTAGCATTTCTGTGAGAATGTAGCCAGCATGCCTGTGGTAAAAGAGAAGGAAAGTCACATCTGAAGAGATTCTTTCCTAATAAAGATTAGTTTGTACATAAACTCTGTTTAAAAAACCAACTTAATGCAACCAAATTTTAAGTACATTTGCCAATTAATACAATGCTTCTCATTAGTCAATAGAAAAGTAAATATTTTATAACTAGCAATTCATTTTCATTGATTGGTAAAGTGGTTAAAAATAAAAAATTAATTTCCATGCCTCCACAAGAAAGCTTATAAAATTCTCCTATCATTTTCAGCCACATATTTGTGTGGGCAAGCATTTTCATCTTATTCTTGCTTTAAATCAAAATATGGAAATAAACTCAATGAGAAACCAAATTTAAAACTGAGTTTGGTATTGAGTCAAATACTGCAAACCTTTGTTCAAATAAAGCAATTTAACATTGAAATTAAGCTTATATATGATTATCATATGATAAAATTAAATGTCTTCTGAGTTGCAATTAATTTCATTACTGTGTTATTTATATTCAACATAACTTATAAAATAAGTAAATTTAATATGAAGTCTCACAGATAATAGCAAGCAAATGAGATCTTATTGAATCATTTCTAATTCTTACAGAATGTCCCACATAAAATATTCATAATTATTTTATAAGTAGAATTTTATGGAGTTTTCATAATTTTAAGTAGAATAAAATTTTACATTTTACAATTACATAATGCAAATTTTATTTTTGAGCTTTTGGGGGCAGACGTTATCTTTTTAGTTATTGTAAGCATTTAATGAATAAATCTAAAAGAATATTCAAGTAGCATATTAAATTAACCTGGCAGCTGACATTTTTTTGTTGCTGTTGAAAGGGGTTCGACAAACAAAAAAACCATTTAGAACCATTGTACTACACCATACCACTTCTCCTAGAAGGAGTGATCAGACAGGCAGGAAGACAACAAACCAGAAGGGCAGTGACATGGAGAGAGAGAGTATGGCTGGACGGCTGGTGAGGGCAGAGAGAACCAGCAGTAGGGAAAGTTGCAAAGAGATCAGAGAGACTGGTAACTGAACAAAGGACATCAGATTTCACAATTCAAAAATCATTGCGGGAAGAGAGACAGAGACAGAGAGACACAGAGAGAGAAAGACAGAGATGGAGAGAGAGAGAGAGAGAGAGAGAGAGAGAGAGAGAGAGAGAGAGAGAGAGAACAGCAAGGGATTGAAAACTGAAATTACTAGAGGCTTGAAAAGTCTGCATGTGTTGGGGCAGCTAGGTGGTGCTTCAGTGTATGATAAAGCATCAGCCCTGGAGTCAGGAGGGCTGGAGGAAAAGGAGGCAGCCGTGGTAGTTTCCTCTTTGTATAAATATATCTCATCACTAAGGATAATGCTTATTCTTGGAACCTATTTGTCTCCTAAATGGGTCACCAGTGTCAATAGTAGGTGAGAAATAATACTATCAAAAATCAAACACTATCAGAAAATTTTAAATCACAAAAGAAAATATTAGCCCCGCCCAAAGCAGTGGTCAAGGATTACGCTCTGTTCATTACAAAAAAACTCTTCCCTTACACTTAAGATGGGCAACAACTCATCCCTTACATGTAACAACAGTTAAATAATGAGCATTTTCCTAGGATTGGGGCAGGGGAGGAGGGGTTATTTTTCCATTTTATTAGTTCAAAGTAGATCTTGTATGTCTTTGGTTGGCTAAAATGATATCTAACTCCTTCCCTTTAATGAAATTCCCAGCCTCCCAGTCCTATGCCCTTTGCAGCCAATTACTCAAACTGTTTTGAAGAGACCATGTATCATTTGCCCCTTTCCATAAAGCCAACCCCACTGTTGCTCTCTCTTGGCTATGCAATTCCTTAGTTCTTCTCCCTGTGCTACTTTAACGCCACTTATCTGGCTTCCTTTTTTCACCCTAATGCCAGCACCTCTTTGGATGAAATTATATACTATTGATCCTGCATTAAAGTTATGTGTCCAAGGGAGTGATTTTTTTCCCTAGAGAGCTCTGTGTTCCAGTTGGTAACAAGGATGGGGACAGTGGTGAAAGTGATTGAAAGACCTGATATAGCCAACTCAAGTGTACCCAGTAGAAAGAGCTCTGGACTTGGTCAAAAGACCTAGGTGTGAGTCCTTCAGCCATTGACTAACTCTGTAACCCCTGGGTGCCTGGTATAGCACTTGGAGAGGAGGGGGTGCTATTTGCTAATGCACTTAGCATCTTACATTATACACAAACATACATCCATGCATGTGTCATCCTCTCCTATCCCCCAATCACTCCCATTAAACTGTAAACTCCATGCAGACAGAGACTATCTTCTCCAAATTTTAGATCTCTCCCAGTACCCAGAATAGGTAGGTGCCTAATTAACATTTGTTGAATTAAAGTGAATTGAAGATACACAGCAGCTTTTCTCAGGCTCCAAGGCACTAGTATGGCTTCATTGTATCAATGACTAAAACTATCTTGAGGCTCCCTGTGAAACAAAAGCCCATCCTTTCAACCCAGTATTCTGCCGCTGATGTTGTAAAGGAATGAGTCATGAAATGGTACAGCCTCTGAAAAACAAGGTGATTCTCACCTACAGGGGATGGAGAGGAACATGGTGGTAGTGAGCAGACTATGACACGTTATAACAGAGGAATTGTGCGGAGAAGTGTCACAAAGGGAGTTATTGATCAAAAAATAAGGGTCTTATATATTCCAGGCATTGTACTACATGCTGGGGACACTTTGGTAAAACCTGATCTCAATGAGCTTACATGCTATCCAGTGCTTAGAACACTATTTGGCATGTGTGAGTGATTAACAAATGTCTGGTGACTATCTTCAAAGAAATGTATTAATGAGGAGGGGGAGGAAGGAAAGACCTGGCATGTATTAGGGAAAGGCTGAACAAACTGTGATATGTAATAGAACTATTATGTCACATTATTATATTAAATCATATCATATTATGTTGTGTTTTATTTTATGGTATTATATCTTATCACATATTATATTGCATTGTACTGTATTATGTTGTATTACATATTTTGTTATATAATTATGCTACATGTTATGTTATATGTTTATGTTATGTTATATCATAATATAATGTCAAGTCATTTATGTTATATTATTAAATGAAGCAAGAAATGATGAATACAAAGAAGTCAGAGTGACGTGGTCTGATCTTATAAACTGATGCAGCTAGGCAGTAAGGTGGTACCATAGGTAAATGCTGGGCCTGGAGTAAGGAACATGAGTTTAAGTCTATTTGTTTGTTTTTTAAGCCAGAGTTTAAATCAGACACATCATAGCTGTATCACTCTGTTTCCCCAGTTTCCTTATCTGTAAAATGGGGATAATAATAGCACCTAACTCCCAGGGTTGTTATGAAAATCAAATGAGATAATAATTGTAAAGCACTAAGCATAATACCCGGCACATAGTAAACACACTATAAATGTTATTAGTAGTTATTAGAATGAAAGCAGCAAAAGCAGGCTTCTGCCATCACCTTGCTCATCCTCTTTGGGAGGGGTTACTGCACCTTTTCCCCCCCATGCCACGCCCCTTCCTGTCTTCTCTTCCTTCTGTTGTACTGTCATAAATATGCAAATTTCTGTGAGGACTCTGAACTCTTTGGATTTCCCATGCATGTTCATTTCTCTTGTAATAAACCTGGTTTTCACCTAAGTTTCATGATGTTGGGATTGCCTGTTGACATAGTTAACTGCTTTTCCTTGTCAGAAAGGGAGGTTCATTTTTTTTTTGGCAAGGGAGAAGACATGATGCTAAAATGACTGGCACAGATTTAAAAAAAAAAGGCATCTCTATTTTTTTTTTAATTTAGGTGAGTGATACAAGATGAAGGGACAACCAATGTACAGTTTGAGTTCCATGGTAGTCTCAAATGTCAAGAGAACTGAAGAAAGCTTCCCCGTACATTGAGTGATCCTCCTTGGAGCAGATTTATGAGAAGCCATGGATAACAGGCATATCAGTTGGGTAGTTATCCATAGGTTGCACACAGTGTGTCACATTGATGAAATCACAGATCTATCAAAGTATAAAAGTACACTGTCAACAAGATGTCATATTCCTTCCTTTTTTCTTTCCTTCTTTCTTTTTTCCTTCCTGCCCTCCTTCCTTCCTTCTTTCTTTTCTTCCTTCTGCCTCCATCCACCCCTTCCTTCTTTTCTTCTTTCCTTCCTGCCCTCCTTTCTTTTTGCCCTCCTTCTTTCCTTCTTTCTTTTCTTCCTTCCTTCTGCCTCCTTCCACCCCTCGCTTCTTTCCTTCCTTCCTTTCTAGACTAGGTCTCCTCATCTCACTGAGGCTGAAAGTATAGTATACTCACAAGACTGAACCCGCTGCGCTCAGGATTGGGGCTTGCACCCTCTTTATCTCTGATCCAGACCTGTTTACCCATCCTCAGGGAACCTGCTGACCCTTCTCTTAGGAGTTCACCATATTAATGCTGAACTCAGTGCAGGTGCTTTATTGACTTAGCTACTGTAGCCCAGAATTCTCAAGGAAAAGAGATGTTCTAGCCACAGCATCTCAGATAGCAGGGATTACAGGCAGATTCCACTGGGGCCCAGAAGGATGTTCTTTTAATAAGCAGCATAGGAAGATATTAAAGGGAGAAAACTCAAAAGAAAAAGAAATCTGTGAGATGCAAAGACAGTTTTTCCAATGACTATATTCTACCCCTTTCAGAAAATTAAATGCACCAGGATTTTTCCTTCTCAACAGAAACCAAATGCAACTCCCTCTTTGGATCTTTACCACTGACAAAATAAACACAATAAATCCCTCAAAAACATGCTATGACGTTCTATGAACATATAAAGAAGAAAAAACTGTTTCACAAATGGTAGCTCAAGATAACTTTTTTCTTTAAAAAAAAGGAAGGTTTGTTGGTAGCTTTAGCAAGCATCACAGATCTCAGTAATTATAGTAAATATGTCCTGAACCTCCATTTTGGGTAAGGGCCCAGACTAGCCATCCTTCATACTTTGGATTTTATCATCTTGTCCTCCACAGAGATATTGAAAGTGATTACTTATGGTCAAAATCTTGGTGCAGGGGAAAGAGCATTGGTTCTGGAGTGAGGGGGCTTACGTTCAAATCCTGCCTCTGCGTGACCCCAATTAAGAAAATTACTTAATCTCCATAGTCCTCATTTTTTCTTGTTTGTAAAATGGACTAGCATTGGACTAGAAGGTCTCAGGGCCCTTTCTAGGTAAATATCCAAAGCATGATGCTTTGATCAAGCTAAACTACTTCTCTCTAGAAATATACCATCATCTCCTTTCTCTCACTCCTCTCTTCCAATGGCCCATGGGGGTTGGTAATAGAAGATGGACACTGCCCAAGGCCAGTCAAAGATGCCACAGAGCTGCATATGGCAAATCCTGCTGAATATCTATTCCCTTCCATCTTCAGTGGCATCTTTCAGGCAAGAAGAAAAGAGCCCTCTACCAGGCGAACATGAAGCAGGCAAAGCCAAGTTCAATAATCAAAGTCATTTTCTAAAAGCTTAGGATTCAAATTAAAAGAAAGGGAAAGGGGTCTCAGCAGGGAAGTCAGGATGGGCAGGTTAGAAATAAACACAGGTCTGAATGTTTATAACAATGCTACTTGCTGCTACTGTGGCTATGTAAGACCAATAACACTAGCACACAAGAGAGCTGCTAGCACAGGTTCTTTGATCTGCTTTTCTAAGGAAATCAGCTTTAAGGGGTTTACAACCTCAGTTTAATTAAGCATACATATATCATTCACTTAGTTCAGGGGGAAAATTCAGCACCTTGAACTTCAGAGCAAATACAGACAGAAATTACAGAGAAAATATAACAGAGCAAATAACACAAATGAACAGACAGGAGTCTAGCTGTCTGACCGAAGCTATGCATACATAGGTACCCAAGAGAGAAGCACCAACGCCTGGGTTTTCAAAGCCAGGGGCTCCTTAACGGCTGCCCAGAGTCTCCACACCAACACTCTTCCAATGAGTGAGCGCCAAACAAAATGCTAACCTCAGAGTATATATACCCTTTCTCAGAGCCCTGGTGTTCACACCTCTCAAGGGCTTGACACCTCTCCAGGGCTTCATACCTCTTGTGATCTAATTAGCAAAAGGGCATAGGCCTTCCTACAAAGGCAAAACTCAATCAAAGGCACTTGGTTGCCTTAGTGCTGAAAAGCACTCCCAAAGAAAAAACAGTAAAAATTCCCACTTTGCTAGCCCTTACACTGTTACACAGAGTCAGGGAAGCGAACCAAAAAAATATTCAGAGGCAATCGGGATTAAACAGCATCTCTGTGAGAAATTTCATTTTTAAGGACCCTGGTCGCCAGGGGTGTGCTGGTAAACGTTCAACAGCCAGCAATGTTTGCTCAACATACTTTCATTTTTAATCTGCATGATTAATATTTTCTTCATCACTTTAAACAATCAATAAAACAATAAATCAATTGCCAATTTGTAGCATTTGCTGATTTCCAAGGTGTAAATGTTCACACTGAAAATTTAACCATCGGCTCTTGAGCTGGTAAGAGCTCCCTTCTAGTCTTTAAATGGACTTGTCCAGGGGTAGCCTTAATACCTATACTTGAAATAACAAAACTATGGCCAAGAGCTACCATTACAAAGTCTTACTTTCCTTCGATAGGGTTCCTATGGATCCATGGGCCACGGAGTAAAGATAAGATATAATAGCTACAGAGATGTCATCAGGAATCTTACCAGATACCAAGCTATAGTGGGATCATACCATGATTAGGAGTAAAAAGAAAACACTACAGCAACCCAGAGTGGTATGTGAGAGATTAAATATCCCAAGAAGTCATGGGAGTTTCTCCAGCTTTGAAAGTAAAGGGGAAAAATTGTTTAAAACATTGACATGTGGAGAAGCCTAATTAGGTTTACCTAGGACAACACATCAGTTCTGGTACATTAATTTCCATTTTGAAAACTCATCATGTAATAAGTCATCCTTGTTGCACCTAAAATGAAAAATTATAATAATAAGGGTTATTTTGGGAAAGAAACAGAGCCTGTACTTTGCTTAAGTAAGCTCATGACCTTTTGTCTTTTGGCCAAGACCACCCATATAACATTTTTTTAAAAAATCTCCATCGTCTTTTCTATCTCTAGCATTCTATGATTCCAAGAACATGAAATACTATAGCTCTATGGCTGACCTCTCCAGAAATTTGATATATCTAACTTCTTGACATTTATCTGCACTACAATAAAATACAGAGACAAGGAGGCTCCAAAAGTTTCCTCATTTATCTTCCTTCTTCCCCCAACACACACACCCAAATGACAAGCGCAGGGTGAGTTTTTCAGTTGTACATTGGGTCTTCCCTAGTCTGATGCTACAGAAAGAAACCTTTGAAGGCCATTAAAAATTATGTTTCTGAGGATAAAGAAAGTAAGGCCAGAAAGCAATATACAATGTGATTACATTTATAGTAAAATGTAAAGGAAAAGAAGACTCAGTTTCCTTTCCATTATAATAACTAATCATGGCCCTCAGGAAGACATGAAGAAATACACTTCCTTTCTTTCATTAGAGGTGGGGGACTATGGGTGCGAATTGTAGCATGTGCTATCATATATAGTTACTGCTGAGTGGCAGCTGGGTAGGAGGGAGCCAAGGGGCCTGTCTGGAAATGATTGTGATATAAAAACAAAAAGCATCAATGTATTTTTAAAGCATATGTTTGAAAGGAATATTTTTTCTAAATAAGCAAGGCAACTCCCTACCACACTTACCCTTCTAGTCTTAGTCCTGACCCAGGGTAGTCTGGTCAGTAATCAAAAGCTACAGAGTGCAGTAATATAGCCATACTCTTAGTAGATCGTGGTTTGGACAGGGGCATGATACAACATATGAAGTCATAGGGAAACACAGGCTTAAACAAAGCAGGTGCCCAATAAATGTTCATGGGTTAAACACTGGATAATTCACTCTGGTGCTTTACAAGATAAATTAAGCACAGTATTTAAAATGCACAAACTTCAGTGGAAAATGGCTGGCTGCCTAAGGAAGTATGAGAACATATGCAACAATATGCTCAGAACAAGGGATCATAGTTGACCATGATACCATTGTATTGGGAAGAGCCTTGGTTGACACCCTTGTTGGATCTTTTCAGTAGTGGGTATACACAAAGCACTTCCCTATGTCAATTCCGTGGCAGAAAGTTTAGATACAGAGTGGATCTGAATATTCAAAATAGAAAATTATTTGGAAAAGGTAGATAGTAGCTGAACATTCCTTGGTACAAAAAAAAAAACAGAAAAAGAATTGAAAGCCATTTAAATACAAGATGAAGGAAAAATGGCTTAACAATAGATCCTGTGAAAAAGATCCGGGGTCTTAATCAACAGTCAGTAGACATTTATTAATGTGCCAGGCACTGTGCTAGCATTGGGGATACAAATGTAAAAAAAAGAAAGACAATCTCTGCCCTTAAGAAGGCTACAATCTAACGAGAAAAAGACAAAACATAAAAGGAAGCTGAAAAGCCGGGGTAAGGAAATAAGGAGAGGTACCAGATAGGGACATGGTGAAAGTCAGTCAGAGAAGTCTCAGAGTAATGCAGCCAAGTGAGAAATGAAGAGATGTCTGAGCTGAGCTCTCCCCTTCCAAACTGGAATTCATGGCCCCACTCTCCAATCAGAGAGGATAGTGGTGATGTGATAATAGTGTGATAGTGATGATCAGCACCAAAGCTGGGGAGATCTTACAGAATGAGGAGGTTATTCTACTAATGAGCTTCCTGTTCAGAGAAGACCCAAGGTAGTACAGCCAGATCAGAAATGAGGACCACAAACTTAGGGTCATTAGGATTTCATAATTAGAATTATGGAAAGGACCTTGGAGGCCATAATGTCCAAGTTCCTCCTTTTATAGAGGGAGAAACTGAGGCCAAGAGAAATTAAGTGACTTACCCAAAGGTACCCTGATAGTAAATATCAAAGACAGGATTTGTACTCAGGCCATTGTAACAACAATGTTGCTAGCAGCTACTGTGGCTGTGTAAGACCAGTAACACCAGCACACAGAAGGGCTGCCAACACAGGTTCTTTGATCTGCTTTTCTAAGGAAAGCAACTTTAAGGGGTTAAAAATCTCAGTTTAATTTAACATGCATATATCATTCACTTAGTTCATGGGGAAAAGTTCAGCCCCCTGAACTTCAGAGCAAATACAAATAGAAATTAGAAGCATATATTATATAAACAGAGCAAAGAACACAAACCAGTCTATCCACAGTAGTACATAGTTCCCAGAGAAGCAAGAACATCTAGGTCATCAAAGCCAGGGGCACTGTTTCAATGGCTTGCCCAGAGTCTTGTCACCAACACTCTTTCAAGGAACATAGCCCCAAAAGTCAAATGCTAACCTTCTGGTACATATATGCCACTCAGGACCCTAAGGGCTGGGGCCAACGTAGCATTTAGGGTTTGGGAAAGTTCTTCAATCACTAGTATCATGTCATATACATTGTTTCAAACCAATGACTCCCAATTGCCTTAATGCTGAGAAACACTCCAAAACAAAAAGATTGTACTTTACCTGCCCCATTCGAACAAAAGCCAGACTCACCAACGGCACTTGATAGCCTTAGCATCCCGAAAGAGAAGAACAGCAACAAATCCTGCCCTGATTACTATTACAGTCCTCGGACTCTAGCATCTGCATTCTTTCTCCTGTGCTACAGTGACACAATAGTATGGCAAGGCAGCTAAAAAAAAAAAGGTAAGGCAACTTTATAATTACATTAGGAGAGGCAAAGCTTCTGGAAATAAAGAAGTTATATCTGAGGTTTTCTGTTCAGTTCTAGGTACCACATTTTAGAAACTGGTGACCAGGACTGGTGAACAGTCTTGAAATCCTGCCATAGAAGGAGAGGTTGAAAGACCGTAAGGATATTTAGCATGAAAATAAAAGGACTTAAGGGTGGGGGATGGAAGAAGGAGAGGATATAGTACATGCTTTCAGATATTTGAAGGGCTGTCATGTTGAAGAGGGATGAGATTTTCTTCTTAATCCCAAGTAGCCCAAACAGAAGCAATGAGAAGCTGAAAAGAGGCAGATTTCAGCTATGAAAAAACCTTCCAAGGAATCAGAGTTCTCCAAAAATAGGACAGGCTCCCCTAGGAGGGAAAGTATTCCATCCCACTGAAGGTCTTCAAACAGAGGTAGGATGACCATTTGTTGGGGAAAATGTGGCCAGATATTCTTACTCAATATGCATTGGACTAAAGAGCGTCTGAGGTCCCTTCCAACTCTCTGAGCCTGTGGTTCTGTTGGTCCAAAGTTACATCTAAATTCAAGTTCTATCATTCCCAGTGAATATGACACCTTCACATTCTGATGAGGGTGTGGCATTTGATTTAAGTCAACAAATATTTAATAAGTACCTATTATAAGCACTGTGCTAGGTGCTAGAGATATGAAAAGATAAAACCTTCTCCTGCCCTCATGGAGTTGGAAGTCTAACAAGTTTTTTGACGAAAAGAGTAAGGAGAAAAGTGAGGAAAGAAGAGACTGACTTTCAGCCATCCCTTTATCTGCTCCCTGTGTGGCTACCAGATAACCTTTCTCCATACCTAGAAAAAAGCTAAAGTAATAGAATTATCTACCAGGAAGCTTAACATATCACATCAACAGAAGTAACTCAGCAACTAAAAATTTTAAGACCCAGTACTTTGCCAATCTTTTTTGTTTCTTATCAATATTACATATTCCTACTTTTAGTCCCTCCATCACACTATTCAGTTTTTTATAACAATTTGAAACTACTTCTCTTTAGAAATCTGCCATTTTTCTCCTTTCCCTCATTGCTCTCCTCAAAATTCACTGTATTTTCTCAATCACAACTCCTCTTTGTCCAGCTTCTCCATTCTTGACTACCACCAACCCCACTCATATCCACACTTGATACTTTTTGATCTATCATATTCCACTTACCCATTACAACTTGTAAAAAGGGATTAAACCTAGCTTAAAATAGCAACACAATAATAACAGTGATATAAAATTAAATAGGTTTGTGCAAAAACCTCCAACAGCTAAGCCCATAGCAAACTGGTATAACTACTTCATGAGTTCCATGGCCTAACCAAACTGGCTTTCTTGCTTTTCCTCATATAGAATATCTAGGTCCCTTATGCCTGGAATTTACTCCCTCTCGCCTTCAAATCTTAGTTTTCAAAGCCACTCAAGCAATAACTCCTATAAGAGGCCTTTCCTCATCTCCCCAGTAGCTAGTCCCTCTCTCCTTTACTGAAATAATTTGTATTTATTTTGTTTATTATTAGCAAGCCGACAGTTCACCATAGGGGTTATCATGAAAACCACCAAAAGAAAAGACAGAGTGGTAGTAGTAGTAGTAGTAGTAGTAGTAGTAGTAGTAGTAGTAGTAACTGACATATATCACTTGAAGGTTTGCTAAGCATTTCATATAAATAATCTCATTTGATCTTCACAATAACCCTATGAGATGGTTGCTATTATCCCCATTTTAAAAGAAACTGAGGCTTCAATGTTAAATAATTTGTCCATGTTTAAACAGCTAATGTAAAAAGATATTAGGAGCAATTTCACCTGGAGGAGAAGGTTTAAGAGAGTTAGAAAGAGGAGGAGGGAGGCAACAACAGCTTTAGGAGTTCTCAAGCCAGAGTCAGTATGGGGATCTGACAAATGGTCAGAAAAAGATTATAGAGGACCCTTCTGCTAACATTGGATGTAGAACCAGATGCTGCTTGGAAAGCCTATATCCACTTTTGGGTAATAATTCAAGGGCAGCAAGGAGCACTTTTAGTCAAGAGGGAGCAAGAGCCCTGAGAAGCAACATTGCTTTTAGTCACAAAGGATCAGGTACCCTGAGGAACAGCAGCACTTCCAGTACCAAGGTAGCCAAGGGCCCTGAGAAGCAATATTCACTACAATGCCAAGGGATCAGTGACCCTTCCTAGGTAAGGACCAGAGTACAGACCAGAAGAACAGGGATCACACCTCTCCCCGGACATTGGAAGCACCAAAAACTTCCAAACTCCAAGAATTAGCTCTGAAAATCATAGTGCAAAAAAGCCAGAAGCTTGAGACAATGCCCTTTCCCACAAACACACCAGGAACATAACCCAACTTTAACATAAATTTTAAAACCAAGAAATAACATCAAATAAGAGTGATAGAGGAAAAATTAGGTAAAGAAATGAGAGCAAAAGAAAATACTATGAAAAGACAATTAACAGCTTGATGAAAGAGGCATTTACAAAAAAAAAAATGAAAAAATGACATCTTAAAAAAACAGAATTGGCCAAATGGAAAAAGAGGTACAAAAACTCACTGAATAAAATAATTCCTTAAAACTTAGAATGGGGGCAGAGCGAAGATGGCAGCTGGAAAGCAGGGACTTGCATGAGCTCCCCACCCAGGTCCCTCCAAACACCTACAAAAAATGGCTCTGAACAAATTCTAGAACTGCAGAACCCACAAAATAGCAGAGGGAAGCAGGGCTCCAGCCCAGGACAGCCTGAATGGTCACTGGGTAAGGTCTATCCCACAGAGTTGGGAGTGGAGCCAAGCAGAGCCCAGCGCGGGCTGCATCCAGACCAACCAGACCAGCAGCCAGGCAGAACAGGCCCTGGCACCCTGAATCAGTGAGCTGTGGCAGTAACCAGACTTCTCAACCCACAAACACCAAAGACAACAGAGAAGGTTAGTGGGAAAAGTTGCGGAGACAGAGTGAAAGGAGTTCTCGGTTAGGCCACCACCTGGTGGGGGGGGGTGGCGCAGCAGAGGAGGTGCAGCTCTGAGGACAGAACTATAGCTGCAGTTGCTTCTGGCCCCAGAACCACCTGGTGGGAGGAATTAAGTGGAGAATCAGAGCAGGAGTGCAGAGCCTACTTAAGATCTGAGTCACAGTCTGGGTTGGCAGTTCTTGGGGGAGGAGAAGCGCTGGTGCGGCAGAGCTTGCTGTGTAGAAATAGCTCTGAAAACAACAGCGCAACCACTCAAGCTTGGGACAAAGTACTCTCTACTCTACAAGCAGTCATACCCTGCTGAAAAACTCAAGGGTCAAGTAGTTGGCTGGGAACATGGCCAGGCAGAGAAAACAGACTCAGATTCAGACTCAGACTTTGGAATCTTTCTTTGGTGACAAAGAAGACCAAAACATATAGCTAGAAGAAGTCAACAAAGTCAAAGAGCCTACATCAAAAGCCTCCAAGGAAAACATGAACTGGTCTCAGGCCATGTAAGAACTCAAAAAGGATTTGGAAAAGCAAGTTAGAGAAGTAGAGGAAAAATTGGGAAGAGAAATGAGAATGATGGAAAACTATGAAAAACAAGTCAACGACTTGCTAAAGGAGACCCAAAAAACACTGAAGAAATTAACACCTTAAAAGATAGACTAACTCAAATGGCAAAAGAGCTCCAAAAAGCCAATGAGGAGAAAAATGCCTTGAAAGGCAGAATTAGCCAAATGCAAAAGGAGGTCCAAAAGACCACTGAAGAAAATACTACCTTAAAAAGTAGATTGGAGCAAGTAGAAGCTAGTGACTCTATGAGAAATCAAGATATTATCAAACAGAACCAAAGGAATGAAAAAATGGAAGACAATGTGAAATATCTCATTGGAAAAACCAATGACCTGGAAAATAGATCCAGGAGAGATAATTTAAAAATTACTAGACTACCCGAAAGTCATGATAAAAAAAAAGAGCCTAGATATCATCTTTCAAGAAATTATCAAGGAGAACTGCC
>CM053622.1:127274665-127304910 GCA_028646595.1 Phalanger gymnotis | reverse complement strand
AGGATAGGAAGAAGTAAAATATAGTTAGTCTTTCACAACATGAGTATTGTGGAAGGGTTTTGCATAATGATACACATGTGGCCTATGTTGAATTGCTTGTCTTCTTAGGGAGGGTGAGTGGGGAGGGAAGAGGGGAGAGAATTTGGAACTCAAATTTTAAAAGCAGATGTTCAAAAAAAAGTTTTTGCATGCAACTAGGAAGTAAGATATACAGGCAATGGGGCATCAAAATCTATCTTGCCCTACAAGAAAGTAAGGGAAAAGGGGATGGTGGGGGAGTGGGGTGACAGAAGGGTGGGATGACTGGGGCAATTGGAATATACGCCATCTTGGAGTGGGGGAGGGGAGAAATGGGGAGAAAATTTGTAATTCAAACTCTTGTGAAAAATTAATGTTGAAAACTAAAAATATTAAAAAATAAATAACAAGGAAAAAAAACTACTACTCAACTTAGGCAGAGGAAAGTTAGACTGTAAGAGGACAATGCAAATGTTTCATACATTCATTTGACTTTCGTTAACTTTCTGATGTATACATATGGTTGTTTTACAATCTGTTCCCCTAACATAAAAGTGGCATTTGGTAATTAACAATAAAAAAAAGTTAGAATTGGGCAAGTGGAAGCTAATGATTCCATAAGACATCATGAAACAAACAAACAAAAAAAAACAAAGCAAAGTCAAAGGAATGAAAAAAATAGAATAAAATGTGAAATATTTCATTGGAAAAACAACTGACCGGGAAAACAGACCAAGGAGAAATCATTTAAGAATTACTGAACTACCTGAAAGCCACGATCACAAAAGGAGCTAAAACATCCTATTTCAAGAAATTATCATGAAAAGCTGCTTAGATGTCCTAGAATCAGAGGACAAAATCGAAATTGAAAGAATACACCAATGCCTTCCTGAAAGTGATCCCAAAATAAAAAATCCCAGGAATGTTAGAGCCCAATTCCAGAGTGCCCAGGTCAAAGAGAATATACTTCAAGCAGCCAGACAGAATCCATTCAAATACCATAGAGTCACAGGATCACACAAGATTTATCAGACACCACATTTCAGCCACAGAGAGCTTGGAATGTGATTGTCTAGATGGCAAAAGAGCTTGGATTATAACCTAAAATAACCTACCCTACCAAATTGAGTATAATTTTTCAAAGGAAAAAATGAATATTTAATGTAATAGATGATTTTCAAGCATTCCAGATTAAAAGATCAGAGATAAATAGAAAATTTTATTTTCACATACAAAACACAAAAGAAGCATAAGAAGGTAAATATGAAAGAGAAATCACAAAGGACCCAATAAGAATAAACTGTTTACCTTTTTGTATGGGAAGATGATACACATAACACCTAAAAACTCTACGATTGTTAAATCAATTAGAAGGATTCTTTATAGAAAGTGGACATGGGAAGGAGTAGACTATGTTAGGATGATGTTAAAAAATGGATAGACAAGAAAGAGGGATGCCTTAGGAGAAGGGAGAAGGGAGAGGAAAAAATGTGGAAAATCACCTCACATAAAGGAGTTATACAACGAAGAACTTACACAGAGGAGGGTAAAATGATTGGGGGGGGAGGCAGGTAATATTTGAAGCTCACACTCATCTAAATTAGTTCAAAGAAGGAAATATATATACACACATACATATATACATACATGCATACATATGTATTTTTTTTCAATTGGTAATAGAAATCTATATTACATAACAGAAAAAGAGGAGGAGAAGAGGATAAGAGAAAGGGGGTGGGTGTGATATTCATTAAGGAAATTGGCCAATAGTTTTCTTTCATTCTCTGTTTTTGTTCTCCCTAGTTTGGGTATCAAAACCATATCTGTATCATAAAAAGAATTTACTTTCTTTACCAATTTTTTGAATAGTTCATATAGTATTGAGATTGCCTGTTAGAATTTACTTATAAATCCATCTGGGCCTGGGAATTTTTCCTTTTTGTTGTTTAGTTGGTTCAATGGTGTCTGATTCTTCATGATCCCACATAGGATTTTCTTGGCAAAGATACGGGAGTGGTTTGTCATTTGCTTTTCCAGTTCATTTTACAGATGAGGAACCTGAGGCAAACAGGGTTAAGTTATTTGCCCAGGATCACACAACTACTAAGTCTGATGCCAGATCTGAACTCAGGAAGATGAGTCTTCCTCACTCCAAGCCTGGCACTCTATCTACTGAGCCACTTAGCTGCCCCCGTTTCTTCATCCTTGAGTAACAAGCAAGCTGTTAGCCTTTGGCAGCTTGGCCAAAGGGATAGGTTTGGTTGAGCGTAGCTATCATCCCCTTTGTCCCTCAATCCACCCATCGCTGTGCTCAGAGAATCAAGGGAGTAGTTCTGTACAATGTGAGGAGAAAGATGTGGTTTGGGAAAATGGGCACATCGGTATAACAAAGGTGGGGGCCAGAGGAGAAAACGAGGATCTTATCCGTTTCTTTTTCCCTTTCCACCACAAACCTCCAAACCCTGACAGTCACCTCTACCAAGCGGGGATACAAGTAAGTATCTGAGATGAGAGTTAAATTTCAATAGGTCTTCTTAACTCCAAGCTCAGCACACTATAGGGTGTCCCTAAAGTCTGGACACACAGGAAAAAATGCATATTTTGAAATATCTGGAATATTAACAGAACTTAGCCCCCTTGACTTCTTTTTCTGGGGTATGGTAAAGGAGGTGTACTCAATGAAAATCACAGATGCAACACACTTGATTGACCTCCAAAAGAGTTAATGCGCTAAAATTGACGGCAATGTGAAGTTATTGCATCAAGTTCACGTGAATCTTGCAAAGCGCATCAACCTTTGCACCGCAAATGATGTAAATCATATTAAAGATGTTATATTGTTGGAAATGTCATTCATTTCATTTCTTGAAAATATGCATTTTTGCCTGTGCGTCCAGACTTTAGGAACACCCTGTATCACCAAGATTCATCACGCTACACCAAAGATTCCTCTAAACATAGCACTTGTATTCTCAGGCAGTCTCTCATTCAAATACTAACCAGGTCTGACCCTCATTAGTTTCTAAGATCAGATAAGATCTGGTACCTTATTACTCTCAGCAAGCCTGAAGGCCAAGGGAAATTTTGCAATTAACTGAAAGCAGTATATTCTGTTTGTCTTTCTGCCAGTGGCAAGTAAATGCTTTATATGAATGAAGCATATGTTTATCTCCCCACTGGAGGAGAAGATGAAAGAGCTGGAAAAAAAACTTATCTCCAATCTTAACATTATCAGGGACAATAAAATAATCCTGGAAAGAAGACAAGCAAAAACAGTAAAATAAAGAAGAAAACAAACGCAAAGAAGCAGAGGGGAATTCTAACTTGTGTCAGGGGTTAACAGGTGGATGAATATGATACAGAGAAGGCAAGGAAGAAAGACTCAAATATTTAGAGCCACTAACAAGTCTGAGGTGTTCCCTGTAGATAGGGACTGGACCATCTTAAGAGGAAGCAGATTCTTCTGCTCCTCAGGAACGAGGTCATCCAGGAATAACGAGAGAAGAGGGGAGAAGTGCTAGTGCTGATGGGGACTTGGACAACCATTTTTACCAATTTGCCATGAACAATGGAGAAGATTGCCTCCACTCCCAGGGTAGGTATCTTGGATGTGAGAGAATAGAATTTAACATAATAAATGCAGTAGAATGATAGCGTATAAGCTCCTAAAGGGAAAGAACCCTCATTTTCATCTGTACATCCCCACTGGCTAGTGTAGAGCCTGATGCTTAATAAAAGATTGACAGAAAACTTCCTGAGACTTGTAAAAAAAAAAAGACCACTCCCCACAGCTGGTGGTTCATTCTGGGACAAATGACGCCCCAGAAGGAAATCAGAAATCATTGTTAGGTATTATGAAATTATAGGGGAAAAATGGAAGACTTCGGGGCAGCTAGGTGGTGCAGTGAGTAGAGCACTGTCCCTGGAGTCAGGAGGACCTGAGTTAAAATCCAGCCTCACTTGACACACTTACTAGCTGTGTGATCTTGGGCAAGTCACTTAACCCCAAATGCCCTGCCTTTGCCCCTCCCCCCCAAACTGAAGACTTTTAGAGTCAGAGCTGGTATCTTAATTACCTGTACCAATTGAAGGTAGTGACTTCAGAAAGAATGGTAAATTTTAGAGGTGAATATCTAGGAATTCTGAGAATGGGATTTGGATTTCTGGGCCAAAATTTTAAAATTCTGATCTCATAACTAGGAATAAATCATAAATGTGTGTATACATGTGCACATATATTCAAATATATGTGTATGTACATATACGTATGTATATTGTACGTACACACACACACATATATGTATGGCAACTGAGTGTGTACAGACACACTTAGTTGCCTTGAGCTTTTGAAACTGATCAGAAAACTTATAAACTGAAAAGGCAAGGAGAGAGAGAAAAACTGCCCACACAAATCTGACAAGCCACATACCACAGAGAAAAACAGGTACAACACAGAAAGAGTGTGAGTGAAGAGGAAAAGAAATTCACAGGAGAGAATCTCTAAGATGAGAATCAGCAATAAAAATCGGCAGGAAGACTTCTCAGATGTCGATACAGAAATGTACAGTCTAAATAATAAACAAGGTACACTGGAGATTCTAATTCAAAAACATAAATTTGTTTCATTGGTATCATTGGAAGGATGAGACTCAGGCCTGGAACATGGTTTTGGAAAGGAATCTTTTTATTCAAAAGAAGAGAAATAGGCAGAAGAGTTGGTAGAATTTTTGCTGTTGTTCAGTCATTTCTCTTCATGACTCCTTTGGGGTTTTCTGGGCAAAGATACTGGAGTGGTTTGCCATTTCCTTCTCTACTCATTTGGCAGATGAAGAAACTAAGGTGAACAGGGTTAAGTGACTTGCCCGGGGTCACAAAGCTAGTAAGTATCTGAGACCAGATTTGAACTCAGAAAGATAAGGGAGGGAGTGCATTCCAGGCATAAGGGGCAGCCAGAGAAAATGTGTGGAGTCTGGAGATGGAGTGTCTGGTTGGAGGAACAGCCAGGAGGCCAGTGTCACTCAATCACAGAGTACTTTGGTGAGAGAGAGAAGTAAATTGTAAGAAGACTGGGAAGGTAGGGAAGGTCAAGCTAAAAAGGAAAATGAATGAAATCAGACATGCTATATCTTGATCACACTGGCTTTCTTCCTAGCCCTCAGAGGTCACTACTTAGAAGGAAACCTAAATGCTAGCAAGTCATGCCTTTAATAAAACACCCAAGAATTTTGCCAGAAATCAAAGTTGAGCTCTTGTTGCTCAGCTGTTTTCAGTCATGTCTAACTTTTCATCACCTCCTTTGGGTTTTTCTTGGCAAAGATACTGGAATAGTTCACCATTTCCTTCTCCAGCTCATTTTACAGATGAGGAAACTGAAGCAAACAAGATTAAGTGACTTGCCCAGGGTCACATAGCTAGTAAGTGTCTGAGGTCAGATTGGAACTTAGGAAGATGAGTCTTCCTGATTCCAGGCCTGGCACTCTATCCACTGTATCACCTAGCTGACCTCAAAGCTGAACTCACTGGCTTGTAATTTATGGATTCATTACTCTTCTGTTTTTAGAAAATCAGGACCACTACATTTTCCCTTCTCCCATCTTGGGGTGTCTCTCTCATTCTTTTTTGTCTTTAAAGATCCTGGAGAATGGCTGAGGAATCACAAGCACCAGCCATTTCAGAACCCTGTGATGCAGTTTGTCTGGATCAGATGACTTGTACTCATTGAGAGAATACCAAGTATTCCATTACCTGCTTCTCATTTATCTTGGGTTTCAACTACCAGTAACTATTTTTATTTTGTTCTTTCCAGTCCAAATATCTTTCTTGTTCATAGAGAAAATAGACAAAAACTAAGAGCAAAAGAGTTCATCCTTCCCTTTGTCATCCATTATCCCATCCACTTCATGCAGTGGTCTTATTTCTTCTCTCGTTTTGCTCTTACTCCCTGGTGCACCCCCTCCCCCTTAGTCCAAAGACCTTTTTGTTGTCCTTAGCTTCCATCAGCAGCCTCAGTTCATTCTGAGATAGAGTTGTAATCATAAGAACCAGCATGACTTCCCCGAGGACAAGCCCTGACCAATTAACCTCATTTTCTTTTCTTATTAGGGTACCTGGATTGGTAGAGCAAGGGAAATGCTGTAGACATAGTCTCCCCGAATTTTATCAAAGCATCAGACAAGACATTTGAGCCAAAGGAAAACACAGTTAGGTAGATTCAGATTTGGGTAAATGATTGTGCCTACAGGATAGTTATCAATTAAGCGATGCCAGCTTAGAAGGAGGTCTGTGGCAGAACGCCCCAGGGATCTGTGCTGTTCAACATTTTTATCAGTGACTTAGATAAAGGCATAGATGACATGGTTATTGAATCTGCGGATGGAGCAAAACTGAGAGGGTTAGCTAACACAGAGAATCAGTGAATCAGGATTCCAAAAGATCTCATTAGGCTACAGTGATGGGGATCAGAGTTAATGTGGGGAAATTTAATATGGATAAATGGAAATTCTGTGCTTGAGTTCACAGAAGCAACATCACAAGATGGGCTGGACTTGACTAGAAAGCAGTTCATGTGAAAAAGTCCCAGGGGTTACAGTGAATTGTGGTTGTTGCTGTTGTTTAGTCAATGAGTTGTGTCTGACCCTTTGTGACCCCATTTGGGTTTTCGCGTTAAAGATTCTGGAGTGGTTTGCCATTTCCTTCTCCAGCTCATTTGATGGATGAGGAAACTGAGGCAAACAGGGTAAAGTCACTTACCCAAGGTCATACAGATAGTAAGTGTCTGAGGCTGGATTTGAACTCAGGTTCTTCTGACTCCAAGGCCAGCACTCTATCCACCATGCCACCTAGCAGCCCCTCCCAGGGCATATGGATTACAAGCTCCATATGTGTGAACAATGTACCAGGATAGACACAAAAATCTAATATGACCTCAATAATAGACCTAATAAGTCTAATATGACCTATTAGTTTACACTAATAGAAGTGAACTATCCACAAAGAGATAGGTGCTAGAATTACCGAATCACAGAATTGGAAAATTAGAAGGGGCTTCAACGGCCATTTAATCCCACCTATACACAACAAAGGACAGTAGTGTCTCACTCCTACCTGGTCAGGCCCCATCTGGAAGCCTGGGCCTAGTTCTGTGTACTGCATATTAGGTCTTTGACAAGCTGAAGCGTATCTGAAGGAGCGTGACCAGGATGGTAAAGAGACAGGAAACCAGGTCATAAGAAAAATTGGTTGATGGAATTGAGGTGGGATTTGGTCTAGAAAAGAGAAGACTCCAAAAGGACTTGATATCAGGCTTCAAATATTCAAACAGAAGTAGCTAGGTGGTTCAGTGGATAGAGCCCTGGATTTGGAGTCAGGAAGACCCGAGTTGAAAGCCGGTTTCAGACACTTACCAGCTGTGTGATCTTGAGTGAGTCACTTAACCTCTATCTCAATGTCCTCATCTATAAATTGGGGATAACAACAGCACCTACCTCCCAGGATTGTTGTGAGGATCAAATGAGATAACATTTGTAAAATGCTTAGCATAGTTCCTGACTCATATTAATAACTAATAATAATAAATAATTAATAAATACTTGCTTTTAAAAAATGAAGGGTTGACATATGGAAGGATAGATTGGTTCTACTTGGTCCCCAAGAGAAAGCTAGGATCGTGAGTGGAGTTGGAATGAGGCAGATTTTGACTTCCTCTCTCCTGTTTGAGCACTGTGCTCTCTTCCATCCACACTTTTGCTGGGACCATACCTGGGGTCTGGAATACCTGCCACCCCTCTATCTCCACCTGTTGAAGTCTTAACCATCCTCTAAAGGACAAATCAAATGCCATCTCATTCACAAAGTGTTCCCTTATTCTGCCAGCCCATAATGATCCTGCCCTTCTCTCTTCCTAGCTAGCAATTCCTGGGATATTGCTTTACACCAATCTTGGGTGCTTATCATGCATCATTTTGTATTGTAGTTATTTGTGTAGGTGCCATATAATAGCTAATATCTCTGCAGCATTTTAAGTTTAGTGAAGCACTTTACACATGTTATCCCATTTGATCCAAACAACAACCCTGTAAAGCAGGTGCTTCCTCATTTTACAGATGAAACTGAAGAAACTGATATTGAGCAAAGTTAAGTGACTGGCCCAGAGTCACACAGCTAGTAAGTATCTCATACAGGATTTGAACTCAGATCTTCCTGCCTCCAGTTCTAGTGCTCCATCTGCCATACCACATAGCTACCTACTAGGCTGCCAAACCCTCCTCCAGGCCGTGAGTTCCATAAAGGCTTACATTGTGCCTTTTTTCATCTTGGTAGCTGCCCCAGGTGCTAACACAGAGTGTTAACAGAAGCCTGCCCGTTTATTTATCCTTGGCAATTTCATAATTTTCTACGGGCAAATCTTGCCTTCTCGTTATATAGTGTAGGGAGGGGCAAAGCTACTTACCCTGCCCCACTCTGGCCCCGCCAAAACAATACATCTTTGACAAGGGGATAGCAAGGAGTCTTGTGATTGAATTTTTTAGGTGGCTTTCTGTCGTTAACAAGGTTGGAAGTTGGAAAGCAATTTGTCCTTTAGAAGGGGACAGCCCCACCATGGCCATCAAATCTGGCATTGAACTTGGAACGCAAAAAGTACAATTTTGCCTCTGACCCTTAGAGGGCGCTGAGGGGCAGTAATACTAGTATACTTACACACTTATATTAGTAAGAAGGAAAGGAGATGACAAGTAATTTTGGCTGTCCTAGAGGTAGAACCAAGAGCTTACCAAGAATATGCAATATCCTACTATTTCCCCAACCCTTTTGACTTCACTGTCCTCTGTCAGGCAGAGCACCTGTAGTAGAATTCCTCAGATGCAGCCCTTGAACTGATTTCTGGAAGCCCACTGAGACCCCCAACTGATCCTGGTGTAATAACCAACAGTCATCTGAGACCCTGCTATTTCCAAGAATGCTTGTATGTCTGTGTCCTTGTGGATACTGTTAAGGATAAAATTATATCCTCAATTTACAGAAGTCAGTTTTGAGGCAGCAGGGCAGAGTAGAACAAGCCCTGGCTTTGGAGGCAAAAGACTAATCTTGCCCCCATCACTTTCTATGTGTACCCCAGTTTCTTGATCTGTGAACTGAGAAGACTAGAAGAGGTGGTCTCTGAGGTCACTTCCAGCTTTAAAGCAATGATCCTAAGGATTTGGATGATTTCACTGAGCTAGAGATTTCCTCCTCCCCCTTCCCCTGAAAAAAAAAAATCCAAGTGCTCGTTAAGTCTCAATCTCTCTAGCAAAACTATCTCCATTTATTCAGCCAGCCTAATGTACTATTGTCACTCATTTTTGTAAAAATCCCAAGAGTGGCTGGCTGGGAAGACTCAATCCATTGCTTCCCAAAGTCCTTTCAAATCAGTGTTGTAGCTACAGCGTTCTGAACACAGTAAGCATTTAGTAAATAACTGGTAATGTTGCCACTGTGCCCCCTCTTCCCATCTATGGTATGATAACATTAAATCTGAGAAAAAATAATGAATATTTTATGAACTGGTAACTGTCGATGTGGAATGAAAATATTGCCTTCCTCCTATTTGGATGCATAGGAGTGTGTGTCCTTTTTGTATCTAATGCAACTCAGACATGAATTTCTTAGAGGCAGTCTGAGTCATACCAGACACATCTGTAAGACACAACCAATCTTTCCTGAGCCCACGTTTGGAGCCTGCAGTGCGGAGCATTTCCTTTGACCGTGTGCTTGCTGAGTGATGAAATTGCAGAGATAGAAGTCAAATTCGGCTATCTGTGATTTAGCTGGTCATTTCCTGGGCCAGTGATCTCTAGGAGGTATAGAGTAGCCACGTTTCTCTCCATGGTTCCAATTCAGCCTCATTCTATCAGACTAAACATTTAACAGTGATGCCTTTTTAAAATGGAATCCTGAAACACCTGTACCTCTCTGTCAACTCTAGAAAACAACTAGGAGCCTGAAAATGAGCCCTGACAGAGAGCAGTGTGTCTGCTTCCTGTTAATCATGGGGCTGCCTGGCAATTACAGCAAATTTAATACCATCCTGCCAGAGTAGATATGATAAAAATCTTGTTAAAACTGGCCATTTGTCACATGAAAGATGGGCTTGATTCTGTCAACAAGGGCAACTTTTGACTTCTTCATGGTCCAAGCAATAGGACAACAGATGCTGGTGGGTAAATAGGGTTCTAAATGTGCCTGGAGGTGATGGCTGTGAAAGGGGGAAGAAGGGGATGGATATGGGAGATGCTACGGAGGTAGAAATGACTTGGAAATTAATTGGATATATAGAATGAGGGAAAGTGAAGAGTTGAGGACGCCAAGGTTGTTGGTATACTCAACAGAAACAGGTAAGTTTGGAGAGAGGTTGGTTTTTGGGGAAAGACAATGAGTTCAGGCACAGTGAGCTTGAGAATCTTGCAGCATCCAGCTGGAAATGTCACAAGCAGTTCATGACACGAGACTGGAGTTCAAGAGAGAGATTAGAGATAGATAGATAGATAGATAGATAGATAGATAGATAGATAGATAGATAGATAGATAGATGTATATATGTATATGTACATGTACATATGTGTGTATGTATATGTATATATATATATATATAAAGAGAGAGAGAGTGAGGGAGAAGGAAAGAGAGAGACAGAGAAAGAGACAGACAGACAGACAGAGAGAGAGAGAGAGAGAGAGAGAGAGAGAGACAGAGACAGAGAGAGACAGACAGAGAGACAGAGAGAACGACTGATGTAGGAGTCACTCAAATAGAGAACCCGTGGGAACTGATAAAACCAACCAAGTAAGAGTGTACAAAACGAAGGTCCAAGACATCGCACTGGAGGTATATTTACTGTGAGGTGGCACGATATAGATAATAAGCTAGTACAGAGACTGAGGAGTGGTAAGACAGATAGGAGAAACAAGAGAAATCTGTGTCACAACAACCCAAACAGAAGAGAGTAAGTCAACATTGCCAAATGCTTCAGAGATCAAGAAAAGACTCTCAGATTTAGCAATTAAAGAATCACTGATAACTCTGGAAAGAGTCCTTTCGTTTGAGTGAGAAGCTAAGGATAAGGGGGAAGCTGAGAACCTAGAACATTAGAAGGATGATAGTGCCCTCTGCAGAACTGGAGAAGTTCAGAATAGGGTTGGGTTTGGGGGAAAAGAGAATGTAATGGGCAAACTAGTCAAGTCTGCTCATCCCATGCTATTCATTCTTCTCTAAAAAATTGAAAGATTTTTGCTTGCTACAACATCTGCAAGTGGTTATCCTGACTCTACCTGAAGGTCTCCAGTGACAACTACATCCTGAGGAAGCCCATGCTGCTTTGGGATGGCCCTAATTATTATAAAATCCTAGCAACCTGAAGGCCCCCCTAGAATGTCTGTTCAATTTGCTTCAAAAGGCATTTCTTGAACACTAACTATATGCAAGGAACCGGGGACAAAGATAAAAATTATATAGTCCCTGCCTTCAAAACAACATATACATTAATAAGTAAATACAAAATATGCTCAAATATATATATGCATATTTATTTATGTATAGACCTGTCTATATCTATCCATCTATATCTATGTATATGTAGACATCTACATAGATGTGTGGTCCATATATACATAGACATATATAGACATATATATACACACATATATACACACACAAATACATACACACATACATATATATATATAGGGAAAGGGGCATCTAGACAGTACAATGGAAAGAATGTTGGGTCTGGAGTTAGAAAGACCTGAGTTCAAATCCAACCTCAAACACTTACTAGCTGTGTGACCCTGGAGAAGTCACATAACACTGATTGTCGCAGTTTTCTCATCTGTAAAAAGGGCTAGAGAAAGAAAGAGGAGTATCTCTGCCATGAAAACCTTAAATGGAGTCACAAAGAGTCAGACATAACTAAAAAGACTGAACAACAACAAAAAAAAACAGGAAAAACAGGGTCTTGGCTTCAGGAAAATGAAAGTTCTCTCTCACTAGATTTTGGATCGGTAAGAGAAATTATTTTTGAATTCTCTGTTACCTAGTTTCTTCAACATTTCTCCCCACCCTTATTATGGACAATCGAGTATAAACTGCAAATTAAACCTCAAATCTGCCTTTGCAATATTGGAGCCACTTTTTCAAGTCTTCTGGGAGGCTGGGAGGCTGGGAGACATTTTCTCCTCTGCCGCCTCTTAAATACTACAGAAAAAATCGATTTTTTTTTGTTATTGGCTCTTCAGCAGTCCTAAAGACATTATACTTAATGTTTCCCAGTCATTTGAATATTCTAAATCTTATTCCGCCCTTGCATTCAAATTTCGTACTCAACTTCTTATCCTACTACAATATGTTCATGCCAAAGCAGGCAGCAGAGCCTCTCAGAGTAGGCAGAATCTTCACAGACAAAGATAAATATAAACACCCAAGCAGCCATTTACACTGGTAGAATTTCACGTACACAGGCGGATTATTTTTAGTCATGGAGCCCAGTCAAAACTTCGGAAAAAGCAGAATCAACTCAACAACAAATTGGTAGACAAAGTGATGATGTGCCTATTTTTTCTTTGTCTTTTTAAAGACTTTGTTCTAGACACTTCTAGACATAAAACAGGACTGTCAGAGAGGCGACTCCCATATTGGTGAATAGTTCCTTTTAATAACAGTGGAGACATGGTAGCAGCCAACTCATCCCCTTTCCTCTTCCCACTTTGCTACACACTAGAATCCTTTGGTTTATAAAGTCGTGGAGAGCTGTGAGGTTTCTGGGATGGGGTTGGTCAATAGGCCTTTATTAAGCACCTACTTTGTGCCTACTTTGTCCCTGCCTTCAAGGAGCTCACAATCTAATGAGGAGACTGTATGCAAATAAATATGTAGGAATAAGCTACACATAGGGAAAATAATACATAATGATCAGAAAGAAGGCGCTAGAATCAAGAGGGGTTGGGAAAGGCTTCCAGTAGAAGATGGGATTTTTTGGGGGGGGACTTGAAGGAAGCCAGGGAAGCCAGCAGTGGAGATGAGGAGGGAGAGAGCATTCCAGGCATGGGGCACAGCCAATGAAAAGGCAGCATCAGAAGAAGGAGTGGCTTGTTAGAAGTACCATGAGGAGTATGAGAAATACTGGCCTAGAAGCCAAGGGACTTGAACTCTAATCCTGTTCCTTCAATTCTGCTTGATTCCACAGAACAAAATTAAGACCAGTGGATGGAAGTTACAAAGTGTTAGTGGGGATTCTTTCGATGAGCTAGAGGTTGGATTCAGTGGCCACTGAGGTCTCTTCCAATGCTAAAATTCTGTGATTTTGTAAACTTGGTATGTGATTTTGGACATATAATTTCTTCATCATCATCATCATCATCACTGACCATAACATTTTAATAACTGCAAAGTCCTTCATATACATTGTCCCATTTCAGCCTCACAACAACCCCATGAAGTCAGAGGGATAGAGACAGGAATTGGACCTGTGATTTCATTGATATAGAGAACTCCTAGTAAGAAAATTTCCTCTACCAATGTAGTTAGCACCTTCTCAGAAATGTATAGTCTTAAATAGTTTGCTGGTTCGTGAAGAAGTTAAGTGATTTGCCCAGGATCACACTCAGTATGTGTCAGAGTTGCGATTTGAACTCAGGTCTTTGTTTCCACGGCCAGCTCTCTGTGATTTCCCCCATGCTTCTGGGTGATTCCAGTGGTATTATCTCACTTTTATAAATAAAGAAACTGAGGCTCAGAAAGCAGTAAGGAGATACAGAAAATAGAGTCCTAAACTTGGAGTCAGAAAGGAAGGAAGGAAACAAACATTTATTAAGCACCTACCAATGTGTGGCAAGCACTGTGCTACGTGCTTTACATATGTTATCTCATTGGATCCTCACGAAACCCTGAGAGGTAGAAGCTATTATTATTGTCATGTTATAGAGGAGGAAACTGAGGCAAACAGAGTTTAAATGATTTGCCAGCTGGTATCAGAAGCTGAATTTGAACTCAGATCTCCCTGTCTCGAAGCCCAGTACTCTTATCTGCTGCATCACTTAGCTGCCTCTAGAAAGGCTTGAGTTTCAATTCAGCCTCAGACACCTCAGATTCTAGTTATGTGGCTCTGAGTGAGTCACTTAATCTCTGTCTTCATCTATAAAATGAGGCTAATAATAGTACCTACCTCCCAGGGTTGTTGTGAGGATCTAATTGGAAAATACATATAAACACAACATAAATTTTAACTATTATTATAGTGTGACTTGCCAGTTGTTACACAGTTGGTGAGTCAAACCGTTTGACTTTCCTGTGCCTCAGTTTCCTCAATAGTAAGATGAGGGGGTAGACTGGATGATTTCTAAGGAGTTCTAAAATTCTGTGATTTCTCTATAATTTTATGAATCTAGTCAGGGTAACACTTCAAAAATAGCATAGTATAGTAAATTTACCCTTTTAAGCATTTTCAAGGACTCTTTTTAAAAAGATAAGTGCTATTTCAGCAAAGCTACCCAAATAGCTACCCAAATGTATACAGTACAAGGCTGTCCTAAACTTCTCTCATTTAGCCACTGCTAAATACAAGTCTGCAGCTGACTAACTCAGTCCATAAGGATTGTTAAGCAGCTCCCATGTGCCAGGCACTGTGCTGAGCAATGGGAATACAAAGAAAAGAAAAAAAAGCAGTCCCAGACCTCAAGAGCTCACAGTCTAATGGAGGAGGCAGCATGAGAACAATTATATACAAACAAATCATATTCAATATAAACAGGAGATAAACAACAGAGAGACCACGTGAGCATCAAGGGGGGTTGGGAAAGGTTTCTCTCAGTAGGTAGGATTTTAGCTGGGACTTGAAGGAAGCCAAGAGGCAGAGATGAGGAAGGACAGAATTCTAGGCATGGTGGACAGCTAGAGAGAATCCATGGAGTCTGGAGATGGAGTGTCTTGGTGGAGGAACAACGAGTAGGCCAGTGTCCCTGAATTGCAGAATACATGGAAGGAGTAAGGTGTGAGAAGGCTAGAAAAGCAGGAGAAGGTCAGGTTGTGAAGAACATGGAACGCTAAGCAGAGAATTTTATATTTGATCCTAGAGATGATAGAGACTTTACTGGAGTTTATTGAAGGCAGGGAGAGGAAAGGTGGAAGACAGAAAGTTAAAATAGTCAGATCTGTACTTTAGGAAGATTAATTTGATAGCAGGATCAAGAATGGGCTAGAGCAGGAAGAGACTTCTGGCAGGGGGGCAAATCAAAAACAATAGTCTAGGACTGAGGTGGTGAGGGCTGTACCAAGTTGGTGGCAGAGTCAAAGGAGAAAAGTGAGTGTATATAAGAAATGTTACTAAGATAAAAATCTGCCTGACTCGGCAACAGATTGGGTATTGGGGGGACAGAGTAAGAGAAGTTAAGGAATCAAGGATGACACCTAGTTTAGGAGCTTGAATGACCAGGAAGAGAGTCAATAATAATCAATAATAATAATGAAGTTCATCCAGGTCATGCCCCTGATGGCAGGCATCTCCTAGAACTCTCTCTGGGGCCTCTTCTCTTCTCTCTATTTACTTTGTCATTTGATAATCTCATCATGGATTCATGGATTCATTTATCCTTTCTATGCTGATGATTCTCAGATCCACTTACATAACCCTAATTTCTCTTCTAACTGCCAGACTCCCATCTCTAACTGCCTATTGGACATCTCAAACCAGATGTCCCATAGATCTATTAAACTCAACATGTAGAAAATTGAAATCATAATCTTATACACACACACACACACACACACACACACACGCATGCATGCACACACACAGCATCTAACAGTCATTGCACTAATCTGTAGCATGAGGACAAAAAGTTCTTGTATTCAAAAACCTTCAGTGGTATACTAGCTCCAACCAAGCTTAAACAAAATCTTTCAGTCTGGCATCCAAGGCCTTGAAAGAGTCCCACTCTGGGGTTGGGGTGGGGAGGGGGGCAGAGTCAAGATGGCAGAGGGAGAAGTAGTATTTTTGCCTCACTTCTCCACAACCCCCTCTATAACAATATAGAAAGCTCTCCAGACTGAATTCTGATTGGGGGAAACCAAGGAAGATAAACAGAGAAGTCTGTGAACCCTGAGGTAGAGGCTGGTCAGGAGCAAAATACAGCAGCAGCAGTGGCATCCGTGGGGAGCATTCCAGTGTCCAAGGATGGTAAGGGAACTAAACACCAGGGTGGGAAATAGTTGGGCAGAAAAGATCCCAGGCAACCCCCTGTATTAGCGCTGGGAGCTGGAATGGATGCCATTTGGCAGCTCTGTCACCCATTACCCTGTCTCAAGTTGCAGTTCCAGGGTCAACAGAAGGGGTCAAGAGGGATTAGGAGCCCTATCTGTGTAAGGAGTAAATAACAAGTTCCAAAACATAGCTATGTGACTCTTATCCAAAAAGCAGAGTAGGAATTTAACTCTGCCCTTTAGCCCTGAATGTAAGCCTGAAGTAGAATAAATCAGAGCAGGAGACCAAATAGAAGCCAACAGTTCAGTAGCTCTGAACACACAGAAACTCCTAGTGGGCTAACTGTGACTAAGTCCATCAGCAGTCTACAAAAG
This sequence comes from Phalanger gymnotis, assembly GCA_028646595.1. Lineage (NCBI taxonomy): Eukaryota > Metazoa > Chordata > Mammalia > Diprotodontia > Phalangeridae > Phalanger > Phalanger gymnotis. The sequence continues at coordinate 127,288,292 of CM053622.1, read as the reverse complement.
TTCAACTACACACAAGCAAAAAGAAACAAACCAGATCAGGAATTTGCAGAGCACAGACTAGGAATGGAGTCAACAGATCTCTCCCTGGAACACACTCTGGGTACACCAAAACACCAAGACAGAGCTGAGAAAGCAGTAAAACATTAAAAAACAACAGAAGCTCAGGACAGACATATTCCCCAGAATTGAGCAGAGATCAACACTAACATAAAGTTCAAAGTCAAGAAGTAGGCTAGAAAAATGAGCAAATGACAAAAAAAAAATAACCTGACCATAAAGAACTACTATGATGACAGAGAAGCTCAAAACAAAAACAGAGAAGAAAACAATGACTTGAAAACATTGACAAGTAAAGTCGAAAGAAAATGTGGATTGTATACAAGCCCGATAAGAATTCCTAGAAGAATTAAAGAAGACTTTTTTAAAGCAAAAAAAAATTAAACAAATAAGAGTAGTAGAGGAAAAATTAGAAAAATAAATGAGAGCTATACAAGAAAATTCTGAAAAGAGAATTAACAGCTTGGTAAAGAAGGTATAAAACAATACTAAAGCTATTTGCCCCTTAAAAATTAGAACTGGCCAAATGGATGCTAATGAATACATTAGACATGAAGAAACAAAAAAACAAAGTAGAAAGCCTGAAAAAATAAAAGAAAATATGAAATATCTCAGAGGAAAAACTGATCTGGTAAACAAATCAAGGAGAGATAATTTAAGAATCACTAGACTACCTAAAAACCCTGAACAAAAAAGAGCCTAGATATCATATTTCAAGAAATTATAAAGGAAAACTGACCAAATGTCTTAGAACCAGAGAGCAAAGAAGAAATTAGAAGAATTCACCTCCTGAAAGAAATTCAAAAATGAAACCTCCCAGGAATATTATAAACAAAATTCAGAACTCCCAGGTCAAGGAGAAAATAGTGAAAGTAGTCAGGAAAAAAAAATGATTCAAATACCATGAAGCCACAGTCAGGATCTCACAAGATTAAGCAACTATAACCCTAAAGAAAGAGAGGACTTGGAATATGATATTCCAGAATGCAAAGGAGCTAGGTTAGAACCATGCTACCCAGCAAAAGTGAGTATTATCCTACAGAGGAAAAAAATTGATATTTCATCAAATAAAAGACTTTTAAGCAGTCAACACCAGTGCTGAATAGAAAATTTGACATTTAAACACAAGACTCAAACATAAAAAGGTAAACATGAGTGAGTAAGGAATCATAAGGGACAAACCAAGGTTAAACTGTTTACATCCTTATAAGGGAAAATTATATATTTAACCCCTCAGAACTTTATCATCTGGAGTCTTAAAGAGAGTTTACTAAGACAGAGGACTTGGGTATGATTCCATTATATTAGGATGATCTCCAAAAAAGAATGGAAGGGTGAGAAAGAGAGATGCACTAAGAGGGGGAAAGGGAGAGGAAGAATTGGGAAAATTATCTCACATAAATGAGGTGCTCAAGGAAAAGTTTATACAATGGAGGTAAAAATGTAGAGGGAAAACAAGGAACACTTGAACCTCATCCTCATCTGAATTGGTTCATGGATGTAAGAATACATAAACACACACAATTAGGTGCAGAAATTCTTCTTATGCAACAGGGGAATAATAGAGAAGGCATTAAAAGAAAAGGGGGTATAGAATAAGAGAGAGAGAAGATGAAGGGAGGCTGTGGGAAGAAGCAATATAGACTCTTGAGGAGAGGACAGGGTAAAAAAGAGAAAGATAATTGTAAGAGGATAGGGTGGAGGGAAATTAACAGTTAGCAGTCATAAGTGTGAAAGTGAATTGATGAACTCACCCAAAAATAGAATAGGATAGCAGAATGAATTAGAAACCAGAGCCTAACAATATGTTGTTTACAAGAAACATACTTGAAACAGGAAGGTATACATAGAGTTAAAATAAGGACCTGGAGCAGAACCAAGGAGAGATAATTTAAGAATGATTTGACTCCCTGAAAACCATGAAAAAAAATGAGCCTAGACGCGTGTTTCAAGAAATTATAAAGAAAAACTGACCAGACATCTTAGAACCAGAGAACAAAGCAGATATTGAAAAAATCCAACTCCTTAAAGATGTACCAAAATGATACCCTCCCTACTCCCCTTCCAGGAATATTACAGCCAAAATCCTGAGCTCCTAGGTCAAAGAGAAAATACCGAAAGTAACCAGAAAGAAATATGCTTCAGCTGAAGTAAAAATGGTAGGGCTAGCCATCATGAGATCAGATAAAGCAAAAGCAAAAATAGATCTAAGAGAGATAAAAAGGAAAACCATATTTTACTAAAAAGTACCATAGGCAATGAAATAAGATCAAGACTGAACATATATGCACCAAATGGCATAACATATAAATTTCTGAAGGAAAAGTTAAATGAATTACAGAAGGGCATAGAGAGTAAATTATAATCATGGAGGACTTCAATTTATCCTTCTCAGATCTAGATAAATCTAACCACAAAATAAACAAGAAAGAAGTTAAGGAGGTAAATAGAATTTTAGAAAATTTAGATGTGATAGAGGTCTAGAGAATGCTGAATGTGAATAGAAAGGAGTATCTCTCTTTTTTCAGCTAGGTATGAAATTCACAAATACTGACCATGGATTAGGCATAAAAACTTCAAAAACAAATGCGGAAAAAAGAAATATTAAATGATTCCTTTCCTGACTATAATACAATAAAATTACATCAATAAAAGCCTTTAACACATAGATTAAAAATTAATTGGAAACTAAATAACCCAACACTAAAAAATGAGTAGATCAAAAAACAAACCATAGAAACAATCAATAATTTCATTAAAGATAATGACAACAATGAGAAAACATACAAAAATTTGTGGGATGCAGCCAAAGTAGTATTTCAGGAAAATTTTGTATCTCTAAATGCTTACATCAATAAAAAAGAGAAAAAAATAGATCAATGAATTAGGCATGCAACTTAAAAAACACCATAAAATAATAAATTTTAAATACCTAATAAAACACCCAAATAGAAATCCTGAAAATCAATGAGACTGCTTTTTACAAAAGGAAGTAAAATTATTTAAGCTAATAATTAAAAGTAGGAGTTCATGGAGGGGAATAATAATATAGATAAACCATTGGCTAATTTGATTTTCTTTTAAATATAAGAAAACCAAATTATTAGCATGAAAAATGAAAAGACTAAATTCGCAATCAATGAGGATGAAATTAAAGCAATTATTAGGAGCTATTTTTCCCAACTATATACCAATGAAACTGAGAATCTAAACAAAATAGATGAATATTTACAAAAATATAAATTGTCCAGATTAACAGAACATAAAAGAGAATACTTAAATAGCCCTATCTCAAAAAAAAAAAAAAAAGAAATAGAATAAGCTACAAATGAGCTCCCAAAAGAAAAGGAAAAAAAAACACCCAGGACCAGATGGATTTGCAAGTGAATTCTACAAAACATTTAAATAACTATTAATTCCAATACTATATAAACTGTTTGAAAAAAATAGGTAAAGAAGGAATCCTACCAAATTCTTTCTATGACAAAATATAATCTTAATACATAAACTAGGGAAAGCAAAAACAAAGAAAACTATAGATGAATTTTGATAAAATACTAGCAAGGAGATTACAACACTATAGAACAAAGATCGTATACTATGACCAGGCTAGATTTATCCGAAGGATGCACCTTTTTTTCAATATTAGGAAACCTATAAGCATAATTGACCACATGAATAACAAAAACTACAAATATATAATTTCAGTAGATGCTGAAAAGGCTTTTGACAAAATAAAATGCTTATTCCTGTAAAAAAAAAAACACTAGAGAGCACAGGAATAAATGGAGCTTGTCTTAAAATCAGTAGTATCTCACTAAAACCAAGAGCAAACATCATCTTATTGGCGGTAAGCTAGAAGCTTTTCCAATAAGATTAGGGGTAAAGCAAGGAAGTCCATTATCACCATTATTATTCAATATTGTACTAGAAACGTCAGGTATTACAATAATCAATCAATAAATAAAAATTTGTTAAACACCTACTATGTGCCAGGTACTGTGCTAAGTGCTAGAAATAGAAAAAGAGGAAAAAAGACAGTCCCTGCCCTCAATGAGCTTACAGTCTAATGGGGGAGTCAACATGAATACAAATATAAAGAAGACAAGCTATATGCAGGATAAACAGGATATTATTAATAGATGGAAGACTCTAGAATTAAGAGGGGTTGGGGAAGGCTTCCTGTAGAAGGAAGCCAGGGAGATCAGCAGTCTGAGTAGAGAAGGAAGCATGTTCTAAGCATAGGGACAGCCAGAGAAAATGCCCAGAGCTGGGAGATGTAGTATCTTGTTTGTGGAACAGTGAGGAAGCCAATGTCACTGGACCAAAGAGAACGTGTTGGGGAGTAAGTTATTGCAATAGCTTCCTAATTAGCCTGCCCCTTCCCTTCTCCAATCCATTCTACATAACTGCCTAAATGGTGATTTCTGAAGCACAGGCCTGACCATGTCACTAAGCTAATCAAGAAACATCAGTGACTCCCTATTTCCTGGAGCTCACCTGGCATTTATAGCTCATTACAAGCAGGCCCCAAACTTATCTTTCCAGGCTGATTCCATCTTACTCCCATCCATCTAGTCTATATTCTAACAAACAGGGTTGCCTGCTGTTCTCCAAATACATCAACCCATCTCCTTTGTGTATGTCTTCAGAATATTCCCATGCTTGTAATCCCTGCCCTCCTTGCCTGTGCATTTTGAGATTATCAGGAGCATCTCAACTGCTGTCAGCTAAATAAAGACTTAATCTGATTCTCCCCATGATGGTTTTCCCCTGTATGTATTCTGTATTTACTACCGTTTGTTGTTTTTCCCCAGAGAGAATGTAAGTTGCTTGAGGGGAGGGGCAGGGTCTGTTCTGGGTTTTTTGTTTGTTTGTTTTTTGTTTTGTTTTGTTTTTTTGTATCCCTAGCACCTAGCACAGGGATGTGCAGCATACAGGAGGCACTTGATAAAGGAAGGGAACAAGAATTTATCAAAGTACCTACTGTGTGCCAGGCCCCATGCTAAGTGTTTCACAAATATTATCTTATTTGATCCTCACAACAACTCTGGGAGGCAGGTGCTATCATTATCTGCATTCTATAGGTAAAGAAACTGAAGAAGACAGAAATTAAGTGATTTGCCCAGGGTCACAAAGCTACTGAGTACTTAAGGAAGGATTTGAACTCCACTCTTCCTGACTCCAAGACTAGGTTCTATCCACTACACCACCAGCTGCCTCTAAAATAAATGTTTAATGCAATCAACTTCCACCCCTTCCACGACTTTGTTCCATCAATCATCCTCTCTCTTTCGCACATATTCAATCTTTCCCTCTCCATTTATTCTTTCCTTTCTGACTAAAATATGCTCATGTCTCCCTAATCCTTTAAAAAGAAAAAAAGCCACTTCCTTGGTTCATTGAGCTCTCATCTCTGGGCCTGCTGCCAGGGTTTTTCCATTAAAGGGGAAAAAAATATTTGAGTCAAAGTTACCTAAGGCCTGGAAAGAGTGCTAGGGTTAGAGTCAGGAAAAATCTGGGCTGAAATCCTGTTTCTGCCACTTACTAACTAGAGCCCCCTAGGCCAGTGCCTTAATCTTCTTGACCCTCAGTCTTCTCATCTGTACCATAGGATTTTTAATACTGTGGTATCTAACTCATAGGTTGTTGTGAGGCCTAAATGAAATAAGGTATGTAAAGCCCTCTGAAAATCTGAAAGCATTATAAAAATGTCAGTTACTGTGGGTTTTCACTGACTTTTATTGCTGTTGTTAAGGAGGTGAAGACCAGGATTCAAGTCTTGCCTCCTACAAACTCTGGCTATTGCCCCTGCATGAATCACAACCTCTCAATGCAGAAGATTCATAGCAAGTGCTAATGTCCATCACTATAGGAAGTTTTCTCATGGGCAGTTAGTCCCCTGTACCAATGAAATCACAGGTCTGGTCCACACTGGTGATACCTACAGATGCAGGGAAGGCAGCGCCACAGTTTACCCACACCCCTGCAGAGATGCTTTGAGGAGGGGTTCCAAGCTGAAAAGGCAACAAAATGATGCAACAGGGGGGAGTCCCTCCAACAGACAGGGACAAGCAAGCTGGAGCTGAGAGGCAGAGTAGTGGCCTTCTGGCTTTCATAGAAGTTTGAATCTAGGGAGAGGGGAGTATTATAGCAGGCTCTGGCACGAGGCAAAATGTTTTGGCAAAAGTAGATGTTCTGTCCATGGGGAATTCCTCAATGGGAATAAATAGCTTTTAGATCTGTACCCTGTCTAGCATGAAGGCAGTCTAAAATTGTGACTACAGAAGGCATTTCAACATCGCAACAGCCTACTCACTGTGTCCAAAAAGCTAATAATAAGTTGTGCATTCTCTTTGACACAGAGATACTGATAACAGGTTGATACCTCATAGAAATCAAAGAAAGAGGAAAAGGGACCATAGGTACAAAAATATTTATTGCATCTCTTTTATATGGTGGCAAAGAATTGGAAACTGAGGGGATGCCCATCAACTAGGGAATGGCTAAACGAGTCATGGTATATGAATGTGATAGAGTACTACTGTGTTATAAGAAAAGATGACTAAGATGGTTTCAGAAAGACATAAGAAGACTTGTGTGAATTGATGCAAAGTGAAGTAAGCACAATCAGGAGAACAATAAACACAGTAATAGCAATATGGTAAAGAAAACCAGCTATAAGAGAAAGACTCAGTAACTCTGATCAAGAGTTCCAAAGGACTCATGATGAAATACATTATCCCCCTTCAGATAGAGAACTGGTAGACTCAGAGGGCAAATTGAAGCATATTTTCTTCTCTTTCTTCTTCTTGTTTTTTTAAAACATGCCTAATGCAACAATTTGTTTTACAAGACCAGTTATATTTGTAATGGGTTTTGTTTTTCTTGCCTTCTCAGTGGATAGGGAGAAATGAGGGAGAGGGAGAGAATTTGGAAATGAAAATAAGAAAAAATTGAATTTATGGGGGAAAACATACTTCTAGATGGTATTCCTGCCTCAATTCAACAAACGACCATTATTAAATGCAGTCTTTAAAGGCACTGTGCTAGGCTCTAGAGATACAAAGACAAAAGCTAAATAGCCCCTTCCTCCCAGAAGCTTAGGCAGCTAGTGGAGAGAGTGTGGGGTTTGGACACGATAAATCCTCAGTTTGAATCTTGTCTCAGACGTTCACTAGTTGTGTGACTCTGAGCAACCTTTCTTGTCCCCGATTTCTTCATCTGTAAAATGAGGATTATAATGATACCAACTTCCCAGAGTTGTTATGAGGATCAAAAAAGTAAAATTCAAAAAGCACTTTGCAATTCTTAAAGTGCTACCTAATGATAGCTCATATTATTGTCAGAGATTGAGACCTGGAAGAGATCACAAAGATCATTCACTTCAACCTTGTTTTTACAAATGAGGAAACTGAGGCCCTGGGGAAGTAAATTGACTTGCCTAAGGTCACAAAAGTAGTCAGAAGTAAAGCCAGGAATAGAAACTAGGTCCTCTGATTTCAGATGCCATAGTCTTTCCATTTTCTATTTCTCCCCTGAGAAGCAGCATGTTATAGTGGAAAGAATGCTGGATTTGGATTCAGAGGACCTGAATTCAAATCCTAGCTTTTCTGCTTCGTACTTTTCTGACTTTGGCAAGTAATTAAAAACCTCTGTGGGCCTCAGTTTCCACATCTGCAAAATTGGACAGTTATATTAAAAGGCCTTCTCAGGTCCCTTCAGTTCCAAATCTATGACCTTATGATGCTACAGATCCAGCCATGACTCCCTTTAAGAATATACAATATACATAGAAACAAGTATGCACATTGAGGCAGGTAGGTGGCATAGTGGATAGGGTACAGGGTCTGGGGTCAGAAGGAGCTGAGTTCAAATCTTGCCTCAGATACTTAGTAGCTGTATGACTCTGGGAAAGTTACTTAACCTATTTCCTCAACTGTAACATAGAGTTAAATGCACTTGCAATGTTGTGAAGATCAAACAAAATACTATGTGTAAAGCATTTAGTGTAGTAACTGGTACATAGTAGGTGATATATAAATGTTCATTCCCTCCTCTCTCCCAGAATGAATTACATAGTAATTTGAGGAAGATGACAGCATTACTGAGGGGAACTCAAGAGACCAGGGAGGTGGCATCCAAGCTAAGGTTTAAAAGGATTCAGAAGGGTAAGGTTGAGGAAGGAATTCATTCTGGGCCCAGGGAATGACTTGCATGAATAAACTTAGGCAAGAGATGGAATGTGCATTCAAAGAAGCAGCCTGATTTAATTAGACTCAAGGGTGTTTGAAGCTCTAAGGGGAATAATAGGAAATAAGTCATGAAAAGCCCAAGATGGCAAAGGGCTCTATATTCCAGGCTAAAAATAAAAAATATAAACAATAAAGAGGCACTGAAGGTTTTCGAATTGGGAGAGTAATGTGGCCAGACCTGCGTCTTAGGAAGATTAAGTAGCAGTGCAGAAGTTTCAATGGAAACAGGGGAGATTCTAAGCAGAAAGCCAATTAGAAGGCTATTACGATAGTTCAGCTAAGACGAAATAAGAGCTTGAACTAGGACTGTTGCCATATGAGTAGAAAGAAGAATCAAAGAAGGTAGTGTCAACAGGACTTAGCAACCCGGTGGATATGGGAGATGAAGGAGGGAGAATGAAGAGTCTAGGATGACTCTCTCCAACTTTAGTGACTGGCAGATGGTGATGCCTCAATTTCCCTTCAAGTGTTACTTGATTGTGTTACTTATCTACTCAAAATCCTTCGATGTCTCCTCACTTACAGAATAAAGTTAAAACTCCTCATCCTGGCATCCAAAGTACTCATAAGGGTACCACCATTCCTTTTCAGTCTTATCTCCACATTATACTCCAACTTATCCCCTCATACTCAATATTCTAGCAATAACACCATCCCCTGTCCATAGCCTACATTCTCCTACCTTCTATCTTTGTTCCCATGGTTATCTCTATCTGGAAGGTCACCTCTCCTCCAAACATTTCTCTTTAGGATGCCACCATCCTTCTAATCACTGAGTTTGATAACTGCATAGTCATTCTAAACTTTGCCCTATCCTTCAACCCCCTCCCCTACGGGTAATTAGTAACAAGTCTCATCAATTCTCTTTTGACAACACATCTGGAATCTACTCACACAGGCATCATTGCCTTAGTCAGGCCCTCAATACCTCTCACATCAATTTTTATAATATCTTCTTAATTGATCTCCCTTTTTCAGGTATATTTTTTATTAATTTTTTTTCAAATGAAGACCCACCTTTTCTCCTCTTTCCCCTTCACTGAGAAAACAAGAAAAACAAAATTCCTGTTGCATACGTGGTCAAATAAAATAAATTTTCTTATTGGCCATGTCCAAAAATTTATTTTTGTTTCAATCTGCACTCTAAATCTATCACCTCTCTTTCAGGAGGTAAGTAGCCTGTTTCACCCTGAGTCCTCTGGAATCATGGTTCATCATTGTGTTGATCAGGGTTCCTAAGACTTTCAAAGTTGATTATCTTCACAATATTGTTATTATGTAAATTATTCTTGTGATTCTGCTCATTTTACTCAATGTCAGTTTACATCAATTTTCAGATATATTGTTGAGGAGACTCCCATTCAAGTGAGGATTGAAGTAGGTAAATTCCGAGATCCCTTCCAACTCTGAAACTCTGTAATATTCAGGAGTAAAAACAAATGCAAGCTAGTTTCCCTTCCAGAGGAGAAAGTGAAAGGACTGGAACAACATGTGTGTGTGTGTGTGTGTGTGTGTGTGTGTGTGTGTGTGTGTGTGTGTGTGTGACAGAGAGAGAAAGAGAGAGACACAGAGAGAGACAGAGACAGAGAGACAGAGACAGAGTCAGAGACAGAAAGAAACTGGGGAGAATGAAGTGTTACTTGAAAGGAAAGAAGTGATTTAAAAAAAAAAGGAAAATTATTTGAAGAGGCAAAGGGAAATCTAAACCCATGTCACAAAACTATAGGGTAGAAAATGTGATAAAAGGACCACCAGAATGTTAAACGACTGAAAACATCATATCTGAGATTCTTCTGACAAGAAGTGGAGAAGGAACCTTGGAGGAGAAGGCAGTTTACTGAGCTCCAGGGAATTATGATAAAAATCCACGAGTTCCGTCAGGAGAAAATACAACCTCATCACAGGAATAAGAGTTGTATCCTGCTGGCTGAAAACTTCCAACAGAAATACCAAGGCAGCTACGTGCCAACCTGACATGAATGATCAAAAGGCATGGCCTCTCCTGTAGCTTCTTCCAGGATCTGACTGTGTCCCTCAACCAATAGCCACTTCTGGAGATTAATGTGGGGATAAATCACACTTAGAAAGCTAGAAAGCCTCTCTAGGGATTGTGTGTATTGTCTGCCCCTTAGAATATAAGCTCAAAAAAAAATGTACGCTCCCTGAGGGTGGAAGCTGTCTTTGCTTGTTTTTATATACCTAGTGTTTATAGCACAGTGCATGACTCATAATGAGCACTTGATAAATGCTTTTTCATTCACTTATTATGCGGTCCTAGAAGGGAACTAAAGACCTTAGGAGTTTCAGACAGTATTATTACCATTACTGTTGAGTGAAGGTATGATTCATTACTACATAACATGACATAAATATTTATTAGGTATCTATTCTACAATACTAGGTGCTGAACAGATAAACGATTCAGAAAGGAAAGGTTTGGTATGAGAAGCAAAAAACCAGATAGTGTCAGAAAATGGGATTTAATTTCTGGACCTGAGTCACTGATGTAGCAATGGCAGGCTCCTGGCCAGGTGTGGAGGGCTTGTAGCAAAAGTCAAGAAGAATGTATTTGCCTGGAGTCTTCCGAGTACAAGAGCAATTTAAGAGCAATTTAAACTGAAAAGAGAGCAGTCAGAAAGAATTTCCCACATGCCACCACTTAAGCTACATATCATAGGGTAGCAACCACAGAATAGAAGCAATAGGAATGGATAGACCCTCCAGTTCACAGTATCTAGGAAAAGTCACAGTATAATAATTCTTATTTCAGATACATGTTTTCAAAATCTAGGCAATAAATAAAGTAACCTAGAGCTCTGAAAACAAAAAGGTTAAATTCAACCTCATAGATAGTACTAAGACTTAGTGGGACCTAACTGGAGTATGCCAATAGAAGGGTGTTACCTTATTCAAAAGGAACAGACCAAATTGTTAAAATGATAGTATATAAAAAGAGGCAGGTAGTGCAGTCAGAGCACATGTGTTTAAATCTTACTCTACTTCTTACTAACTGTGTGACCTTGGGTCAGTCACTCAAAATCTCCACAGGCCTCATTTTCTTTGAGGGGTTTGAATGAGACGGCTCCAGCTCTAACTTCATGATCCTACAACTAAAAAGATATTACCCTGGGAAGAAATCCATAAATTTAAAAAGAGGGTGGAGTGCTATGGTCTTCTCCTTTGACAAGTGTCAAAGGAGAGAGAAATAGAAATGATACTATAGTATGAATACTAAAGACCACCTCAACAGAAGGTGGAAAAGGATGATGAGATTCAGAAGTAGATTACAAGACTGACAAGAAGACAGGCTATAGTGGTGATGGGGGACTTTAATCTCTCGGTCTCTCTTTCTACCCCACCCCTAATCCCAGTGTCCTAAGCTCAGAGCACCTAAGACATTCCCAACTTGAGAAAGCAACAAAGTTTCCTGCCTTTGCACTGGGCTGTCCCCTAGGTCTGGCATGCTCTGCCTCCTGACTTCCTTCAAGACTTAGCACCAATCCAGTCTTTTGCAGAAGCTCTTCTCCATTCACAGTACTTATGTCTACTTTATCATCTGTATATATTCTGTATAACACATTACCTACATATTATCTCTCTATTAGACTGTAAGCTCCCTGAGAGCAGGGGCCATTTTGTTTTTTGGTTTTTTTGTTGATGCTTTTCTATATATCCTCAGTGCTTAGCACAGAGCCTGGCATATAATAAAGACTTAATAAAGGCTTGTTGATTGATCAAGTGACATTGTCCCTGCCCTGGTCAGATAATATCTAGAATACTGTGAACATCACATTGCTCCGTTTGAGGGTACTGACTAGCTGAGTATATCCAGAAGGGTGATCAGGATGACAAGGCAACTTCAAAGCCATGTCACAGGGGGATAGTTGAAAGATGGGAATATTTAACTGTGAAAAGAAAGTGGGAAATGGGGAGCCAAGATGGTGGAGAGAAGCTAGGAAATTGCCTGAGTTCTCCCCAGTTTCCCTCAGAAACAATATTAAATGAAGCCTCTAAACAGATTCTGGAACTACAGAACCCACAAAAAGATGGAGTGAAACAATTTTCCGGCTTAGGATAACTTATAAGGACTTCAGGAAAGATCTGTCTCACCTGGGTAAAAGGGGAGTATAGCCCAGCACAGGCAGTATCTGGACAAGCCAGCAAGAGGCTCTTAGCCACAGCTCAGATCAGCAGCTGAGGCCCCTCCATCCTAGTTCAACAGGCCAGTGGCATAGCAGGCCAGCTGTGAGGCCTCCAGCACCAGTGCAGAAGGCAAATTGCCAGTCCCAGAAACCTCATACAACAGACACAACTAGGCAAGGCTACCCATCACAGTGGACAAGGTGCCAGCACCTGAAGCCCTGGTACAGAAAGCCAGTAACCAGGCACCTGGACCTGAGTGCAAGAAGCTTAGAAGAGTGCCTCCTGTGCCCCAGGAGCAGAGCTCAACTTCAAAAGTCATGAACTAGGCTAAAAAATGAATAAAAATAGAAGAGTACTAACCATTAGAAAACTAGTATAGAAGCAGGGAAGATCAAAACACAAACTCAGAAGAGGACAACAATATCAAAAGGCCTGCATGTGAAGCCTCAAAAGGGAATATGAATTGGTCTCAAGTCCAAAAAGCCTTCTTGGAAGAGCTCAAGGGGCGGAGCCAAGATGATGGCTGGAAAGCAGACACTAGCGTGAGCTCCCCGCCAAGTCCCTCCAAAAACCTATAAAAAATGGCTCCGAACCAATTCTAGAACTGTAGAGCCCACAAAGTGGTGGAGGGAAGCAGGGCTCTAGCCCAGGACAGTCTGGATGGTCTCTGGGTAAGGTCTATCCCACACGGAGCTGAGCAGAGCAGAGCCCAGAGAGGGTGGCATGGACCAACCAGACCAGGAGCTGGGTGGAGCATGCCCTAGCGCCTGAATCAGTGAGCTGTGGCACTTACCAGACCTCTCAACCCACAAACACCAAAGACAACAGAGAAGGTTAGTGGGAAAAGCTGCTGGGGACAGGGAGTTTGTGGTTCATCCACCGCCCCAGGGGCAGCAGAGGTGGGGCAGCTACAGAACTACAGCTGCAGTTGCTTCTGGCCCCAGGCCCACCTGGTGGGAGGAATTAAGTGGTGGATCAGAGCAGGAGTGAAGAGCCTGCTGAAGATCTAAGTCCAGTCCTGGTTGGGGGTTCTTGGGGAAGGAGAAGTGATGGTGTGGCAGCGCATCCGCCCAAGTGTGGAACATAGAACTCTTTAGTCTACAAGCAGTCATACCCCACTGAAAGACTCAAGGGTCAAGTAAGTTGGCTGGGAACATGGCCAAGTGGTGAAA
>CM053622.1:127252936-127274165 GCA_028646595.1 Phalanger gymnotis | reverse complement strand
GGGGGGGGGGGCGAGGAAATGGGGAGAAAATTTGTAATTCAAACACCTGTGAAAATCAATGCTGAAAACCAAACATGTCAAAAATAAATTTAAAAAAAATTTAAAAAAAAAAAGAAATGGAGAGGAGGATGGAGAGAATTCCATGTATGAGGAACAGCCAGGGAAAATGCCTAGGGTCAGAGGATGGAGTGTCTTATTTGAGAAACAGCAAGGAGGTCAGTGTTACTCAATTGAAGAGTACTTGAAAGGGAGTCAGGTAGAAGAAGACTGGAAAAGGAAAAAAGGCCAGGTTATAGATGGATGACTTTAAAACATTTAAAAATAAAGTGTAGTTGTGAATTTTTTTAAATTGTTTCAGGTTCTTTAGTGTGTTTGAGAAATAAAAATAACATCTTTAATGAATGAGTATTCAATAATTGCTGGTCTTAAAAAATAAAATAAAATTCCCCAGGTACACATCCAGTAAAATGTTTTTCAAGCCTATGATGGAAAAAAATAGCTCCTTGCATGCTCAGCTGCCAGGATTCGAGAAAAAGTTGTGTATGCAGGGGTCCAACCAAAACCGAGACACATGCAAGAAAAGACAAGAGATAGCTCAAGCACCCCTGTTTTGTGTTTTCTCTGTTCATGTTTTGCCATTCTGGCCCTACTTCCTCTGTCCTTACTTTGGTAACTGAATGACTTCTGTTTTCAGTCTCACATAGTCTTTGTAGCTGCATCCCCATAAATCTGGGTGATCTAGTTTCTGAACCTGGCTTGGTGACATAAGCCCCATCCCTTATTGCACCCCTTGCCTCTAGCTTTGGCTTTGGTGTCCTTGATTCTAGCCAGGGGTGGGGAACCTGCAGCCTTGAGGCCACATGTGGCCCTCTATGTCTTCAAGTGCAGCCCTTTCATTGAATTCAAACTTCATTGTTCTCTGGAACTTGGACTCAGTCAAAGGTCCACACTCGAGGACCTAGAGGACCACATGTGGCCTCAAGGCTGCTCTGTTCTAGACAGCTCAAATCCCTCTGCAAACCTCATTGACATGGCCCAAAATCCTTTTTGACATGTAGTGTTGGGTGAATTCCTATCTCAACAGGGTTATCTATTCATGTTTCAGTGATATATCTGCACTTAATATTCCCCTTATTTCTTACTGCTCTCTCATTCTCTTCTTTGTGTATCCTAACCCTCTCCGCCTCCCTGCCCTGCCTCCTTCCTCCCTCCCTTCCTCCCTCTCCCTCCTTTGGCTCTCCCAAAATAGGGTTGGAAGATTTTACTTATAGAAAAAAAAGGAAGAAAAGAACTTAATATCAAGAAAATGGGAGAGAAAAAGCAAGAGAATAGTTAAGCAAATGAATGGAATGACAAGTTTTTGTTTTTTTTTAAAAAAGGCTTATCCTCTGTCTCTGTTCATTTCTCCATTTTTTTCATTATTTTGGACCGAAAGTTCTTTAGAACAAGGATCCCCTCTTCTGAGTTATGAAATCTGAAAATAATCTTCCTTTGCCCTGGCTTTTATCACTAAGCTTTTGGCTATATTGAGGGCTCTCAAAATGACACTCTTCTCACCTTCCTCCAAATGGGAAAAAGTTTGGGAGTGAGCCAGAATAATACCAACTGCTCCTTCAGGGTTATCACTTCAGAGGTGGTTTCAAATATCCGGTCTTGACCACATCTCAGTCATTCATCCTTACTGAAGTATGACCAAGGTACTGAGAAAGGAGGCTTCAGATGACTCACATGGCACAATAAATGTACATGACAGGAATACAATCTCAGGAATACAATACCTGTGTACAATACCTGGGACTATATGAGGACATAAAATTGCAAAAACGTAATACTATTAAGAGACACAATATTATACCTTCTCATCTTAACATCTTGGGGTTCTTTCCTCAGCTACACCCCTGGGATTTTTGTCTCCCCTATTTTAATTAGATTGTATCATAAAGTCGAGTGATTTGAAACAGTTTAGGATTATGCAAGCAGCATTTAATCAAGCCATGCTTGTTAACTTGAAAATCCTGGTTGATATGCAAGAAGAAAAGTTACTAAATTGTTCATAATCTTTGACCCTGAAATCCCATTCCTAGGATGAGACCCCACCCAAGGAGGTGACTGATGGCAGGAAAGGACCCATACATACAAAACTATACAGAGAAGTATTACCTACAACAGCAAAAAAGCTAGAAACAAATCGTGTGTCCAACAAACTGACACAGGAATGTGCTTTAAGCTGAATGACTATTGTGAAGAATCCAGGTGGATATGGGAAGACTTGCAGGAAATAAGCTAGAGAGAAAAAAGCAGACAAAAGAAAAAGAGCCAGAAATGAGTGGATCTGGGCAAATCCAGACAACACTAAAAGGCAACAAACCCAAGTTAAATGCAACGGATGATTCTGATACTGAATTATTGAAGTCAAAGCACAGCTCTTTCCTTTCTGCTAACAAACAGTAAACTACAAAAGTAGAAAGTGATATGTACTACCAATTGTGATCACTCCATTAGGTGGTTTTGCTTAACTGTTCTCAGGAAATACCCTGGAGGCAATGGAAAGACTTATTTGGTTGGGGTATATCCACTGTGACCAAACAAAAGACATCCACATAAAAGAAGTTTAAATTGTATCATCAAAATTGTACTGAGAGAACACTAGCTGTGCTTCATTCCACTGGCTGTTTTTATTATTCCTAAATAAAGCCAAAATAGTAATGGGCGGCTGCAGCAGAGAGGACACTCACAACTTCCTGAGGGACGTGCTAAACAGCTTTCTTGCTCAGTTAAACATTTGTTGTGCAGAGCCACACATCTTCATCAAAACAAAACTGCCAGGTTGGGTGGCCCAGAGTCAGAGTAATTGCTATGCAGTCTGCCATCATGGGGGGAGTTGTACTCAGTAACCTGAGCGAGGGAAGTCAGTTCCATTATCCCCTCTTTTGCATGTGCAAAAAAAGCAGCCCCAAAAGGATGTGCAGCTGCAGACAGGACATTTCACATCAGGCACATGAATTCAAGGAAAACAACATTAGTTTGTCCAAGTAGCTTCTCCTTCGGCTAAGTAGTTCCATGATATTGTCCAAGGACTTATGCAAACAGTCATGATCAGTTGCCTTAATTATTAGAAAACTGACGTCCTGTGATCCTTCCTAAACCATGAATGGGCAGGTAGGTGTCACAGTGGACAGTGTGCTAGGCCTGGAGACCCAGAGGACAAGAAGAATCATCTCCCTGAATTCAAATAGAGCCTCAGACACGAGTTGTATGACTGTGAGCAAGTCACTTAACCCCATTTGCCTCAGTCTCTATAAAATGAATTGGAGAAGAAAACAGCAAACCACTTCAGTATCTTTTTCCAAAAAATTTCCAAATGGGGTCACAAAGAATCAGACACAACTGAAATGACTGAATAACAACAAAACCATAAATATTTGGGGTTGTTCTACAGAGTAGTGATGGTTTTAAATTTATTGAGAGTATGGTAGAGTAGAAAATGCTAGATTTGGAATCAAAAAGCCCACTGCTGTTTATACTAATGAAAGGCAGCTAGACCACTGGGCCTGGACTCAAGAAGACCCAAGTTCAAATCCAGCCTCAGACATTTACTACTTGTGTGACCTAGGTAAGCCAATTAATCCTGTGTGCCTCAGTTTCCTCATCTATTAAATGAGCAAGAGAAGGAAATGGCAAACCACTCTAGTATCTTTGCCAAGAAAACACTAAATGGGGTCACTAAGAGTCAGACATGACTGAGGACTAAGACACCAAATATTCATAGCAGTCATTTTGTGTTGGGAAATAAAAAGTACAAATGAAATGGGTACCTATCAATTAAGAAATGGGTGAACAGACTCAGTTTCTCATCTGTAAAATGAGCTGGAGAAAGAAATGGCAAAATACTCCAGTAACTTTGCCAAGAAAACTCCAAATGGGGTCATGAAGAATACGGCGTGACTAAGACAACAACAAACAAAAACCATGAAACATTTATAAAAATACAATGATGGGCTCATGTCCAACTACCTGCCATTGCTTAGTTATGAGCCCTTGGACCAAATCTTTGTTCCTCAACTTTTCCATCTATAAAATGGGGGTGATACTTATACTATCTACCCACCTCACAGGGTTACTCCAAGGATCACATGAGATAATAGATCTAAAATGTTTAATAAATCTTAAATCACTGTATATATGAGCTACTATTATTATTAATAATCACACTTTCATCTACTCTCTCTTATGAGTAAATTTGCATAATCATCAGTTGATCAAATAAGGGAAGAAGGAAGAGGGTTACATGGAATAATAGTTATCCATTCAGTGATTTAATGCAACTACTATTGGAAAAACCCAGTCATATGATGCCAAGGTATGCCATGGAAGCAGACCAATAGAGGAAGGCAGGGTAGGGCAAGGAATTTTTTTTAAAGAAAAGAAAAAGGAAAGATTATGAAAAAAGAAAGGAAGAGAACAGACATTGATTAAGTACCTACTATGTGGCAGGCACTGTGGTAAGTGCTTTACAAATATTATCCCAAAGAATTAAAGGACAGAAATTAAATACTACCAGCCTCAAAGGATCTTTGGCAAAACAAAGCATTAGAAGGGCCTGATCAAAATTGAATAGAATAAGGAGGAAAATATGCAAGATCCCTCAAAGTCTGGCAAACTGGCAAAATATCAGCTAACAGCTAAGACTATCCTTCTCTGCTTGTGCCATATCTGGCCATGTTTCCAATGAAGAGACCAACCCTCTGGGGAACAGGCGCAATGGATCATAAAATCTGGGACTGAGAAACCTTAGGGATCATAGCATCATAAATTCAGAGCTAAAAGGGACCTCAAAGTTTATCTAAATCTCACTCCTTCATTCATTCTACAGATAAGAAAACTGAAGCCCTGAGATGGTGTCAAAGGCAGGATCACCTATTTCAACTCTCTTGTTTTATGGATGAAGCCCAGAGTGACCAGGCTGTAATCTGCTGTTCTTCTACCTCCAAAGTATTTGCAGCAGCTCAAAAGAAATGTGAGATGCACAAATTTAGAGACATCTCCATTGCAAATGTTCATATGGACTATATATATTTGACCCGTAGTAGAGCCTTCCAAACTCAGATTGGTCTTGATCAACCACAGTCTGACACAATGTACCTTAACACCAATATAGTGATGTCATTTTGGTCCTCTTCCAGCAGAAAGGACAACAACCATTTGTCTCTTTACTGTTGGAAAAATTAAGGTGCAGATGAGGCATGTGTCTCTCTTACAGTCACCCAAGTAGTCAGCAGTCAAGGACAGCGCCAATTTTTCTACCGTCCTAACACTTCCTAATGACTGCTATGAATATTTGGTGTCTTAGTCCTCGGTTATATCTGCCTCTTTGTGACCCCATTTAGGGTTTTCTTGGCAAACATACTAGAGCAGTTTGCCATTTCCTTCTCCAGCTCATTTAACAGATGAGGAAACTGAGGCAAATAGGGTTAAGTGACTTGCCCAGGGTCACACAGGTAGTATTTCTAAGTGGATTGCACAGAATTCATCAATTTACTCCATATATCTCTTCTTTGCCTGTTGTCTCTCCCATTAGATTGGGTGCTCCTAGAGGCCAGGCGCTATTTGTTGCCTTACTTTGTGTCCCCAAATACTTAGTGAAATGCCTGGCACAAAGTAGGCACTTAATAAATGCCAATTAATGCTATCCACATCCAAAGAAAGAGCTATGGAGTCTGAATGCAGATAGAAGCATACTATTTTCTCTTTTTTTTTCTTGTGGTTTTCCCCTTTTGTTCTGATTCTTCTTTCACAACATGGAAATATGTTCAATATGATTGTACATATAGAGTCTATATCAGATTGCATACCGTCTTGGGGAGGGGGAAGGGGAGAGAGGGAGAAAAAATGTGGAACTCAAAATCTTATAAAGTGAATGTTGAAAACTAAAAATGAATAAATTTCAAAAAATAAAATGAATGCCAATTAACTCGACCAGAAAGGTAAAACCATCACCATCACCACCCCTCTCTAAAACAGAAGTAAAAGAAATTACTTTGCACACCCATAAATGTGATTTTCACCAAAGGAGACTTTTTTAAAAAAAATGACAACTTGATGAAAGCTCTTTAAAAGGTTAGGGTAACAATAGTAAGCCACTAACTATAGTAACAACTGGGGCTGTTTTAATAGTCCTTTTTCTCCCACACCTCCTACTCCCAACCGTTTGACAGCTTTAAGAGAATACTATTTGTAATGTGTAATTAAGATATTGTACAATTTCCATTTCACACATCTGAATACACAAAAGCAATCTGACAACATTGAATAAAAGCTCACCATGACATGAGGAGTTAAATCATATTTCAGGAGGTGAGAAACCAGAGCACAAAGGTAGTAGTCAATTTCTTTACATTCCCCGAAGCTTTGGGACCAGAAAATAGGCCTAAAGATTCTTTTCCCTACTGTCAAATCTCTCCTACCTTACCAATTATCAGGGGGTGGGGCGCAGGGAGGGAGGAATATCTACAAAACCAGGTCCACTACACTACTATAGGTTTTTTGATTTTTTTTAATAAAAATAGATTCCAGCTGTCACCCACCATTTAAAAAAAATCCTACCAGGGAAACTGTATTCATCTCTCGTCCAAATTCTACCTATGAAGGGCATTTTTATGCCTCTTCTAATTTAAGATTTTCACTCTTCCACTCAACACTAAGCAAATACTTTTATTTAAACCACCTTGGGTGACCTTTATAGCCTAAATATTGGGTTCATCTTGATAGCTTCCTATAAGCACTTCTTTTCAATAATAACCTACAGGATTATCCAGAAACAATATACTCCCTCACACAGTGTTCTTTCAGACAGCCAGGCTCAGCAGGAAGGAGAGCCAAATATTTCACTGCTGACTTGAAGAGCTGGCGCCCTCCTGTATTATTGTTTCATTTCTGTCAGGGTTGGTCGCAGAACTTCAGGGGACCTCCACCAAACTGCTTTCAAGGGCTTGCTCTGAGCCAGGCCAGGAAGAGGGCTCTAGCAGGTGTTTCCACTAGCAAAAACGGAAAGCCTTCGGGGGTTTCACTTCATCAGGAGACGAGATCACAAACAAAAGCACATTTTCTCTGGCTCTCTGGGGTAGGCTAAAACTCTGAAAGCTCTAGCACAGAAGGCTTGAGAGTCAGAGGGAAACAGCAATTGCAGGTGATATTTGGGGTTGTTTTTTAATCACTGCTCAGTGGTTCTGTTCAGAATGTATTCCAAAGACTTGTGGTCCATTACAGTCTTCCAAGTATGGAATTTTCTGGATGTCTGACTTACCCTCTAGGTCACAAGTTTTTAACCTGGGGTCTGTGAACTTTTTTTAATGTATATTTTTATAACAGTGGTTTCCTTTACAATCCTATGTATTTTATTTTATGCATTTAAAATATGTTGAGAAGAAGGTCCATAGGTTTCACTGGACTGCCAAGGGTATCCATGACACAAAAGAAGGTTAAGAATCCCTGCCCTAGAGACTTCTCCAGCCTGGAAAGTTAACAAGACCTAGAGCAGATTCCCAGGAAAGGATCATGCCAAAAACTACAAATAAACAGTCAGCAAGCATTCTGGGATACAAAGAAACCCAAAAGCAGGCTTCTATTGATTATTTCCTATATAAGGGATAAACTTATCCCGTATATAGCTTTTTTTGTACGTAGTTACTTGCATCTTGTCTCCCCCATTAAATTGTGAGCTCCTTGAGGGCAAAGACTGTCTTTTGCCTTTCTTTGTATCAGCAACACTTAGCACAGTAACTGGCACAGAGTAGGGACTTAATAAATGTTTGTTGACTGATTGACTGACTGAATAGAGAAGCATGGGAAGATTTATATTAACTAGCACAGAATGAAGTAAACAGAACTAGGAAAACAATATATGTGACTTTGTTGTTGCTCAGTTGTGTCTGACTCTACATGATCCCATTTGGGGTTTTCTTGGCAAAGATACTGGAATGGTTTGCCATTTCCTCCTCCACCTCATTTTACAGATGAGGAAACTGAGGCAAGCAGGGTGAAGTGACCTGCCCAGGATCACACAGCTAGTAAGTGTCTGAGGCCAGATTTGAACTCATGAAGATGGGTCTTCCTGATTCCAGGCCCTGTGCTCTATCCACTGTGCCACCTAGCTGCCTATGTATGACTACTACAATGTAAATGGAAAGGACAATAGCAATAAAGCAATTGAAACTAAGCGTTGTAAAATCATAATAAAGCTTGGTCCTAAAGAAGAGACATGAGAATGTACTTTTCTCCCTTCTTTACAGAAGTAGAGGACTGTAGGGATGGAACACACCTCATCAAATGTTAGGCTTGGCTTATGGTTAGTACTGTTGATCTGTTGTCTGCCCCCGCCTCGCTTTTTATTCTTTTTTTTTTATAAGGAATGGCTCTCTGGGAGAAGGAAACAAGAGTAATGTATTGAGAAATGTAGATGATGTAAAAAAAAAACAAAAGATAGCAATAAAAAATTAATCTAAATCCTACTTCTTATATTTTCTCTCTGTGTGGCTTTGAATAAGTCACTTAACCACTCAGACATGATTCCTATGTAAAATGAGTGCTATAATAACATAATCTTACTCACTAAGTTGCTATAAGGAAAAGTGCTTTGTGACCTCTAAAGTACTATTGACAGTTCTCACTTTAGGTAAATATGCATTACACAAATTCGTAAATTCTAAAAGAAATCCTCATTCCAAAAAAAACACCTATTTTAACTACAGTACTGTGTACCTGCATATTCTCTCTCTCTCTCTCTCTCTCTCTCTCTCTCTCTCTCTCTCTCTCTCTCTCTCTCTCTCTCTCCACAACTGTCCTGTAGCTCAGCACTCCACAGCCTCCTACCTACCCCCCCAACAAAAATAAAAACAACCCTAAAAAAATCCCTCCAAGTGAAAACAGATGATTGGACCTTCAGACTTGCAGAGGGGCCACCACCTGAGCAGCAGGATCAGAGGCTTGGCTTGAGACAGTCTACTAGAGAGGAGAACTTTGCTCCATTCTGCCCACCCCATTCCTGTCCAGCCAGTGTATCTGTCTTTCTTCCCCATGTCATACCAAATGTCTGTCCCCTAGCCCTTGCATGTTGTCCATCCTCTCCTGACTGTGTCTGTGTCCAACCCCCACATGTCTATTTTCCTGTGTGTTGTCCTCTTGGTTCCGGTCAGACCCTTAAGTGGCTGGCCCAGCCCAGTGTTCCTCCTCCTCCTGCTCTCCCTTCTCTGTTTCTGGCCATCTCATGTCCTTGAACCGTGTACCAGCCCCCTCCCTGTCTCCCTCCTTCCCTTTCCCACATTCCAGAGCCAGTTCACATTATATAAAAATCGGTATGGTAGAGATCTGAGGAATGATCCACTTATATAAGATGAGAAATCTGTATGTGAGGCTTCCCAGTCACATGATATGCAAGATAGAGGATTAGACATTTTCTCTGATCCCCTCAACCTCTCAGACCTCTCTGAAAGAGTAATTATGTGCCAAAGATAAAGAAACTTCAGCTGTCTCCATGATTTAGGACTTCTGGAATCCAAAAGAAGGTTAAAACAAACAAACAAACCTAATCCATGAACTGACTTCTACACTGAGCTCACTCAGTATTCCTCTGCCTCATCCCAAGCTACCAGCAGCTGGCAAGGATGCACTAGCAGCTCCATATCAGGTCCAAACAAAACCCCACCACACATCCAGTCTCCTTTCCCTCTTTCTAGTGCCATGGAGATCCCGGCTCTAGGCTGTGGAAGTCAACTTGAGTCAGGACAGAAACCCAATGCCACTAGAGAACTCCAGATGATGGAATCTCACTGGGGCTACACAGCATGAGCTGTGGCCAGCAGCAATCTGTGCTGCAAAAGATCTCTGCAGGAGAGACAGAAACAGAGGGAAAGGAGTAGGACATGTGTCGGGGCTTAAAATAGAGCTTAACACCACATCCCACCAAGCCCTAAATCCAGAGCTTCAGAGACTCAAGCTACAAAAATCAAGCCCATGGAACCAGCACAGCCCCTCTCTGAACTTCCAGAGAACTCCTGGCCTGAGAAGTGAGGAACAGAGGGAATGGGACTGGAGGCAGGGACAGGACACAGTGGGAGTGGTGGCTGTGTAGTACTCTACTAAGTCTAAGGCAAAGTGCACGGCATCCACACAAAAGTCACTCAGAGCTGGCATACTGTGAATTGTCCAGCATAGGAGGAGGCTGGGATGCTTTGAGATTCAGCCCCAGGGAAGTCATCATCAGAGATGAGTAAGTCAGAGACCCAGAAAATAACAGGGAAAATAAGGGGGGAAATATTGAAATTACTAAAGATCTCAGGAAGAAGAAAATTCAAAGACCTTGAGGAAAAGCAAATAAATCAACAGGAAATTATTAACAGTAGAAAAAAATATTGTCTCCAGATCTAATAAATGAGTTCAGGCATCTATGAACAAATACCACAAAACAAAGGAAAATGATCCAACACTTAATGAAACAGAAGACCCTATGGAATTGGAGAACATGGAACTATAACCCACTGTTCCTGAGTGGTTCAAAAGAGAAATGAGAATTGTGAGAGCAAAATTTATGGCCCATATAGCAAAAATAATGCGCAGGAGAGAAAAACTGTAGTTTGCCATGACAATTCTCCAAACAAAAGAAAGAATAAGGGAATGAGAGTGCAAATACATGGAAGCGAAGGACAATCTAGATGAAAAGGGAAAAAACATTAAAAGAAAATATGCTCACTATACAAACAAAACACATGGCTTTCAAAGACGGAATGCAAGCATCATAGGTCGCCCAGACCTATGACAGGACAAAAGCCATAACAATATGCAAGAAATAATACAAGAGAAAATGAAATACCAATTGAAAGAATTCACAGAATGCCTTCAGAAAAAAAAAATGCCGGTTTGGAAATGCTAAGACATATAGAGGTTAAATTTAACAATTCAATTCCAAAACAAATTTTGCAAGTGATCTGGAAAAAGACCTTAAAATACCAAAGAAAAGGAATTCAGATAACACAAGACTATTATGCTACACCTATCATAAAACATAGCAGGGAATGGAATAATGTGTTTCAAAAAGCAATGTGACCTACCCTGAAAATCTGAGCTTAACCATAAATGAAAAAAGATGGATGTTCAATAATAAAGAAGCATTTGAAATATTTTCTAAAAGAAAATCAGACAAAGCAATTATTTGCTTCTTGAAGCTCCCGCCAAAAAAAAAACAGAAATGTAGGAGGAGTGAATAGAGGCAGCAACCAAGGCCATCAACAGCAACAGAGTGACAGCAAAGAGATATTTCTAAATGTGTGCAAGGAGACAAGAGTGAAGGTGGAAGTCAGGTGGAAATAATAATGAAGCAATAGGCCTAGGGCATTATGGACAGAACAGCCTGCCTGCAGGCGAATCAGTGTTTCACAGTATGGTAACATACATGAAAGAGGTAAAGGGAAGAGAGGGATTGAGAAAGGAATATGTGATGTGTAGGAGTCAAATGAAGGCCTAGCAATAAGGAGAAGGTGACCACCCACTAGAGTGTGCATGAGGAGGAAGGGAGAGGTGGATGCAAAAAAGAAGGAGAAAGGAAGGAGGCCTTGCTTTGGTGGTAAGACAGGATTCCATAGATGCATGCTCCTATAGATGAAGTGAGAAGGTCTGTGAAGGGAAATGGGGACCTTGTGCTAAGTTGTGGTCTGGGGATTTAGTGGCTCAAAAGTCTACCTTGTCCTACCTCAGGAGATTGGGCAGTTAGAACTCTTGGGAACAACTAACAGCTGGGGGAGCAGGAGAACATGGACTGACTGGGAAATTTTGAGACAAATGAGAAGAAAAGGCAACCAGGGGAAGGTTTGGATCATTGGCTACATGATCAAGGATATGGTGGGGTGGTACTATGATGGTATAGTATCCTCTCTGTCATCTGCAGGAATTTGACATTGTTATAGGAATGGTTGGTTGGTCGTTGTCCTTCGTTTTCAAAGAGAACCAAAATGACGTCACTATGCTACAGTCAAGTTTCAATGTGTCTGACTGGCTGATCAGACCAACACGAGCTCAGAATGCTCTACCACAGGTCGGGAACAAAAAGTCCATGTGAACATTTAGGGTGGATTCTCTAAATCTGAGCACAATTCTGCTTTGCTCATAGAGCACAACACTTTCTCTGATGATGGCATACCATGCTGAGCGGTTCTGTGACAGTGTCTCCCATGTCACACAATCAATTCCAAAGTTCCTAAGAGAGGCCTTGAAAGTTTCCTTGTATCACTTCTTCTAACCACCATGTAAACGCTTGCCCTATGTGAGTTCTCCACAAAATAGTCTTTTTGGCAAGTGTACATTTTGCATTCAA
This sequence comes from Phalanger gymnotis, assembly GCA_028646595.1. Taxonomy (NCBI): domain Eukaryota; kingdom Metazoa; phylum Chordata; class Mammalia; order Diprotodontia; family Phalangeridae; genus Phalanger; species Phalanger gymnotis. Next base: position 127,261,804 of record CM053622.1, on the reverse strand, counting down.
ATCACATGGCCAGCCCATTGGAGTTGTGCTCTCTGAAGCAGAGTTTGAATGCTTGGCATTTTAGTTTCAGTAAGGACCTCAGTGTCTGGTACCTTATCCTGCCAGGTGATTTTCAGAATCTTCCTAAGACAATTCAAATGGAAGTGATTCAGTTTCCTGGCATGGTGCCGGTAGACTGTCCAGGTTTCATAGGCATACAACAATGAGGTCAGCACAATGGCTCTGCAGACCTTCAGTTTGCTAGTCAGTCTAATACCTCTTCTCTCCCATACTTGAAGAACAATGGAAAAAGGGAATCCTTGTGTGCAAGATCTATGAGGCAGTGACAGAAATTACTTAGAGAGAAAAACCTAGAACAGATATGTTGGAAGTTTTGATTGCCTGAGGAATACAGAGAATAGAGAGATTAGATGACTATAGGGTAGTTAGGTGATAGGGTGGATAGAGAGACTGGTCCCGAGTCTGGAAGACTCACCTTCCTGAGTGTACTTAGGAGACAGACACTTATTAAGCGCTTATCAGCTCTGTGACCCTAGGCAAGTCACTTAATCCTGTTTGCCTCACTTTCCTCATCTGTAAAATGAGCTGGAGAAGGAAATGGCAAACCACTCTTGTATCTTCGCCAAGAAAACCCCAAATGGAGTCATGAAAAGTCACATACCATGGGGTCATGAATCAGAGAATGAGGGTCTAGAGGAGACAGAAAGGAAATGAACGAAGAAGAGAAAGAGAAAATTCCTTTTTGGAAATGAACATCAAAAAATGAAATTAAAAAAACTAACAAACAGGACTAGTTGAAGTGGGGGAAAGGAAGGGAGAATCCACTTTACTAAGTGAGAGCTAAAAAAGGAGAAGAAAGAAATAAATAACCAGAAAAAGACAGAAGAGGAAAGGGGGATTATTAAACAAAACCCAAAGGGAAAGAAGTACAAATGAGAGAATAGGATCAGGGGCGATGGCAAGAGATCCCATGTGAATAAGGCCACCTTCAAAAGGATTAAAGTAACTGAAGGATCATAGTACTATATTTACATCAGAAGAGAGGGAAATATAATTTGGAAATATATATATATTAGAGACAGAGGGAGGAAAATATAAATCTAACTCTCATAACTTTAAATGTGAATGGATTAAATGATCCAATGAAACAAAAAAGTGATAGATTGGATAAGAAAACAAATTTTACAATCTGTTGCTTACAAGAAACATATTTGAAAAACAAAGACATACAAAAAATAAAACTTAAGGGATGAGAAAAAAATTATTATGAGTCAAGTGTTATGTGAAAGTGATCTGTTATTACAAATTAGCACTCTGGGTGTCTAATCCCACAATGTGAATGATCAAGGGATTCCAGATGGCAGCATGAATGTTACACCGATACCCACAAAACATAAAAAGATGAGGGAGGCCTCCACCATGGTATATAGATGTGAATAAAAACGTATCTCTGGGTACCTATGGGAGGACATGAACAAGAATCACAGAGGTCAAGAAGTTGTTGATAGGCTACAAAGCTACTGCAATACCAATAAAACATCCACCATATGTTATCAACCCTTCAATGGCTTCTTGACCTCAGGGATTGCATATCAGGCCCCCAAAAGGGTGGACTCTCAATGCAAACTTTCAGTTCCAGCCCAGTTCTTCTCCATGTCCTCCTATAAATTCTATGCCTAACACCTTAGGGATCTTCCTCTAGACCTTTTGACATTTTATGGGTACCAGTGTAGCATCCATACTGGCCATCCCTCTGTTACTCCTTGATCTCCCTACATAAATAACCAACTTCCCTTTTCTATCATGTTGTTGTTATTAAGTCATTTTATAGTTGTATCTGACTCTCCCTGACCCCCTTTGAGGTTTTCTTGACAGAGATATTGGAGCGGTTTGTCATTTCCTTCTCTAGCTCATTCTATAAATAAGGAACCGAGGCAGACAAGGTTAAATGATTTGCCCAAGGTCACACAGCTAGTAAGTGCCTGACGCCAGATTTGAACTCAAGAAGATGAGTCCTCCTGACTCAAGGCCTAGCACTCTATCCACTGTGCCACCTAGCTATCCTATCCTACCTCTCCTGAATGATATTGTGGCACCCCAGGCCAAGTCAAGTCAAATCAACAAGTATCTAGTAAGAGTTTATTATGTTCTAGACACTTGGGAGACAGAGAAAGGCAAAAACAATCTCTACCCTCAAGGATTTCACATTCTAGTAAGGGAAACAATATGTAAATTAGAGTACATGCAAGATATATATAAAGAGTATATGAATATATATACACATATATATGGTAGATCATATGTAGTACACTACTACCCAAAGATGTTTTTAATCTTAGTGATGCTACATATGTATAACATGTAAGATATATACTATATTACTTTATGTTATATTATTTTGTGTTATGTTAAGTTATATAATATTGTGTTAGGTAATACATATATTATATTATTATGTTAGATTGTATCATATCATATCATAGTCCTTTATGTCATACACATATGTGTATATATAATATCACTAAGATTAAAAGCATCTTTGGGCTGTAATGCTGGCCCCCCAGAAGGGAATAGCCTAAAAATATAGGAAGCACCAAAAGGAAATAAACAGAGAAGCAAAAGAATAATCCATACAACAGCTTTGGACTAATTGGGATTTGATTATACTTTAAATAGGTTGCTGGAGCTTATAGGCTTTAAACTAGCGATTTTGAGTTTTACATCTGGGACAACCAAGAAAATTCTGCCAAAAATACCAAGGCTAAATAAGGAACTTCAAATTCTGCATTAATGTATCAGGTGCAGAGCCATCCTGCCCATGATGGTCCCCCCTATAGGATCATAGATTTGAAGCTAGAAGGGACCTTAGGGATCATCTCATCCAACACCCTCATTTTACAGATGAAGAAACTGAGGCTCATAAAAGTAATTTGCCCAAGGTCACCAAATCAGGATTTGAACCTGGGTTCTATGACTCTACATCCAGTATTCTTTTCATTATACAACACTACTGTCTCCTGGTAGCCTAACACTAACACTTTAGTTAAGCACTAAATCTTGTTAAAATTAAAAAGTACAGAGCCCCTCAATGCAACAGGCGCCATGTTTGCTATTCACCTTACAAACTAACTACCAGGGAAAATCAGAAGATAATGGGGCAGGGTATGGAATAATACTAATAATTACTGTCATCATCATCATCATCATCATTATCATCATCATCATTATTACAGTTAGCCCTTCTATATCGCCACTTTCCCCATCACTGTTTCAATGTATCATGGGTCGGTATAAGAAATTAAATGGGAATTCTGGCAGAGTTTTGTGGAAGCCACAGACAACACGCAAAGTCCAGCTGACAATAGAAAAAACTTAGAAACTCAGAAATGCATAAAGTAAATGTAGAATATTGTATAATGTCAACATATTTTATCTTTTAATGCTGTAAACACATCATAAGAGAAAAAGAAAAAATTCAGACTTCTTCTCTGATACAAAAGGAGGCCAAAAAACTTTACACAGGTTTTCAGATTTCGGGAGCACCACACCTCTAACCCCCATGATATGGAAGAGATAACTATATGACTATAGTTAACAATTATGTAGCACCTACTATGTGCTAGGCATTGTGCTAAGTGCTTTACAAATATGTCACAGCAAAGTGACCAAGGAACCACTGCTATGTATTCACCGATGCTCTTTCCCCAGCCCTTCTGCCCATGATATCCAATAGGAATTCAATATTCACTCACCTCACAACTTCCAGGCCTAATCATATCAAGACCCTACTCAAGGGACCTATAGCAGCTTACTAAGACCAAAGGATATCTAGCCTGGTATTTGGGGCCCTCTACAATCTGGCTCCAACCACCTTTCCAGACTATCTTACATACACCACCTCACACAATCAACATTCCAGCCAAATTGGATTACTGGGATTACAGGACCAAAAACTTAGAGCTATAAGGAAGCTTAGAAGCCATTGAGGCCAGTTCCCTCATTCAACAGGTAAGGAATTTGAGGCTTAGAGACTGATGTCCATGGCCACACAGCTGGTTAGCATCTGAGTTAGGATAGGATTCAAACTCTTGTCTTCCCCAATCCAAGTCCAGCAGTCCATCCACTGCACCATGTGGCTGCACCCTAGTCTCAACCAGCCATTTCTCACCATTCTGAACTTACGAAATGCATTAGCACCGTTTCCAATATGTTATACACTCTGTAATCAGCTTCACTTGTTAAAGTCCTGAGAAATCCTTTTCTTTCTTCAAGGATTAGCACGGAGTCTTTGCCGATTATCTCAGCTAAAAGTGTTATATTTCTCCTCTGATACTCTCCTTTGCCTCATCTTATATCCCACTTTGTATCATATTTGTATATACATCACATTTGTGTACATGTCATATTCTCACATGCTCCCCCCCTTTTTTTTTTACTTTAAGTGTCTTAAGCTCAGAAACTGTTGTTTTTTTTTTATCTTTATGCTTCCTGGTACTTATGTCCAATGAATGGGATACAGCTGGCTCAGATACTGTGTGACTCTGAATAAGCCCTTTCTGGGACTCAGTTTCTTAGACTTGATCAATATCCCCAGCTCTGCCAGCAAGCCTGAACCCCTTTGCTCTATCTCTCGTCTCCATGCCTGGAATGTTCTGCCCATTCACCTCCTCTTAGTTCCATTATCTTCCTTCAAGATTCAGCTGAAATCCCACCTTCTTCAAAAGGCCTTTTCTGTTCCCCACCCCACCCCCAGCTTCTAGTGCTTCAGCCCCTCATATTACCTTCTAACTATTCCATATATAAAAAATGTATGTATCTGGTTATTTAGATATTGCCTCTCATACCCTTGACCCATTAGAATGTAAGCACTTTTTTATGCCTAGTATTAAGCAGTGACTGGCCCATGGTAGGAGCTTAATAAATGCTTCTTGACATACATCAGTCTTTTAATAGGTGTCTACTCTATGTCAGGAACTGTGCTAAATGCTGAGGATACAAAGACAAAAATGAACCAATCCTTGCCCTCAAGGTGCTTAGATTCTAGGCAGGAGGGGAAAGGGAGGGGAGTCGAGACAACATATCTATGTAAGGGAACTTGGAGAGGCAGCAACAAGAAAGGGGTAACATGAGTTAAACTCTGAAGAAAACCACAGGTCCAAAAACTAGGTAACCTGAAAGGTCACTTGCAGCTCTAATCCTATCTAGAAACTTAATAAAGTATTTATTGGCTTTATCCTTAAATTTAACCAGACCACCATGTTTTCCTCATGGGACAGAGGAAGGATCACTGTATTACATAAGCATGCTCCAACAAAACATATTCCCACATGCGTCATCTCCAAAAATTCACCTCTTATTCTGCCTATTAGTCCATTATAATATTGGTGTCGCAGCACAAATTGTTCTTCTGGTCATGCTCCCTTCTCTCTGCATCAGTTCATAAAAGTTTTTCCACATCTCTTTGAAATTGTCTTTTTCCTCATTTCTTATAGCATAATAGTATTATATCATATCCATATACTACATTTGTTCAATCATTCATCAACTGATGGGCATTACCTTAGTTTTCAGGATTTTATTTTGTTTCATTTTACCACCACAAGTAAAGATGCCATAAGTATTTTTTGTATATATAAAATCTTTCTGCTTCTTTGATCTCTTTGGGTAGTAGAGCTGAGTCAAAGGGCATGTACTGTTTAATAAGTTTTTGTGTATAATTCCTAATTGTTTTCCAAAACGACTAGATCCATTCACAGTGCTAACAACAACGTGTCAATTGCCTGTTTTCCTGAAGCCCCCTAAATATTTGTCATTTTCTTTTTTTGGCCATATTTGATAATTTGACAAGAATGAGATGGAAGTTCAGAATTGCTTTATTTTGCATTTCTCTAGTTAGTAGTAATTTGGAGTATTTTTATGTAGTTATAGATAGCCTGGGTTTCTCCCCTTGCGAACTGTCTGTTTATATCACAAGACCATTTATCAACTGGGGAATGTTTATTATCCTTTAATTTTCAATCGATTCTTTATATAGCTTGAAAATGAAACCTTTCTCAGAGAAACCTGCTACAAAGATTTTCCCCCAGTTAACTATTTCCCTTCTAATCTTAGCTGTATTAGATTTGCTTATGCAAAAACATTTCACTTTAAGTAATTGAAATTGCCCATTTATCTCCTATTTTCCTCTCTAGCCCTTGTTTTGTCACAAATTCATCTCCTATCCATTAATCTCAAAGGCAATCTCTTCCTTGTTCCTATAAAATATATGAAGGGCCCATCCCTTAGTATGACAAATAGTGTACATCTAAAACCAAGAGCCAGTATCATATGTAATAGGGATAAACTAGAATCCTATCCAATAAGTTCAGGGGTAAAAAATGGATGTCCATTGTAGCCACTTCTACTTAACAAAGTTCTAGATATGACAAGAAAAAGAAATTAAACAAAATTATCACTTTTGTAGATGATATGATGATGCTATATTAAAAAATACCCTGGAGAGTCAGCTGAAAAATTAATTGAAATAATAACTTCAGCAAACTTTCAGGGTATAAAATATATCCATACAAATCATAGTGTTTCTGTACAATGTCAATAAAAGATCTAGCTGTCAAAGGAAATAATGAAAAAAGTCAGAAATGAAGAAGGAATAGGAAAAGATAGAGATTCTATTTAAAATAACTACAGAATGCATGAGGTACTTGACAGTCCACCTACCAAGGTGCACAAAAGAACCGTATAAATACAACTATGAACCACTGTTTACAGAAATGAAGACAGATTTGAGTAATTGGAGAAAAGGCAATTGCTCCTGCGTAGGCTGAGATAATACAATAAAAATGACAATACTATCCCAATTAATTTACTTATTCAATGCTATACCAAACTACCAAAGGATTACTTTACAAAATTCATACAGAGGCACAAAGAATCAAGAATCACAAGGGAAATGATGAAAAGAAAAGTGGGAACAAGAAAGGTCTAGAAGTACTCTCAAACTATATTATAAAGAAGCAACTCTTGAAACAATTTGGTACATTAAAAATCAGAGAGCAATCAATGTAACTTCAAGTATACGACAAATGAACTTGGTAGTCTAGTGTTCAGTAAAAACAAAGACCACAGAAACTGATACTATCTGAGAAAAGCTCCTGGGAGAACTATATAATACTGTGATAGAAATTAGGTTCAAAACAACATCTCATATCTTCTACAGTTATCCCTTCCACATTGTGGGGGTTAGGGGCATGGGACCCCTGCACTCTGGAAAATCTGCATAAGGCCCTCCCTTCATACCAGAGAAGAAGTTTTAATTGTTATGGTGTTAAAAAAATAAAACATGGGAGCAGAGCCAAGATGGCGGCTGGAGGGCAGGGACTGGAGTGAGCCCCCCAGGACAGCCTGGATGGTCTCTGGGTGAGGTCTATCCCACACCAAGCTGGGAGCGGAGGGGAGCGGAGCTGAGCGGAGCTGAGCAGAGTGCAGCCCAGCGTGGGCAGCATGGACCGACCAGACTGGGAGCCAAGTGGAGTGTCCCCTAGTGCCCTGAATCAGTGAGCTGTGGCAGTTACCAGACTTCTCAACCCGCAAACACCAAGGATAACAGAGTAGGTTAGTGGGAGAAGCTGCTGGGGACTGGGATAGAGTTTGCGGTTTGGCCACCGCCCGGGGGTGGGGGCAGCAGAGGTGGGGCAGCTTTAGAACTACAGCTGCAGTTGTTTCTGGCCCCAGGCCCACCTGGTGGGAGGAATTAAGTAGTATATCAGAGCAGGGGTGAAGAGCCTGCTGAAGATCTAAGTCCAGTCCAGGTTGGGGGCTCTTGGGGAAGGAGAAGTGCTGGTGTGACAAAGCTGACGCATCCTCTCAGGCCTGGAACATAGAACTCTTTAGTCTACAAGCAGTCATACCCCACTGAAAAACTCAAGAGTCAAGTGAATTGGCTGGGAACATGGCCAAGCAGCAAAAACGTACCCCGATTCAGTCTTAGACTATGGAATCCTTCTTTGGTGACAAAGAAGACCAAAACATACAGCCAGAAGAAGTCAACAAAGTCAAAGAGCCTACAACAAAAGCCTCCAAGAAAAACATGAACTGGTCTCAGGCCATGGAAGAGCTCAAAAAGGATTTAGAAAAGAAAGTTAGAGAAGTAGAGGAAAAATTGGGAAGAGAAATGAGAAGGATGCAAGAAAACCATGAAAAACAAGTCAATGACTTGCTAAAGGAGACCCCAAAAAATACTGAAAAATATACTGAAGAAAATATGCTGAAGAAAAAATACTGGAAAATATACTGAAAAAAACAATAGACTATTTAGAACAGAATTTTTAAAAATAGACTAACAAATAGCAAAAGAGCTCCAAAAAGCCAATGAGGAGAAGAATGCCTTGACAGGCAGAATCAGCCAAATGGAAAAGGAGGTCCAAAAGACCACTGAAGAAAATACTACCTTAAAAATTAGATTGGAGTAATTGGAAGCTAGTGACTTGATGAGAAATCAAGATATTATAAAACAGAACCAAAGGAATGAAAAAATGGAAGACAATGTGAAATATCTCACTGAAAAAACCACTGACCTGGAAAAAAACCACTGACCAGGAGAGATCATTTAAAAATTATTGGACTACCTGAAAGCCATGATCAAAAAAAGAGCCTAGATATCATCTTTCAAGAAATTATCAAGGAGAACTGCCCTGATATTGTAGAGCCACAGGGCAAAATAGAAATTGAAAGAATCCACAGATAGGCTCCTCAAATAGATCCCCAAAAGAAATCTCCTAGGAATACTGTTGCCAAATTCCAGAGCTCCCAGATCAAGGAGAAAATACTGCAAGCAGCCAGAAAGAAACAATCTGAGTATTGTGGAAACAC
>CM053622.1:127189648-127252436 GCA_028646595.1 Phalanger gymnotis | reverse complement strand
AAAATTCAATAAAGGGGGATAAGTTAGGAAGAAGCAAAATACAGTTAGTCTTTCACAACATGAATGTCGTGGAAGGGTTATACATAACGATACACATGTGGCCCATGTTGCTTGACTCCTTAGGGAGGGTGGGTGGGAAGGGAAGAGGGGAGAGAATTTGGAACTCAAAGTTTTAAAAAATAGATGTTCAAAAACAAAAACAAAAAAGTTTTTGCATGCAACTAGAAAATAAGATACACAGGCAATGGGGCATAGAAATTTATCTTACCCTACAAGAAAGAAAGGGAAAAGGGGATGGGAGGGGAGTGGGGTGACAGAAGGAAGGGCTGACTGGGGAACAGGACAACCAGAATGTACGCCATCTTGGAGTGGAGGGGAGGGTAGAAATGGGGAGAAAATTTGTCATTCAAACTCCTGTGAAAATCACTGCTGAAAACCAAATATATTAAATAATAAAAAAATTAAACTAAAAAAATTAAACATGCTGATTTTATACAATACTATACACGTAACTTTTTCTGTGTCATCTCCTGGTCTTTACATGTCATCTGTGGCTTTTGCAAAACTCTGAAAAATTCCCATTCAATTTCTTATGCCAACCCACAATATATTGAAAGCACAATGGGGAAAGTTGCAATGTGGATGGGATAACTGTACCAAGATAAGCTCCAAATGAATGTGACAGATATAAAAGATCACATTGTAAACAAATTAGAGGAGCAAAGGAATAGATTACCTATCAAATCCACAGATAGAGAAAGAATTTGTGACCAAAGGACAGAGAAGATAAGGAAGATAAAATAGACAACTTTTATTAAATAAAATTTAAAAGTTTTTTTATAAATAAAACTAATGCAGCTAAGATTAGAAAGGAAACAATTAGAAAAATCTTTGCAACAAGAATCAGATTCTTATGTAGATTCAATTGCAACATAATCCTCAAAAATATAAAGAACAACTTAATAGGAAGAATATTCAGTTTATATTATATTTATTATATTGGCTGATCCAATATAATAAAAATGACAACACTACTGAAGTTTATTTTCAGTTTTAATGTTACACCAAATTATCAAAGGGAGACTTTACAAAACTCCATAAAATAATAACAGAATTCATTTGGAGAATCCAAAGATCTAGCTATCAAGGGTAATAATGGAAAAAGTTAGAAATGAAGAAGGAATAACATTTCCAGACGTCAAACGGGAAAATAAAGCATCAATCATCAAAAACATTTGGCATTTGTTTAAAAATAGAGAAGTAGATCAATGGGAACAAACTAGACAAGAGAGAATCAGAAATAAAGGAACTCAATAACCCAATGTCTGATAAACCTGAAAACAATAACTTAAGGAAAAACTCTATTTGATAAGAATTGCTGGGAAAGCAGTCAGGAAGAAATTAGGCTTAGGCCAACATGTTACACCATATTTCACAATAAATTCAAGATGGATTTTAGAGTCAGAAGAGATCTTGATGAATCACCTTAGTCAACCCTGTCACACACAGCCAGTTTGTCAACCTCCAGATCCATAAACAAAGGAATCTTTCACACTTTTAGCATTCATCTCTGCTTCTTTGAAAACAAAAACAAAACTCCAACGTTGTCAAACAATCTTCCTGGCTTTCAGAGACATTTTATAATCTGATCTGCAAATTAAATCATCCTAACAGAAAAGGAGAGCCAAGGCCAATCCACCAGAGCAGTCTGTTGGAGGTGAAAGCTCTTCAGCAGTCATTCAGTTTCAATTGTCAACCCTTTCATTAATGATGCTGTTGAGACCACAATCCAAACCAGCCCATCCACCAGATGTTATCACCACTTAAAAATGTTTTTCTCATTTTCTTCCCATTTTTATTTAAAGCATGGGGGAGCTTTGGAACAACCAGATGGCAAAACAAACAAACAAACAAACAAAAACAATATGGGGAACACCCTCCACTGTTTCCTTTTCCAAATTAAGTCAACAAGTATTTATTAAATGCCTTCCATGCACAAAGCAGTCCTCTCTTCCCCATTCCCTTTTCTCTGAGGGCATTGGGTGGTAAGAAGCAGCAACGTGTGGTAGAAAGAATTTTGGACTTTGGAGTCAAAGGTGCAAAGCCCGAGTCCCTATTCCACATGCTACCTGTGTGACCATAGGCACTTCACTTCAACTCTATGAGCCTCGGTTTCCTCATTTGTAAAATGGGAGAAACACTTGTATTCACAGTACTTACTTCATGGGGTTGTAGAAAGGACAGTAATGTGTAAACTTTAAAATGTTGCACAAATAAATGTGATATATAACATAAATCATATGTCTTAGGGAGGAGGGAGGGGAAGGAAGAAGAAAGAAAAATATGGAACTCAAAATCTCATTAAAAATGAATGTTGGGGCAGCTAGGTGACACAGTGAGTAGAGCACCGGCCCTGGAGTCAGGAGGACCTGAGTTCAAATCCAGTCTCAGACACTTGACACACTTATAGCTGTGTGACCTTGGGCAAGTTATTTAACCCCAATTGCCCTGCCTTACCCTCTCTAAAAAAAAACCAAAAATGAATGTTAAAAATTGTCTTTACACGCAATTGGAAAAAAAATAAAATACCATTTTAATAAATAAACATATAAGTGAATGAATGAGTGAATGTAAGTAGTTTTTCTTGGGCAAAGGACATCTTGGAAGAGTAGATAGGAAGTTGGCCTCAGAATTGGGAAAATCCAAGTTCAAGTCCTATTTCCAACATATATTGGCTATATGACCATGGATAAGTAACAACTTCTCAGAGTTCTAGACAACTTTGTACATCTGCAGAGAAGGTGCTGAGCTGTCTCTCTTGGTAGAAGGATTTTGCTCACCTTCAAGGCCTCTATCCCTAAACCAATGAAATCTCAGGTGTAATCCCTATGCCTATCTATCTGATAGATACTGGGAAATCGGTTAACCTCTCCAAGATTCCCAAGTAACTCTAAAACTCTGAGCTGTGGAACAAATGCCATTCTTTACCAGAAGAGAATGCTTCCTCACTAGGAATTCTCTCAACCAATGAAATCACAGGTCCTGAGCTCTTCCCTCAAATTATTGTTAGGAATGAAAAGTGAGAGAAAACCAAAGATAAGTATCAAAAAAAAGAACCTTAAAAAAACTCCTTGGCTCCTAGTCCTAATCCAAATTTCACAGGAACATTTTCCTAAGCACTGGTGATCATTATCATCATTATGAAATATGTATCTAAAACCATGGATTTCACAGCACCAGACCAAATAATGCTGTTTCCTTTGCTGGTTAGGATTTCAAGCTCCTAGAGTATAATCATTTGATTTTTTTGTTGTACCTAGAAGAATGCCACATGCTGGTGGGCACATAGTATAATAACTAGGGCAGGTGGATTGGGGTTTTGACCCACGGTGACAAATTTAGAAAGCTTGGAAGGCCTTGTGGTCTTTCAACAGGACAGACCTTGCAGTCCTTCAAAGCCCTGAAACAATAGTGCTTAAGACCTAGTTCATGAGAATAATTTGTTAAAACAGGAAGCTATAAGAGCAGAGGCTGATATGAGTTCTCTTTCCTCTCCCCTGTTTCTCCTCTCTCGCTCCTCATTCATCTGAATATGGGCTTTGAGCTGCTTGCCCTGGGCATGTTATTGGTACCTATGCCAAGCACAAACATTTCTAATTGTGGCTCTGTGGCCACATAGGTATGATTGATATCATCCTTCATTTTATCATGATTCACCAAACTCCTAAAGCCGTTTTTACATTTATCTTTGATTCCTTCCTGTTTTTCCCCTGCCTAATAATAATAATTTACATTTATATAGCAGTTTGCTCATAACAACCCCAAGAAGGAGGCAACATAAGTATTATTATCCCCATTTTACAGATGAAGAATGGGGAATGACAGATTTGAGCATGAGGTCCAAATGTACTCTTTATATGTGTTTTCCTAATAGACTAAAATAATACCCTTTATATGGTGACTCAGAAGCTAAAGCAACTGAATTATCAGCATTGTTTACTCCCTACCACCAAGATGGCAAAAAGAGCGAGGACTATCAGCACCAGTTCTGAGAAATGTTCTCTTGCCATGGGTTTTCTTCAAACTGTAAATGAATAACACTTTGATAAATTAATCTAGCTTTGGGGACATCTTTGAAATATCAAATAGCTTCCATTTTACAAACCAGTTCTCCTAGGAAGCCCTCTGCTCACACACTAGAAGAGAGATCAAGAATTCCTTCTGGCCAGCTCCCTTCCCCTTGACCTAAACATCTGACTTCCATTACTGTCAAAAAAAATGAACTTAGTGCTGGCATGAGCCTTGTGGGAAGAGCCTGGAATTTGAATTTTAAAAGTCTGAATCCCTGAGAAGCTATTTACTAGCTGTGTCACCTTCAACAGGTGGCTGCTTCTCTAAGCCTCAGTTTCCTCATATTAAAAACTGGATGGCACACAAGGCAGTTGTGAGAATCAAATGAGTTGACTTAAAGTGCTTTGTAAACTACAAAACACTATTCAAAGCAGTTATTGCTATTATTAATACATCATGAGCAAGAAGCAACACAAGGGATAGCCTCCAGGAAACATGATTAGAAAATAGGCTAAAAATGGAGCCAACGAGAGACAAGTGAATACACCATGTCCTCTACTACTGGTATCCATGGAATGTTGAAAGATCTAGAGGACAGCCTTCAGTTCAATGTTGTTCAGTCGTGTCTGACTCTTGGCCATTTTCTTGGCAAAGATACTGGAGTAGTTTGCCATTTCCTTCTCTAGATCATTTTACAGATGAGGAAATTGAGGCAAATGAGGTTAAGTGACTTGCCCAGGGTCACACAGCTAATACCTTTCTGACTCATGAAGATGAGCCTTCCTGATCCCAAGTCCAATGCTCTATCCACTACATCACCTAGCTGCCCCTTCAGTCCATTAGATGGATGCTCTACAGATGATTTATAGGGAGACGTGGATAAGAAAAGCAGATGAGTTGTGAGCTGTACTAAAAGGAATATACACACTGATAAATCACAGAGCCATTCAAATGTAGAATAATACATTATTTAATATATAATATCGATTCAGGTGCCCATTTAGGATCATTGTAGCTATCTGTATCAGTGAGTTGTCTATCTTAAATTATAAGCTTCTGAAAGCCATTGATTGGCTGTGTCTCTTAATTCTTGCTTAAAATATCACCTACCATAATGCTACAAATAAGTGCTGATACTAGGAAACTCAAAACCTGGAAGGCTTGTTGCTGGCTACATTTGCAAGGGAAACGTAGGGATTTGCAGGGATAGAGTCTCATTGCAGTCCTACCTAGCCTTTCGTGTTGTTTTTTCCTCCCACCCATTCATTTGCATGGTAAGACAAGAGGAACTAGAGGGTGACTAGGACTTCACAGCCCAGCTTCCACCATGCTCTTGTAGAGTGGGTTTGTGGGCTATATCTCCATAAGGGACCAACTGAGAATGACACAGAATTTCTAACCCTTAGTCAGTTAGTTGTCTGAGACAAAGAAGCATGATTCATCTGCAGGCATGAGCAGCTTAAAGGTTCAGTGTTAATTTCGAGGTTCTTTATCTAACTTTTGTACAGGACCTTTAGTAGGATGTGGTGGCTCACAGTCTTAACTACAAATTAACAGAGCTATCAGCCAGTGCTTACCATGGAGAGGCTTTCTAGTCACTGTACCTTAGCAGACAGAGCCTAGGTGACCCTAAAGTAATGAATCCCAGAAGCTGAGAGCAGAAAGAAACTCTCCAAGCTAGACCATAAGACCCACAGAGAGAGCAATGTAACATCATCACAGAATAAGTGAAGCCCTGCAGTGTTGGAAGTATGAGTTGTCTTGGAGACACATTATCCTTGTATATGTACTCTGACCACAGAGATTCCTCAAATGTGCCCACTAATATCTGGACCCTAGCCACATGTGTGTCTCATCCACTTTGAGTAGAAGCTGACCCACAAAGCGCCTTGAACCTGGGTGCTTTTCTGGAAGCTCATATGCCAAAAAGATTATCCCAAATGCTACATACACACACACACACACACACACACACACACACACACACACACACAGAGAGAGAGAGAGAGAGAGAGAGGCAGTGTGGTATAGGAGATAGAGAGCTCAAAGCCAAGAAGACCTACATTTGAGTCTTACTTCTGACACCTACTGGCCATGTCACCCTGGACATGTCACTTAACCTTGTGGTGTTATAAGAAACTTTCTAAGACTTCTTAAGTTGCAAAGAAGGTGCCAACATACACTGGTAAAGAAAATTTTCTCTCCCAGGAATTGCTTAAGCTAATTTATGCCAATGAAATCACGAGTTCTGTTACTAACTGTGTGTGTGCGTATATGCGCACACACACACGCTTATAGAACACACACACACACATATATATATATACACATACATATATATATATATAAACTATATACTTACATATGTGTATATACAGTGGGGTCCCAAAAGTCTTAGTATAGATTTGCACTAGGACTTTTGGGACCCCCTGTATATGCACATATAAGTAGTTTATATACATATACATATACATAAATGTGTATGTATGTGTGTATATAGTTTATATACAGTATAGATTTGCACTAAGACTTTTGTGACACCTAGTATATACATATATAAGTAGTTTATATGAACATATATAAAGTATAGATTTGCACTAAGACTTTTGGGATGCCCTGCATTTATGTGTGCTGCCAACCAGATCAAAGTGTAATAGGGACTATTTAACAAAATTAAAATGCAATAAAACATAGATAATGTCAATATGTGGTTTTCTAATTAAGTTCATGGTCTCAGGGATCTTATGTAGGAGTCTGTTATTAACTAACCTTATTTATAACTAACTAAATGACTGAAAATAATTGAACACCACAACAACCTTATGCTACATTATACATTGAAACTCTTACATAAGGTTTAGTGACTCTGTTTCCCTTTAAATCGACACCATTGGCCTGGAGCAGGGGAAGGTTAGAAGATTTGCTGAGGATCACAGAATCGAAGGTGGAACTGAACCCAGGTTTGCCTAGCCCTGAGGACAGCTCCCTAACCACCATATCTGCTGCCTTAGAACTAGAAGATTCCTTAAATGTCATCTATTTCAATCTCTTCATTTTATAGGTGAGAGGTTCAAGGATGAACCCAAGGTCCCACAGGTTGTAAATGGCAGAGTCCAAACTAGAACCCACATCCTCTGACTCTAAATCCCTCATTCTTTCCCTAGCACAAACAAGTGAACTGAGGTCCTAATTTGAAAAAGTCAATTCCAACAAAAGTACTTCAAATCTGAGGAAATAAATCTCCTTGGGTTTAAAAACAGTAAAATTTTCAAGGAGACAAACAGTTAATGAGATGAGTGTTCCCTTATGGCCAGATTTTCTAGGAAGTTAGATCCTCATCACAGGTCCAAGCAATAAGTAAATTTTTAATGAGGCTGAAAACATCTTTAGCATCAGACCTGCCTTTAAACCCCCAGTTCAGATTCTTACTAACCTAGAGCTGATTCTGATAATTAATTCATCAGCCCATGGATAAATTCCTCTCAGATCAACAACACAACAACAAAATCGCTATTAACCAGGGATACCAAATTGTGACGGTTTCAGTGCGAGCATTTACACTCTGAAATTAGCAAAAACTACAAATCAGGGCTTGATTTATTGATTCTTCAGACTTAAGAAAATGATGAAGGAATTAATAACACAGATTAAACTTAAAAGCATGTGGCAAGTACATTTTATAGGGGAAAGCCAGTTGTTAAACACTTACCAACAAAGCCCTGACAATCTCCCAGCCCTAACCTAACTCAAAGGGGGGAAAAAAGGCACTTAAGTTGGCAAATGAGATTTGACAAAACTGAATCTTTCCTGGTGAGGATAAGTAGAGGAATGTGAAAATGTAGGAGCCGGAGGAACGTTGGAGATTAGAGGAGGCACCACTTGTAAAAGAACATTTAAACACAAGTTGACTTCTGGGAGCATCAGTTTATAAAACCTGACTCCAACCTTAAAATAACAAGTGGCTCCAGGACTTTGTCTCTGGACCTGTCTAATTTCCCGTGATGGTGATAAGCAAACCATTTTGAAATTCTTTGTTAGCTTTCTCAACACAAAACCCACCCCGATGTCTGAGTTCCTCTTGGTGAAACAGGGCACAGGCACTGAAGAGACAGCACGTCTATGGAACTGGAACCCACTGAACCTTGCAGACCATAGACGTGGATTTCAAACCTGTCACCCAGCACACACCTAAATAATACACTACAATATATTCAAATATTCTTTTCCCCTTAAACCCTGGGAGTCTAGTAAAGGTCAAATCTATGGATGGCATTTATAAAAGTCACAGCTTGCAAAAAAAGGAGAAACTCCATTTTGGCAGATAGGTGGCTCAGCAGGTGGAGGGCAGGGCCCTGAGTCCAGCCTCAGATACTCATTAGTTACGTGGTTCTGGGCAAGTCACTTAACCTCTGTTTGCCTCAGTTTCTTCAACTGTAAAATGGAGATTGCAATAGTACCTCTCAGCCAGGGTTGTTCTGAGAATCAAATGAAATATTTACAAAGCACTTAACATAGTTCCTAGCATAGAGCAGGCACTATATAAATGTTTAGGGCAGCTAAGTGGTACAGTGGATAGAGTTCCAGGCCTGGAGTCAAGAAGATCTGAATTCAAACCAAGCCTCCAACACTTTACTAGTCTGGTGACCCTGGGCAAGTCATTTAACCCTATTTGCCTCAGTTTCCTCATCTGTAAAATGAGCTGGAGAAGGAAATGGAAAGCCAGTATCTTTGCCAAGAAAACCCCAAATGGGGTCACGAAGAGTGGGACATGACTGAAACAACTGAACAACAACAAAAATAAAAATGTTTACTCCCTTCCCTTCCCCCCCGCCACCTGTCCCCAAAGCATTTCCAGCAACAGTACAGCAATGGAGAGACAATGCAGTACTGTCAATAGACAGCAGGACTCGGAGCTAGGAACATGTGGTTTCAAGTCTTATTTCTGACACATACTGGCTATGTGACCCTGGGCAAGTCATTTAATGTGTCAGTGCTCTAGGTAAGGGAATTTCCTATTACAGTGATGTCGTGGAATCACTACCTATTTCTATATAGCATCTGTGCCTGGACAGATCTTTCCTCAGACACCCAGTTCATCAGTCAACAATCATTTATTACGGGCTTGCTATGTGGCAGGCCTGGTACTAAGTGCTGTGGATTACAGAGAAGGTCAAAACAGTTTCTGTCCTCAAGGAGCTTGGATTCTAAGCTGGGTCCAGAGTTGCTTGGCTGGCAGATCAGGACAATACCATAGGCTTGACTTCAGCAAAGCACTCAACCAAATTCTCTCTCTGCCAAAAATAAAGCAAGGTGATGATGTCTTGGCTTGCTTGAAGAGCAATTTCATTCTTTCAAAGGGCAAAAGGAAACAAGAGTAGCTGCTGCTGTAGATCTGAGTCTCACCAACAAGGAATAACTCATGGCTGAAGTCAAAATAACAACAATTTGGAAGGAAGAGCCTACTGGATTTTAGAATTTGTGATAACAGGAGGGAAAAGCTGAACAGAATTGAACACACCCTTTGGACAGGGGGGACACATTTCAAAGGGTTCAGGGAAAAGATAAGCAGGACTCTGTGGCCTGAAGTTCTTTTGAAATCTGCCAGGGAGGAATGGGCCACTTCAAAAATCAAAGTCTAAAGGCACAAAGAAAAAAAAATCTGATGAGGAAGAAAAGGGGCGAATCATCAATCCACCTCCTGCCATTCTCAGCTGTAAATGCCTCTCCCTGGCTAACTCCCACCATCTGACTTCTTTGTCCTGGAGGCTGCTGAGCATCACCCAATTAAGCTTTTTCACCCATTCCCTAACCTTATGGCAGGTCCCTCACCGATGCATGACAGCTTTTTCAATCTACCCTTTCAATCTAGATCTCCATCTCAACCCCCATCGCATCTGTCCCAAACCTCTTCTTCATCTTCTCTCAGTAATCCTCCCCCCTTTCTTCCCCCCACCTCCACACTTTGGATCATAGGATTA
This sequence comes from Phalanger gymnotis, assembly GCA_028646595.1. NCBI lineage: Eukaryota > Metazoa > Chordata > Mammalia > Diprotodontia > Phalangeridae > Phalanger > Phalanger gymnotis. The sequence continues at coordinate 127,242,387 of CM053622.1, read as the reverse complement.
CAAATTTTGGGCTAGTCATCCAGACCAACTCCATCATTTTACAGTTAAGGACATTGAAGTCTAGAAAAGTGAAGCAACCTACTATGTATCATGCACTATGCTAAGTGCTTTGAAAATATCTCATTTGATTGTCACAACAACCCTGGGACAGAGGTACTATTATTATCCCTGTTTTACAATTGAAGAAACTGAGGCAAAGAAAGGGTAAGAGACCTGGTCAGACTCACACAGCTGAGTTACAAAGTTACACAAGGAGTAAGCTGCGGGGCTGGGTCCTCGCACCTCAAGCCTATCATACTTCTTGATACACTACGTTCCCTGTCCTGGAGAGGATGCCATGAACTGCAAAGTGAGGGAGGATACAGCAGGCAAGCTGAACCATAGGGGATCTTCTTCTACCTAATCAGAGAGAGCACAGAGGAAGAGGTGGGCTGTCAGTGAGACATGAAAGGATCTGCAGTCTGGCAGATTGGGAAAGGGAGTGGCTGCTGCTAGGATAATGCGGGCACAGACAACGGGTCATGGATGGACCGGTGAGTCAGAAATGCAGTTCACCACCTAGTCAACTTATTCACCATTTTACCCTAGAAGGGGAAGAAAGAACTAGTTTGTTCACATCATCCAGATGAGGACAGCAGAAGATGAACTCATTTGCCTCCATATTCAAATACTGCAGAGATTATTGGGCCATCTGAAGCCAAAAAGACAGGGATTGTCTTCAATTATACATCTTCCAGGGTGGGGAACCTGCAGCCTCGAGGCCACGTCAAGTGTGGCCCTTTGACTGAATCCAAACTTCACAGAATTGAAGTTATAACCTAACAGAATTGGAGTTTGAATTCAGTCAAAGGGCCACACTTGAGGACTTAGAGGGCCACATGTGGCCTCAAGGCCGCAGGTTCCCCATCCCTGTATTCAATAGTAAGGATACTGTTGGTATCAGCTAGCAAGGCAAATATCATCACTAGGGAGAAATTTGCTCAAGATTTCCACACAAAAATGTATTAATTGTTAACAAACACATACATCCAAGCCCAAGCCAAGAGAGATGATATTTACAGAGAACGAGCCTAGAAAAGCATCAAACCCAAAAGCATCTTAGATTGCTCTGCATAAGGGCTCTCTGAGTAGTGGAACAATAAAGAACACCCATTTCTAGGTGGTTTGGGGGCCCAAACTGAAATATAAAAATGCTGATCGATATTAACAGCAATTCTATCTTCCCTTAAACATGAAGAAGGGTAGGCAACATTGTTTGTCCTTTGTTTTTGAAGAAGACCCATGATATCACAGAGTGATGTCCTGACTCATACATGAATTGGATTTAAGTGAGGCAGAGTTGTACAAAATCCCATCAGCCTCATTCTCTCTTCCAGAGTCATCAAGGTCCAGTAGCAAGACTGGAGATGGCCCCTGATGCAGTGGATGACTTTGGTATCTTTAATGTCTAACCAGCCTCTGAGAGCTCCATGGCACCTGCTTCAGCTGCCTTCATGGCTGTTAGAACAAACTGTTCTCATCCGGCCATTTTGTTGAGGAATTTTCCCATGTTTGGGGGAGACACCCCACCTAACTAACCAACGGGTTTGAGGCCTGTCTGTTACCCTCAACCTGGTTTATCCCCTCTGCCAAGACACTTTATTAGGATGTGGCCACTGTATATGCTACAGCTTCTTGGAGACCTAAGAGAGAATGAAAGGTAGACACCAAAGGTGGATAAACAGCCCTGAAAAGGGCTCAGCAAACTTTCACATGAGAGGTGCTAGTCCTCCCTGCACGCACATATAGACAATATGGTGGACAACAAAGAGGACTGGAATCAGTGGGCATGGAGAAATTCAAATATCAGCTCTGTCACTCCCTGTGTGGCCTTGGTCAAGTCACTTAACTTCCCTTGGCATCAGTTTCCTTATCAATTAAATGAAGGGATAGGGCTAGATGATCACTAAGATCCCTTCCACCCCCGACTCTATGATCCTATGAAAGGTCTAGCCCTTTTTCATTGATGAAAGGGAAAAGGAAATAGGCAGTCCTAGTGACACAGGGCCCTGAAAGTTCTCTGGCTCACACATGAGTAACACTGAAGCTTCCAGCAAAAAGCTATAATAATAATAGCGCTAACATTTAGATAGAACTTTAAGGCTTACAAATCAGTTTACATATATTATCTCATTTGATCCACACAACCATCCTATAAGGTGTGTTGTTGTTATGGTTGTTATTGTAGTTGTTATCATAATTTTTATCATTATATGATAAAATGATATGATATGATAAAGTGAGGAAACCAAGACCCAGAGAAGTGAAGTGATTTGCTACTTAAATGTCTGAAGTAGGATTAGAACTTGAGTCTTCTCCATTACAAGTCCAACTCTCTACCCACTTTGTCACCTAGTTTCCTCTAACAAGAATACCCTCAAAGGCCGGGAATGGATTCAAGAGCAGGGTCTAATGAGGCAAGTATAACCAGAGAGTTATACTACCAGAATATTACCACCAGGTAACACTAAAGCAAAGCAGAAAAACAAAAATGTTGGTCCAAAGGGCCAGTTGGTATTGGTGTCAGCACTATCTATTAGCCAGCTCAGCCTTAGTGCAAATTACCACAACCTGGGAGCAAGTTCTTTCAGAAATGAATATGGTTTGACTGGTAATTAGTTCAATTCTCTTCCTTCTCCAGAGGACAATAATTTAGCATCCTAATACCTTTAACATATTGGCAAATCTCTTTTTAATTAAAAAAGTTTGGTATCTCAATTCTGACATTTCAGTAAATATTCAATAAAAATTGATGCACTTAACATACCCTTTTCCAGGTTTCAAATAACCTGAAAAAATCATAAATGAAATCCATATTATTTTCTTATTCTCCATTATTAGAAAGTACAACTCAAAGGTCACATTTGCAAGCTACCAAATGAAGACTACCCAGGCAAGATGAACCAGGTTCATTCAAATCGAGGAAATCAAATATTTTGCAGGTTTATTCCCTGGCCAATGTCCTTCTGGACTAAATTCAAGACTAGATAAGTTGGAAAATCTTACTTCTAGATATTTTATCACAAATATATGAAAAAGGAGTTATTAAGTACTTATGATCTGCAAAGTACTATGTTAAGTGCTACGGACAAAAATGTCAAAGATAGCCCCTGCACCCAAGGAGCTCCCGTTCTAATAAAGGGGTTATAAGAGGGTTCCGCTGCAGGGTAGATGGAAAGGCCCAGAGGTCCTTAGGCTCCAGAGGCAAGACAGATAGCAGTGTATTTTCTTTAGGTTTGTTTCCATTTATAGAAACTATATCTGTTTCTGATATTGAACCATTTGACAGGGACAAGGACCTTGGATCTGAGAACTTTCTTTTCTGGGTAGCTAAGACTGTGAAGGAGGTTGGGGTTGCAACACCTGCAGAGGCCACTAGGTGGCACAGTAGATACAGAAAAGGACTTGGATCAGTTCAAATCCTATCTCAGACCTTACGTGACCTTGGGCAAGTCACTTAATCTCTCTCAATGCCTCCGTTTCCTCATCTATAAAATGGAGATGATTATAGCACCTTTGCTGTTGTTGTTGTCCAGTTGTTTCAGTCATGTCCAACTCTTCGTGGCCCCATTTGGGGTTTTCTCGCTAAAGATACTGGGAGTGGTTTGCCATTTCTTTCTCTAGCGACAGCACCAACCTTACAGGACTGTTGTGAGGATAAAAATTTGGTGATATTTATAAAGCACTTTACAAATCTTAATATTCTATATAAATGTTGGTTGTTGTTTTCATTGTTAATTATTATTTGACAGACTACATCACAATCACAGGTGTGGCATGATGGCTATGAGGGCCGGGCTGGAAATAGGGCTGGTGGAGGGGAGGAGCAGGAAACTGCTGTTTCTGGGGTTCTTGGGCTCATCTGACCTTTGGTGGCAAACATGACTGATACTCAATTTTAAGAATCCCATAACAATATAATTTTCACATTTCTGAAAATTCTAATTTTCCTGAAGTTTACTCAGTTCTTGGGAAAGATTGTTAATACTTCCCAAAAAAATAATCCATAAAGCTGAGACAGTATGGCACGATATAGCAATTAGTGGGTTGAACTGGAATCATGAAGATCCGTGTTTAAATCTCACCTGTGATACTCACTAGAGTTGTGACCATAGATGAGTCACTCAACTTCTCTGAGTTGAAGTTTACTCATATATAAAATGAAGTAGTAATGCCTGTTATATAGGGCAGCTAGGCGGCACAATGGATAGAGCACAGAGCCAGGAGTCGGCAAGACCTGAGTTCAAATCCTGCCTCAGACACTTACTAGCCATGTAACCCTGGGCAAGTCACTTCACCCTGTTTGCCTCAGTTTCCTCACCTATAAAATGAGCTGGAGAAGGAAATAGCAAACCACTACAGTATCTTTGCTAAGAAAACCCCAAATACAACTGAACAACAAGCAAGAAAAGTACCTGTTATTCCTACCTCACAGAGTTGTTGTGGGGCTCAAATGAGATTTCAGTACTAAGTACTTTGTAAATGTTAACGTCCTCTGTAAACATCAGTTATTATCAAGCAGAGGCAGAGTCACAGCATATTTCATCTTCAACCAGAGACTACAGAGAGGTAAAACAAAACTACATATTGTATGCATGGGGACCCAGACCAGCACTTTGTTGCAGCTGCTTAGCAAGGCTAGGTGAACTCACCTGATGAGAATACAATACTCCTAAGGCCATTTTCTTTCTTTTTTTTTTTATTGAGGCCATTTGGTATGAACTACCTTTCCTCCTCTCTTCCTTATCTCTTATCATTCAACTGTCTTCTGCCACTCTTTCCTCCTTCACTACTGTCTCACATTCTGAGGTGGTCTTACTCCTTACCATTCTTTCCCCGCTAACATTGCCTCCCTCGCCATCCCTACTTGAACACTTATTTTCAATTTCTCACTATTAACTCATTCCCTACTGCCTACAAACATGCTCATGTCTTATCCATCCTGGGGAAAAAACCTTTCATTTGATCCTATCTCCTATATCTCTTCTGGCCTTTGTAGCTAAACTCCTTAAAAAGGCCATCTGCAATAGGTGCCTCTACTTTCTTTCCTCTCGCTCTCTTAACCTCTTACAATGCAGCTTCCAACCTTACCACTCCACCAAAACTGCTCTTTCAAAAGTTACTAACGATCTCTTAGTTGCCAAATTATTTTATAAATTTCATTATTTATTTAATATTTTAGCTTTCAACATTGATTTCCACAAGATTTTGAATTACAAATTTTCTCCCCATTTCTACCTCCCCCCCCACTCCAAGATGGCATATATTCTGACTGCCCCGTTCCCTAGTCAGCCCTCCCTTCTGTCACCCCACCCCTGAGGCCATTTGCAAGGAGTACCAGTCCTCTAGTTAGGGAGTTGGATCCTAGGGAGAAACATTCTACAATGTGAACTCCGTCCCCATCCATCCATCCAAGAGTGGGATCACAGAGCTCACATGAATCCTAGATTTGGAACTAGAAGGGACCTCAACAGAGGTCCAGAGAGGTTGTGGCTTGCCCAAGGTCACAAAGGAATTAACTTGGTGAGAATGAGTGGTAGGTAGGCACCGGGACTCATCACATCAAATCCTCCTAGAAAAACAACTCAAAGAAGATTTCCTTCTGACAGTGGGCCAACACCAACAAGAATGAAGGAAAATATACTTCTCCCTGTGGAGCTGACACAGTTACCTAACAAGTTACATGTTCAAATGAGTTACTCCCAAGCTTTTTCTTTTGTGGTCTGTGATTAGCAGAGGAAGGCATCAGACTACCACTCAACTGGACCCAATTCTGAAAAACCAGGAATAAGTGGAAATAGAGTATTTTTCATGAAATTGAAATGAATGTTCTTATAATTTTGCCATATGTAAAAAAAATCCCCCAATAGTGTTTAAAGGCTCCTTACTACCATACCACTCTCTGACAGAAAATGAATATCCTATCATCCCACAATTAGCCAAAACTGATGAATAACAGTATCCAGATCTAACTCAGGGGGAGGGGAAAGAGAATAAGTGTTCACATAGCACCTACTATGAACGAGACTAGTGCTCTTGGTCCGTGGCGGGCCAGTGCCAACATCCTTTTCCTCCTCTTCAGTGTCTCTCTAGTCCTAGAAGAACTCAGAGGTCATGTGCTGCCCTTCCCTTCCCATCAGGAAATGGGACTCATAAGCATGAATTCCTTCATCAGATTGTTCTTCTCCAATAGCAACGACCATACTCTGCCCAATATAGTTGTTATTTGTGTAACAATCCTCTCATACTACATTATAAACTCCTTGAAGACAAAAGACAATGTTCTTGTCTTTGCAACTCTACCCAAAGCACCTAGCGGGCTCACAAGCAAGCTCCTTGGATTGGCTGAATTGAAAAGAACAAAAGTGGTAAAGGTAAGTATCCAGCCAATACAGAAGCTCACTATTTCCTGTCCTGAATAAAGTTATGTCTGTAAAAGACCAAAATAATCCAGGAGGGAAAAAAAAACTTAGTTGCATGGGGCCATGTAGCCTGGCCCTATGCCTACAACCCTGAATATTCATTGGTTTTCCCTCTCCTTGGCCCGAAATTGCTTGACATTTTACATTAGCTAAAGCCAAAACATTTTTTCCCTACTGTAACCCGGGTTTCCTCCCCAAAAAAGAATCTGGAACATGTGTCTCTCTCAAAGAAGAAATAAAGAAAAATATCTCCGCTCTCCAAAGCTCCTGGGTCAGTTCCATCCCCCATATACTCACGATGTATATCATTATTCTCTCTACCAAATTAGGAGTCACTACGCTTAAACAGCAGCTCGGAAAATGCTTCAGGCCTGAAATCCATGCTATACTAGCACACATCACAAGCAAAAGATAGATAGATAGATAGATAGATAGATAGATAGATAGATAGATAGATAGATAGATAGATAGATAGATAGATAGATAGAGATAGATAGATAGATAGATAGATAGATAGATAGATAGGAAGATTAGATAGATAGATAGGTAGATAGATAGATAGATAGATAGATAGATAGATAGAGATAGATAGATAGATAGATAGATAGATAGATAGATAGATAGATAGATAGGAAGATTAGATAGATAGATAGGTAGATAGATAGATAGATAGATAGATAGATAGATAGATAGATAGAGACAAAGATATAGAGATATAGATGATATAGACATACATATACATATAGATACACGTATAGACATAGATAAACTGGGTCCCCAAACCTAGGTACTACTAATACTTTATATAAAACGCAAGACCCTCAATTGGCTTAATCATTTCGGCCAGAGAAGACACTCAGTAAAACAAAGCTTTTGAGGCTAATGTTCCTGAAGAATAAAAAACTAAAAATGAAGATGGGGAAGATGAATATCTTTTCACAGCACTCATTAGAGTAGCACAAAGCCAAGAAGCAATTTCATTTAAGTTAGGTTATTATCCCCGCCTCACAGGAACACACCCTGAAAACTTAGGATCCAGCTGTTGGCCCAGAACCTGCTTTTATTCCAAGAATCAATATTGTTCTGAACTGCTGGGTCAAACTTTCTGTCTCTAAAGCTCCTGTTGATAAGAAAGATGAGGCAGAATCAACTCCCCCACAACCTTTCAAAATGTTTCTGCAGGCTTCAGAGCAAGGAAAAAGGACAGAAAAGTTTCTTCCTAGTTCCATTTGCAGTTCCCCCATGAAGAACAAAGGACCAGGGTATTAACACAGAAAGTGAAAATCCAGATCTCTGTATCCTTAGGAAAAACAGGGTCCTCCCCTAGGAACGCAGAGTATATGAAGCTTTGCCCATTTTTTGCTAAAAGGCAAGAGCTGAACAATAAAATTCATACTCTGGGATCTGTCTCCCTCTTCCTTCCTTGCAGAATTCAAACAGAGGGTTGTTTGGGGAGTGGGAGAGTTGTTTTATTTTTAAAGCACCACTCCTACTCTATGTTAAGTAGGGGAATAAATAAAGTATTCTTAGTGATACAGAAGAAAGGTAAGGGAGGATGGGCTGAAAGTATTCCCTTCTAGTGCTTCTGGGAAGAATCTGTAAGGAGTCTTAAGGTGATCCACAGTGGAAACAACCTACCTTTTTATCTTCCTAGAAAGGCCCTAATTTACTTTCATTTTTATTCCAAAAGTTAATTTGGGAATATGTTCCAACTAAGTTGATCCTTTGGACCATGGAACGCGTTTTCCCTAGAAAAGTTACAGCACCTTAGTTCCAAGGGCAGCCCCCAAAAGGTAACACCCATAACATAAACTATAAATGAATGGTAATGATATTTTCATTGAGTTTTAAGGCTTGCAAAATACTTTACATTCTTCATTACATTTGATCCTCATGACAACCCTATGACGTAGATAGAGTTATTAACCCCATTTTACAGATGAGGAAACTGAGGCTTAAAGAAGTTAAACACTTGCACAGGATCACACAGCTGCTAAGTGTCTGAGATGTGGTTTGTGCCCAGGTGTTCCTAATACTTGGTCCACTTCTCTATCCACCATGATATGCTGACTACCTCTCTAGTATAACATCTTACCATGGAGTACAATATTTCCTTGGGGAAAAAATAAACATTCATCACTCCCACTTGGAGAGTCAGGAATACATTTTGCTCTGATGAAATGCTTTGTGTGAAAGTAGAGCTTTTTCACCCTCTGCCAGGCAGTAAGTAGGACTAGAGAGACCACTCTGGCTTCAGATCACTCCAAGTCACTGAGAGTGGTTCCCTTGCCATGGTAGCTGGGTGAAGGTGAAGGAAGAAATCAAGAGGAATGGGTAAGAGTAAAGAGGAGGGAGGATCTCTGGATAGTGGGGCATGCCCACTACATGGTAGGGAATGCCAGTCATGCTTTACTCCCCCCTCATGTCTTCTGTGACTGCAAAGGCAAAGCACTGGAGGAGGAGGGAGGAAGGCTAGCTCAATGATAAGAATATCAGGGGAATGCTAGCCTTTCTCTTATTTGACCAGTCCTGAGGGTGAATGAGGATAGAAATGGGGCAGAAGCCTCCTCCCATTGCCACAGACTCTATGCCAATTGTCACCGGGATAAGTTGACAAATAGAGACAGAGGGGACGGGGGCAAAAGTGCTGTTGGTCTTAGGCAGGATTGGGGTCTCCAGAAGCAAAGGTGATGGGAAGGAAGACATGGAAGGAGACATGGCCCACATGATACCCAAGGTCAGCAACAGGGGATATTCACATGCAAGCTGAGTGTATACAAATCATCATGGGGACTTCGTGCTTTTGTTTGCATTGTCAAGTGCAATATATAAAATGCAAAAACAAATTAACTGTCATGCTGAGTCTGTGACCATATCTACAACAAAAGAAATCTTCAAGTTTGTAGGTTTATTTTAAATTTCTGGTTGATCAAAACAGTAATCAAAATATGCAAAGGAGGAGAAGCCAGACAGAACTATCAGCAGAAAAGTGACTGAGGATCCCAAAGTGCTAATATTCTAGATCCTAGAGCCCAATTTTATTTACAAAAGATACATCATTCAAATCCCTGGAAATTTAAATAGCTGCTTGGTGCTCTTTGAACTAGATACATCACTCATTCAATTTTATAAGAGAAAATATTCCCAATATGAAAACTTTCACAAATTTGGCAGCTAGAAAGGACTTTAGAGATCATCTATTCCAGCTCTCTCATTTTCACACATGAAGAAACTGAGGCTCAGAAAGGTTAAAATAACTTGCCCAAGGTTGAACAGGTGACAGAGATAGGATTTAAATCCAAAACCCCTCATTTCAAATCCAACACTCTTTATGGCTACCATTTCATTCCAAGACATGAGGGCAGACCACAAATAAAAATGAAGGCATATTGTGATTCCCATATTCAACAAGCATTTATAAAGCACATAATATGTGCAAAGCACTTCTAAGCAATGTGAATACAAAGCCTTTTAGCAGCTCACACGATTTCATCAGAAATGGAAAACTTTTCTATGTGATACCAGGGGATACACCTTCTCATGTGTGTGTGTGTCCCCCAAAAAAGTTGTCATCCCTGGTTCAAGATATTCTGTGAGTCTGCATTTACTCAAAACTATAGCTCAGAAACCCTATTGAAGTGTTTTCTTTTACCAGTCAACTAGCTCAAAATGAGGGCGTTAAGTGAAATAGTATAGTGAGAAAAGTAGAAGTAGTAGAAATAAACATTTCCCCCGTAAATATGAACCATATTCTCAAAAAAAAAGACGGACATCATCACTAGGAAGAGTGAAAACACATTAGATATCAGACATGAGAGATAAATGTATAGAGAATGCACATGACCAGGACACTCTTGTAAAGCATGACTCCAGTGCCGCAGGACCATTGATGTCATCTGATAAAACATTACACTGCTCTCCCTAGGTATACTGCCCCCTAGTGAGCCTATACTTGGGCATCCTATCTCTAGTGGAAAATACAGGTGTCCTGTTACTGCTTGGCTAGTCTCTCAGCTGTTCTGTTTAGGCATCTCTCTCCTAGTTTATTCCCACTGCTACCATCCAATGAACTTCAATTGTAGTGATCAGCTGTAGTGACATTGCTTCTTCGTAAGAGAAGTGGGCTCTGACATTTCTCTTTTAACTTTGGGCCCAGAACCTGAGCTTCAGTTCTTTTAAGTAGGAAGAAAAGGCAAGTCTTTCACATACCCAAGAATTGGACTAAGGTAAAAGTCCTTTATCTCTCTTTCAAAAAAAGAGAACAATAAGTCAATTCCCTCAGTCTTAGCCTCCAGGGGCCAATCCCTTTGGGAACAGGTGAAAAATAACCAGTTAATTATATCCCATAAACATGCTCTGACTTTTGAATTACCTACATCTGTGGCTAAATCAATCCATTGTTTCAAACAACTATATGACTTAAGGTTAGAAACTCCTTACACCTTCTGTTTAACTCCTCATGGAGATCCAGAACACTTAAACCCATTTAGAAGGTGGGGATTCTCTGGCAAAATAAAGCCACAATTTTTACCTAGTCACAACACACTCTGGTTTTCCCAAATGAATAGGTATAAGAAAGCAGAAACAAAAGGAGCTATCTGGGGCATGCATTAAGGCTATCACCTGGCACCTAAAATCCTTCGTTCTAAATTCAAGCCTCCCCGGTCTTGAATAAAACAGTCCAAAAAGAGATAAATACAGTCACTTCATTAATAATTTATATTTCCATAGCACTGAAAGGCTTGCAAAGTGCTTCCCCCAATGATCATGTGAATTAAGTAGTGAAAGTATTATTATCCTCATTTTTAAAATGGGGGACGTGAGACTCTAAGACAAATGATTCACACATCTAATAAATACTTCTTCAAAGAATGAACTACAGTTCCAAAGAATGATTCATGGCTACAAAGGGAATGGAAATATCTAGCTCTATAGGATCGGCCAACTGAAAGACTACCAAGATTAAACACTGATACCTTTAAAATGAGATTTCATTTATTTTTCATGATAACCTTTTAAGGCAGATATTTACTACTCCCATTTTACAGATGGGGAAACTGAAGTTCAGAGGGGTTAAGTGACTTGCCCACAGTCACAGAGCTAGTATATGTTAAAGGTAGGAAACCAGGGCTCTCCAGATTCTAATGCTCTGCCCACTACACCATACTGCCTTAATCAGATAAATACCAGATCAGGAAACAAGAGACCTGGATTCTAGTTTAAGCTTTAACATAAACATATGGGAACCTCAATGGCTCAGTTTCTTGGTCTATAAAATGAGGTTAATAATTACTATTCTCTTCTTAGGGCTGTTGGAGGAATAAGTGCGATAAGATTATTGATAGTATTTTGAGATTCTTAGAAAATGGATATGGTAGGAGCAATATCTGAAGCAAGTAAAACTAGTTTTCCTGACAAGGTATTACAACTCTCTTTGAATATTGGTTGGCAAAGGGGAGGAAAAACTTACCTAACTTGTGGAATGGGTGAAAGTTGGGACTAAAGAAGTTGGAGGCTGATTCTGAGGCCTGCTCTCTTTTCATTGTGGCAGGCTATCTCTCCTAGTATAATGATACAAGGGAATTTGAGGAGAGAGAAAGCACTAATGTCTAGTAGAGCTTAGGGTAGGTATCCTAAGGAGTGCCCATGAGCTCAGTCTTAAAGAAAATGAAATATTCTATGAGGCACAAATGAAGAAAGCATATTCTAGACCTGGAGGTAAGCTTGGCATCCACAGAAACCAGTGGAACAGTACCAACATTACCATCAATCAACTGGTAAGAGTGGATGCCCTTAGTAAACCACATCATATAAATGCACGTCAAAGTACCTACAATTTAAAGGAAGTTTGAGAATTTATTATGAATCCTTTTTTCATAAAGCAGAAAATCACAGCGTAATTTATCTACCTGGTAAATTTTAATTTTTAGGATATCATAGCATTCAGAGTCAGAGGAGACCTTGAAGGTAGGTAATTTACTCTGAGCCCCTCATTTGAAGGACCCAGGTAAGCAACTTTCCCATGGTCACACAGGCAGAAAGGATCAGGTTCACAGTCAGGCCCTATGGCTTCAAATCCGGTGTTCTTTCTACTAACCATTAAATTTTTCAAAGTGTCTGCACTGTCTGATTGAAGTGACTGTCTGATCAGATCTGTTCTTCCTCTACCAAAATGTTCCTAGTGAAGCCTGATTTGGATAATAATCAGCAAGAGGCAAAGGATCAAAGATCATAGATACAGAGCTGGAAGGGACCTTAGAGGCCATCTAGTTCAACTCCATCAATTTATAGATGAGGAAAATGAGGCCCAGAAAGGTTATGCGACTTGCCTAAGGCCATATATGCAGTAATCGTGAGAAGCAGGATTTAATTTTGTTTCCTCTGATTCAAGAACCGGCCAGCAATTCTGAATATGCTGATGTCAAACAACTTAGCTGACTACCTTCTCTTCTAATGAAATTAATCCCAACACTAGATCCAATCAGAGGAAATGTTGCCTGATCTTCAAGTGATAGGGGGAAAATCAATTGACTTGAAAAAGAAACCAAAAAGTTTAGCAGGACCTAAAAATAAATTATTTTATCTCCACTGTAATAATAGGAGATTGGCAAACATTTTCTTGAAAAGATCCCCCAGGCAACCAAAAAGACAGAGAAGGATGCTCAGAGCACAAATAGGGCACAAGAAGGTAGCTGAGAAATCATCTGAATGCAAATGGTCACTAAAGTCAAAGAATGTCAGTAATTAGGAAACCAGGCAAAAGAAAACAAACCAAAACAAATGGATCCTGGATAGAACTCTGGGAAACAGGTGTCCTGGGTAAAGACTGTGGACAAAGGCAAAACTCCCCAAAGAAATGACCCAACTGTATAGCAGAACTTCACCAGGAAGACATTCATACCTGATTCCTCTGTCTTCATTTCTTTGTCCCATCTAATCTTCTCCCCTTAAACTATTTTGTTTACTTCAAAACTCTGTACAAGGGATACCATCTATTCTAGAGAAAACCTGAATCTGTCAGCTACTAGTGCACTCATACCAAAAAAAAAGTACCCTCTACTTATTTTACATTTACACAGAGTGTCCAAAAGCTTTTATACTTAAGATTGAACTTTGGGGGCATTTTTGCTGACTGTCCCCATGCCTGTTATGCTCTTTCTCATCATTCTCTACTGGCTTCTCTGGCTTCGTTTAAGTCCAAGCTAAAATTCCCTCCTGTATAGGAAGGCTTTCCCAGCATCTCTTAATCCTTGTGCTTTCCCTCTTTTCATTATTTTCTTTTTATCCTTTATAAAGCTTGTTTGTACATAGCTTACTTGTTGTCTCCACGCCCCCCCCTCCCCCCCCCCCCCCCCCCCCCCCCCGTGAGTGCGTGAACTGCTCGAGGGCAGGGACTGTCTTTTGCTTCTCTTTGTATAACTAAGCGCATAGTAGGTACTTAGTTGTTTACTGACTGACTGGGACGCTGTATACTTACACACAAATATTCTCTCTCAAAAGAATATAAGCTTTCTGAGGGCAAGGACCATTTCATTTTTGTCTTTGCATCCCCAGAACCTAGCACAAATTAGGCACTTAATATACGTTTGTTGATTGATTGATAGGAAGTACCAACTTATGACTCTGGCTGCTGAAGAAAAATATCCATCTCAATGGTTTTATTTATAATCCACCTATATAACTCTGAAGAGAGAAGAAGGAGGAGGAGAGAGGAGAGGGGAGGGGAAGGGAAGGGAGGGGAGGGGACCAGAGGAGGAGGAAAGGGGGAAGAAGAAGGAGAGAGAAAGAGAGCTAGTAAAATATTTCATGATTTCATGGACTAGTAAATATTACACATATATTTGCAAATCTACTTTAACCACCAAATATCAGCCACTCATCATATATTTAGTAGATACCCCCTACATGCTCAGCAGTCATGGGGAAAATAAAAAAAGTATGACCAAGTCGCTGTCCTTAGGGAAGTATGCAGTCTAGTTGGAGAAAGCCCAATACAGACAAAACAAGGATGAACAATGCGAGTAAGGGCATAATCTGCCAAATTTTGTGGCACAGATTACAAGAAGTATAGAGTTCACAAGAGAGGGAGCTATCTAAGATTAATGTTTCACAACCAAAATATAAGATGAAGTCCAACAGAGAAAAAAATAGCCTTTCCTATGGGAAATTTCTGGCAACTCATCACTTAAAATATCAGCATTTTAGAGCTTGACAGGAACTTAGAGAACGCCTAATCCAACTCTTTCATTTTACAAATGGGAAAAAGGACCCAATGAGTTGAGGTGACTTGTCCCAAATATAGTTAGTTCAGTGGCAGATTCAGGACTAGAACCCAGCTCTCCTATTGCTGAGGTCAATGCTTTTTCCAAGGCACCACAGTTTCCTCTGAGACCTATGGGAGTCCGGCTAGTTCAGAGTATTATCATTGTCATTACTGTTTTCCCTTCCCATCCTCTAGGAGCAAAAAGGTAAATCATAATAAAAAATAACTCCCATTTGTATAGTACCTTAATATTTGTAAAGTTCTTTCCTCTCTGTAAGGTAGGTAGCACAAATATTATTACACCCATTTTACTGATTAGGAAACTGAGGGTCTGAGGCATTAAGGGGGAGGGCCAAATCTCATTGATATGCCACCATACTCACCACTATAGCTTTGGTTCAGGAGAAGTAAAATGAAACATTTCTTCCTTTTCAGACATTCTGTATAGATGGAAGAGATCAAAAAAGTCTTTAACATACTACACCAAGGCAACCCACCTTTCTCAGGCAATACTAAAAATGAATATAAATATAGTGTAACCTGAGTCTCAAAGCCTGCTGACATGAGACTCTCTCCCCATTAGTGGATATCAATGCCCCATGCCTGCATAAACGGAGAGACAGATTTGGTGAGAGTCAAAGAGAGTAGAGCATAGAGAGTAGAGACTCTTTTAGTCTCTTTGGGCTCTGCTGGCTTCCAATTTTTTTCCCATAACTTAATATTTCATTTTTCCCCAGTTACATGTAAAAAACAAATTTTAACATTCATTTTAAAATTTTTTGACTTACAAATTTTTCCCTCACTTCCTTCTTTCCCTCCCTCATTGAGAAGGTGATAGGCTTCCAATTTTGAGAGAGAAGATGGACAACGTCAGGTTGATGAAGGAAAAGACGCTGGGAAGAAGCTAACATGAGAGGAGCTGGCAGTCTCCATCATACCCCTGTCCCCAGTGTGCTAGAGACTTCTGGGGATTGCCCCTTGGGTGAGATTTAAGACTCTCTTGGTTGATTTGGGTTACCTCACTCCCAATGGGATAACTTATTCACTCTGTATTGTCTGGTATATATTTTCCTACGTATACTTTCTCTGATTTCCGTTTTGCTATCAACTTAGATGAATGAGTTTCATTACTAATTGCTATATGTGTTCGTAGTGGAACTGATACTTACTAAAAAGAGAGGAAAAGCCTTAGCTATATAAAGCTTGAGTTTTCTTTTCCTACTTTTCATTAATGAATGGACATGAGAAATTTAGCCTAAACCCGAAAACCACATCCCCTACTCCAATATATTTCAGGAAGCTGATAGAATTCTAGCCCATCATCCCCTCTCTCTCTCTGAGGAGAACAAAATGGCCTAGCTTCTGGCCCCAACCTCCTGCTTCCACTCCAGGCAGGAATTAAAGTCTCCCCTCGACAAACATGGGTAAGAAAAGGCTAGAGAAGTGTATTTGCCTCCTTAGGAGCCACACAACAACATGCTTATGCTGCATATGAGGAGACAGTCCTGGATGCAATAATAAATAATTATAAGCATCACAACTAACCTACACCAAGCAACCAGCTTTAATCCACTTGGATTTATTTGTTCAGGTTTGTCGATGTGCTTTGTTTTTATATTTCCAACACATACAAATTACCCCTACTTTATGAGGTCTCTTGTAACAGAGTCAATCCACTTATGAGGAAGATAAAGAGGATGGAGCATGTGATATAGTCTTTTCTTTCTCCTTGGTTTTGACAATTCTGTTCTTTTGGATGCTACTTTTAAAGTGACTTTAATGCTTACAACATTAAGAGTCCATCTATTGGAGAATGACTGGTAAACTACGGCCTACTACCATAGTGGAATATTAATGAGCAGTTAGAAATAACAAACATGAAGAATTTAGAGAAATACAGACAAATGCAGAGCTAAGTGAGCAGAATCAGGAAAATATTGTGAGTATATTGTGTATACACACATACACACATATACAAACAAACATATATATAAATGAAAAGAACACTCAAAGCGTTCTAAGTAACAGTACCTAGCACACCAGTAATAGTAACAGTATTTCTAAGTAACAGTAGTATTAATCTTTGCCCCAGAGAACAGATAATGAAACATACATCCTGCCTCTTGATACAGAAGGAGAAAGCTATAGGAGCAAAATGTTGCACATACTGTCACATGTGGTCACTGTATCAGTTGTTTTTTGCTTAACTGATTTTCTTTGTTACAAAGAAGGGTTTGAACCAGAGGCTGCGTAGCATGTCTAGAAATGATTGTGATACAAAAAACACAAAGACACCAATTAAGCATTTTTCAACCAATAGCAATGTCCCCCAACCCTTGCAAAACCTCTACAAGCATTGAATTTCTCTCTACACAGTACAAAATGATTCCCAGCTCACTGCATGGAAATATACCCCCTCCTCACATCTGCTTCTTCAAAGAAGAAGCTAGCTTCTTCCAAAACTCAACTCAAGCATTACCTCCTAAGTGAATTTGTTCCTCATAGAAAATATTTCAGAGTCTACCTTTGTACAATCTGTTCCCCACTTCCTCTTCACTTTCACCTCTTAGAATCCACATCTTCCTTCAAAGCTCAGTAGTCATTTCCTACATAAGGCCTCTCCTGTTATTCCCCCAGATATAGGTGCTCATGAAATTATTATGTACATATATTATAATTGCTTATGTGTGAATCTGCTGTGTCCTCCACTCTTCCCCACAGTAGAAAACAGCTTCCTTAAGCAGAAGGACTCTTATCCTGTAATATTAAGGTGGGACCTTTTTACTGTTTTAGAATGCTAAATTAATTGTCTTCGATTGAGTCTTATGGAGGTGCAAAACCCCAGGCCCAAACCTCTATCTACTGGTGCTAAGCCTATGTGGGTCCTAAGGGGAGTTGCTAAGACCAGAGCCAATAGTAGGCACCTAAGTTCTGGTCACTCAGATGACATTTGATGACAGCTAAAGACTGTATAAAAAGAGAGAACTGAGTTTTTTTGCTTGAGGCTCTCACTCCTGGAGGAGTATTGGTGTGGGACTCCGGGCAGCTGCTCTAAGAGCCTCCCTGCTTGTCAACCTAGATGTTTATGGTTTCTTGGTAACTATAAATTGCGATCTGGTCTGTTTATATTGTATATGTTTGTAACTTGTTTGTATTTGCTCTGAAGTTCAAGTTGCTGGCTTTTCCTCCTGAACTAAGTGAGTTTATATGTATATGTTGGATTAAAGTTAAACTGTTAACCCCTTAACGTTACTTTCCTTAGTAAAGCAGATCAAAGAACTTGTGCTGGCAGCGTTCTTGTTTTGGGCTTGTGTTGGTCTTCCATGCCTACAACAGCTGCTAGCCGAATTGTTTCAACATATCCCCAGGACCTGGCACCTTCTTTGCTTATAGTAGGTATTTAATAAATCATTTGGGGCAGCCAGGTGGCACAGGAGATAGAATGCTAGGTCTGGGGTCAGGAAAACTCACCTTCCTGAATTAAAATATGACCTCAGACACTAATTAACTAGGTGACCCTGGGCAAATCCCTGTTTGCCTCAGTTCTTCAGCTGGAAAATGAACTGGGGAAAGAAATGGCAAACCACTCCAGAATTTCTGCCAAGAAAACGCCAAATGGTGTCACAGAGAGTCAGACATGACTGAAAAATGACGTAACAACAATAATAAATGATTTGTTAAACTGAATTTGCAATTTATTCACATAAAATGATAAGGGTGGCAAGTATAGCACTAAACAAGAAATTTCTAACTCTAGGATGGCTTTTCCTAATTCCTTCTACTGGGCTGGCCTAAGTATCAGTAAGGCAAGTGTCACAATATTGATGGTGACCATGAATATGCCTGTATAGTTTCCCTATCCCTGAGCCAGAGCAACTCACGCCTTTTGCCTTAAGAACACAAGTCCAAAATCTGGGCTTACAACAAAGACACACACACTGAAGAAGGTTCATTATTGGGCAGTAACTTTTACCAATCACCATTCTACCATATTTTTTCTGGAGCCTGGAAATTTAAACATACTAGATCGTTGCTTCCCTGTTCCAAATGACTCTACATCTTCAAGATGAATAGGGATAACTACATATATTTTGCATTAAATGTGCTATAAATGCATTGAGAGGAAAAAATAGAATTGTTATTGCCTTATGTCTCACCACACCTCATTCCATCAAACCATTCCTCCATCCATCCATCCATCCATCCCTATTCATCTCCTCTAAAGTCACCCTGCTGAGCAAAGTGATTATCTCCATTCAGAATAAGGAACTTTCAGCACTTATGACTTGTATGACTTTGGACAAATTACATGCCTAGACCTCAGTTTCTTCCTGTATAAAATAAAGGAGTCTAACTAGAAGGTCTCTGCAGTCTCTTCCAGCTCTAAATCTGTAATCCTATAATCTTTTGATCACATCAGGTTATTCACTTGATAGCAATGGATGGATAGCACAGAGAGAGAGAGAGAGAGAGAGAGAGAGAGAGAGAGAGAGAGAGCAGGTAACCTTTATTTGGGAGCATTTTGGCTTATTCTGAGCATTGGTTAAGTTAAAAATGAAATTTCAATTAATCAAACCAAAAGATACATATTCATTGCATATTCTGTAAGACCTGGTTGATGTTTGTTAGTTTGAATGAATTGTTCCCACCCTGTGCCCTCCTTTTTTATCTCTGGTTACAAGGGATGGCATACTAGGTAAGAGAGGGATATATTCAGAAATGAACGTGACATAAAACCAAAAAATATCCAAAAATGTTTCTTAAATGTTAAGGGACTTATTGAATGTGTGCTAACTGTCTAGTTTTCTTCCTTTCATCTATTTTTTGTATTTCTGCTTAGAAATCAAAAGAATTAGAACCCAATGTGCTAGGTAAAGTCTCATTTAAAATTATTTCAGACATTACAGTCCTCAACTTTATAATCAAATAATATAATTTTTATTTTAGAGAAATTCCTAGATTTTCTCAACAATCAATTAAAATTGTATTTTCTCAAGGCCTTGGTCTTGGTAACCATGGCCAGTGTTGCCAGGCAGAGGAATAATGAATCAGAATCAGATGATGATACCAGAACTGGACAAAATCTCCAAGCTCTGCCTCATCTTCAATCCAACCAAACCTGAACAAAGAATCCTCTCACAGTATCTCTAAGTGGCTATCCAGACTTTATCTGAAGATCTCCAATGAGGGGATGCCATTATTTCATGAAGTAACCTGTTCTACTTTGAGATAATAATCCCAATTATTAGAAAATTTTTCCTTTCCTGAATTTTAAATTCATATCTGTTCACCTTCCACCCCTTGCTTGAGGTTCTATCCTCTGACGCCAAGCAGAATAACTCCAATTAGTCCTACAAAACACCTGCAGATAGATATTTATGTCCCCCTTTTCTCACTTCTCCCAGCTAAATGTCTCAGTTCCTTCAGTCAAATGGCATGAACCAGAAGTTCTTCTCCATCTTAGTTGCACTTCTCTGGACACTCCAGTTTATTAATATCCTTCCCAAAATGTGGCACCCTGAAATGAGGACAATGCTTCACATAGGCTCTGAGTAAAGCAAGGTAATGTGGGAATATCATTTCCATAGAAGAAACAGACAGTACTCATGTTTTTCAGTGCTCCACATAGACCTGGTTCTAGGCTTGTCTCCTTTAGAAGGGCTTCCAGGGAACCTGTATTATTTCTAGGAATGCCCAGGACTAGAATACCTGAAAGCATACCAGGAGCCAGAAAGGGTACTTAGATATCTGAAAGGCATTATCAAGCAGCGCCTAGGACAGTGGAAAGAACTGTGGAAGACCTAGGTTTAAATCTCATGCCTATCTGTGCGACCTTGAGAAATAACCTACTCTCTGAGTCTCAATTCCCTCATCTGTATTAGGGAGATGGGCTAGATACCCTCTAAGCTCCCTACAAGCTCACAATCTATCATCCTATGATCCTATAATGGATCACAATTTGGTTCTCTCTCTCTCTCTCTCTCTCTCTCTCTCTCTCTCTCTCTCTCTCTCTCTCTCTCTCTCCTTCTCTCTCTCTCCCTATAGTGAATCATATAATTTAGAGAGAGCTCCAAATTCTCAGTACACCAACCTCTTAACAGACCAAAGTCAGCAAGTAAGGCAGATTGCATAATCTGAAATCCAAGTACTATTTGTAAAGCCAATGAAAATTTGGTGACCTTGACTTTCTGCTTCCTGAGCTAAATCCATTCCAAAAGCTCTATCAAACAGCTGGATCTGGACTTCCCTATGGCCCAGTCTGAGATTCCAGACTGTGAATCTTTGGAACTTTTATGGTAAGAAGGGACCTGAGAAGCAAGAGGGAGAACAAGAGGAAGAAGAAAGTGAACAGGAAAGTTCCATAAGCCTGCAACAAAAACAATAAGCAGAAGACCCCTGAAATATCCTTCAAAAAAGCAGTAAACTACAGTTTTATAACAAACTCTCAGTTCCTTAAGGTTTTCAAATTCTCATTTTTCATGAAGTTTATAATTTTTGGTATTGGTTATAAAGGGTTTTTTAAATTGGTTTTTACCCCTACTTATCCCTAGACCTCTATTAATATATACTGTTCCAATAGCAGTAGTAATTCTGACTAAATATTACTTGAAGATTACAGGCCCTCTAAAGGAAAAGGGAGAAAAGTGATGGCATTCTGCCAGCTGGAAAGTTCGGGATCAGCTGATCCCTTCAAGTTCTGAAACCTATGATCCTATGAACTGGGAGAACCTATTACATATTTACAACTCATTTTGGACACAGGCTCTTTGAGGGAGGGTGCTTAGCATATCTTACTCAGAAGCTCCTTCCCCCAAAAAAGCGGAGCTCCAATAAATATACTATTTGAATCATCAGATTTGAAAGCAAGAGGGCACCTTAGAGTTATCACCTTTCTTTTATGAGTGAGAAAACTGAGGTTCGAACTGGAGAAGTGATTTACTCAAGGTCACATAGGTAGGAAGTGATCCAGTGGGTCTTCTGAAAGTGACTTTCCTACTCTTTCCCCTCCATCATGCTGCCTCTTTAGTGGGAGAAGGAACAGTTTCTTTTTTTCCTTAAAGTCCTTTTTAAAGCCCCTGAAACTACAAGGTCCCAGATGGAAATTTGGAAGAGACCTTAGAAACCATACAGTCCAACCTTCTTATCTTACAGATGAGGAGACAGTCTTACAAAAGCTAACTCAAGTTTAGATTTGTAATAAAATAGATCGGAAAACCTATTTTTTCAAAATTAACTTCTTGTGATTTAGTGCCATTAGCAGCAGGCATTAAAATTCACTTAAAATCTCTTCTTTAAAGAGGGCCCTCTCCCATTTTTGTTGAAAATGAAGAGTCCTAACTCTCCACAATAAGAGGAATATAAATATAATTAGCCAATACATTTAATTTTTTTATCCCCAGAATATCCCCTCCTTCATGCCAGCCTTCTCCAACTGGTGAGTTTCTTTTGGGGGACAGCCCATGCTAGCCATGTTTTATTCCCCAGCAGGTTGTGCTTCTGACTCTCTAGACAAAGGTTCCCAAACTTATTTGGCCTACCAACCCCTTCTTTAAAAAAATTACTCAGTGCCCCCTGGAAATCTACTTTCTTTAACCCTTTAACTTTTTAAATTTACATTATTTTTAAAATATACATACATATTTAAAATGCTGAAGCTTAAATTTAATAATTTATTGTAAATTTGTGGTGTTTTTCCTGCATTGAAATTTTAACGACGCAGTACTGTGTCATGTAACCATATAGTATCATATAGTAAACAAGCCATTACATACATATATTCCTGCTGATGCATGCTAGACTTCCTGACGATGGGAAACACCTTTGCCTGCCAACACTTGTTTGTTAAGACCTGTCAGTGAACTTAACCACAACTTGTATTTTGTGATTTTATTTGGAAAATAATGCAATCACTATGACTTTAATTCTGCTACACAACAGATGAAACATGTACAAATGGTTTTTCAAAATTTTCTTCTTTTCTTATGCTTCCTTATTTTTATTCATTACCCCCCAATTGCACCTGAGGCTACCATGGCTCCCTCTGGATCATTCCAGCATCCCCCAGGGGGTAGTATCACCCACTTTGGAAACCTATGCTAGAATTTGTCACTGTACTAACCAGGCTCATGGTTACCTTCCCCATCACCATTGCTTTTCATTTATCTTCTCCCATTGGAGTGTGAGCTGCTTGAGGGCAGGAATTTTCCTTGTTTTTGTTTGTAACGTCTGAGCTTAGTCCAGTGTCTAAAGCAATGTAAGTTTAATAAATAATAAGCTTGCCTCTTCCTCCCCCTCAAAAAAAAGAAAAGAAAAAACCTAACTGATGGTCACACAGACACTGTCAAGGACAGAATCTGAATCCAGGTCTTCCTGAACTCAAGTCTAGACCTCTTAATCTCCCTTCAAATGAAGGAGCTGTGCAAGACCCACAAAATCTCACTATTACAGGCTTGGAAAGCTCACCAGTTCTGCCTCCCTACTCTTGACATGGTTACAAACTAATCAGCTAAACATACTCTTTTATACATCATTTTTCAGGAGTAATAATAATAGCTAACATTTACATAGTGCTTACTATGTGCCAAGTACTGTGCTAGGTGCTTTTTACAAATATTATCTAATTTGATTCTCACAATAACCTTGGGAGGTAGGCGCTACCTTCATTTTCCAGATGAGGAAACTGAGACAAATGGGTTAAAAAGCTTGTTCATTAGTGTGAGAGGCTAGATTTGAACCCGGATCTTTCTGACTTCAGGCCTGACACTCTGTGCACTATGCCACCTAGCTTCCTGAAGCAGGAGCTAGACTGCCAGAGAATTGGCCTGGGATTCAAGAGGACATACCTAGATCCTCATGCTGCTAGGGTAACCAGCTGAGTAACCTTCAACAATTTATTTAACTTTTTCTGACCTAGACCACTCTGCAAGACTTTAAGTTATAGATGAGACACTCATTTTAGTCAGTGGAGGGAGTTTCTACACCAAGACTGCCCAACACTCTACGAAAACCCAGGTGTAGGCCCGGGGAGGGAATTTCTTACAGATAATTGGAAGTTATCATAATTCTAATCAGTCTCTTCTCCTCTCACGATTCTGACCTAGGCAGTCTTCTCACACCTCATGCCTTCCCTAGCCACCTCTCTAAATGTAGCAACAGGCTAAAAAACCGGGTTTCCTGGCAAGTTCCGGGATCATCTCATCTATAAAAATATTTATGAGGGCTAATAAATGAGCGTAGCTATGCAGCTTGACTTCATTGTTTTTTAAACTTGAACTGGGAAAACTTTGAGTAAGCTGATGTGACTCCCCTCAGAGTGCCTGAAACTCCGGAGGGGCTGCTTCTCAGTTACACATACATTACTGCTGGGAAGACACTTCAACACATCTCGAGAGCCAGAGTTTAGTCCTAGAGGCAGCAGCCACAAACACGTTTGAGAGAAACGACGGAGACAGGAGGAACTTCTGACTGCAAACTGGCTTCTTTTTGCCCCTTAATTTTTCTCTTTTGCTGCAAGAAACTAGTCCATTTCCTGCGGACACAGAGACCTCCTAACCCTCTCGGCTGATACAACCCGCTTTACACATCCTGCTTCTCCAGCACCTAAAAATAAACCGGCGTGCAATGAAACACACAACTCCTCAACACGCCCGTTCCCCTGGGTCCCTGACAGCACAACTAACCAGTGTTCCAAGTCCTGCATCAGAAGCCTAGAATGCACACTTCCTCCTCCACCTCTCTCTACCAGCTCCTTTCCATCCCAATCCAAAGCATCCCCTACCCCACCCCTGACATTTTTCCTGCGCCACCCACCCCACTGCCAGGCCCCTGACAGGGGCCCCTAAGGGGAAGGAGATTGGGTGCGGTGTGGTGCGTGTTCAGCCACTGGAGGGCGGGGATCAGGACCCCCCCCTTCTCTTTCCACTGACCCTAGGCTCCAGTTCCAGAGATGAGGAAACCAGCTGTGCGTCCGAGCCCTGGCCCCCTTCTCCCCAGAGAGATGCACTCCTACTTTTCAGGGCTTTGAGATCTCTCTGCTACGGCCCAAGAGCTGACCCTGAGCACTAGGTCCCCCTCCTACTTCTGCTTTTGCACGTCTCGCCCAGAAGTTCCCCCTTCTTGGCCAACACCCACTCCCCTTCTTTACCTTCTGCGCCCCCCCCCCCCGGCCCCAAATATGGGGAAAGAGTGAGTGCACAATTGTGGCTGCGGAGTGAGTGGGTCTGGGGGTCGGATTCCCCTCTAAAGTGCTGCGCTTCTCCCCTACTCGCACACCCCAGCACAGCAGGGGCAGCTGCGGCGGCTCCTTCCCCCACCCCAAAGCCGCCAGACCCGCCCCAGCCGCAACTCTGCCTAGGCGCTCGAACCAAGGAGAATGAGACGCGGAGAGAGAAACGCTGCGACTCACCGCCACGGTCGCTCCTGGCGTCTGCCTGTGTCACCCGGAGAGAGGCGGCGGCGGCGGCGTGGCGGCAGCAGCACTGCCTTACACCCGCCCGCCTCCCCACGATGGCCGCTGCTAGCGCTCCAGGGGCCCCCCTCCCTGCAGCCAACCAGACCCTCACCCAGCAGACCTCTCCCTTGCCCGGGGCTCTGGCTCTCAGGTGGCCGAGAGAGGCCCACATCTCCAGCACCAACCTGGGAGTGGCATGGCCATGGCTGGAGGGTCTGGAGGGACAGCTGGGGCCGGATTAAAGGGGCGCAAGGGTATCGATATGCGCTAAGCGACCGAAGGCTCTGGGGGTGAGAAGTGGCGGGAGACCGGCGACCTGAGGGCTCCACATGGAGCTGGGGCTGGATGGGGAACAGACAGGACTGTGGTCACCTTCTCCTCAACCAGGAGTATAACGAGTATCCCCTGGGTTTGCCTTGCAAGTTCCATGTACCTTGTAGTTAGCACCATCTGAAATCCTGGGGTATCTGTGGCATACTGAAGATGGCTATCGCAATTTCTTATCATACACAAGGAAAGTTTGCCATCCTTGTTTTTGCATGTACTTATTGGAATGGCAGATGCTGCTAACTGCTTGTGTGACCTTGAGCGAATTTCCTCTATCTGGGCTTCGGTTTTCCAAATCTGTAAAGTAAGGAGCTCTAAGATCTCTTCGAGAGCTATATACTCTGATTGGTAAAAGATACCAACCCTTAGCTCTGGAAATCAAAGATTCTTAACTTTGGGGGGGAGTGTCGTGGACTCCTTTGATAGCCTGGGAAATCCTATGGACCCTTTTTCAGAATAATGGTGTTAAAAGAATAGCATTACAAAGGAAACCAATTACATTTAAAAAAAAATGCTGTTATCAATTTTTTTAAGTTCACAGACCCTAAGTTATCTAGACTTTCTCATTTTTCGTAGTCTCCTCCACTCCCATGTGATCAATATTGTTTCTATGCAGAGGACTTTCAAATCTGTATATCCAGTCTTAATCTCCTTCCTGAGCTCTGGTCTAACATCCCCAGTTCCTACTGAACATCTCCAAGAAGACATCTGGTAAGCATCTCAAACTCCACATGCTGGAAATAGAATTCGTTAGCTTGCCTCTCCTCCAAATTTACCTATTTCACTTCCATCTTTCCACTTACTGGAGAGCTATCCTGGATTTCTCCCTCTCACTACCTCTTTTTCCAAGTCACCAAGCTTCTTCAATCCTTTCTCCACATTATCTTCACCATGTGGCCCTGCCCTCCCCTTCCATGGTCACTGCCTTAATTCAGGTACCATCTTCTCTCACTTGGACAATTGTAATTACTTCTAATCCCCTTTTCAATCTTTCCCCTTTCCAATTCTTCCACACAGCTGCCAAAGTTATCATCCAAAAACAGTCCTGACAATGTCTCTCACCTCCCTATAACTATGATACAAGTTCCTCTTTGACATTTAAAGTTGATCAAAATCTAGCCGCACCCTGCCTTTCCAGGCTTAATAGTAATAGCTAGCGTTTATCTAGTGCTTCAAGGTTTGGAAAGCATTTTCCATGTGGTATCTCATTTGATCCTCAATATGTTGCACTCCATTTGTGCACTTCATGTTCCAGGCAAACTGTCCTACTTACTGTTTCTCAATACTATGATTATGGTGGGGCAATTGAGGCACTGACCTAGGATGCTGACATTGCCTTCCCCTACTTCTTCCTCCCAGCAGTCCCCTGGACAATCCGGGAGCCATGTGGTCCTTCTCTGAACTGCACTGTGGTTGCCCCACCCCTCCCTTTCATTCCAGGCTGCCACCTCAGTCCCCGGGCCTGTTTTTCCCCACAAATCATGCTGCCATTTTTTTTTTTTTTTGCCCAGGGCAGATTCAGTTGAGAGTGGGGCTAGGGTTTTGGAAGGCACAGAAGATGACCCACTTTCACTCATTCATTCATCCAATAAACATTTAGTAAGTGCCTACTATGTAGGCATTGTGCAAAGTTGTGGATACAAAAAGAAGCAAAGGACATTCCCTGCCCTCAAGGGGCTTACAATCTAAGGAGATGAGTATATATCTGTATATTTGAATGTTTCAGAAGTTGGCACATGAACTCCCTAGGATCTGGAGGTTTTCAATGTAACCCTATTGGTACCAATGGTCTTCTTTCCACAATTTAGTTGGAAGAATTCAATAGCATGCTGGTAGGATTCATATCCTGTGACACCCTCTGCTGGAGAATGGACACTAATGATGTTTGATTGATAAATTCTGTCACACTCTTCCACTCCCACCCCCATAATATATGGCTCTGGTTACAAGAACCTACCATCTTGCCGTTCCCCAAACTCAGCATCCCCACATGAACCTCTGTCCCTGGAACAGACTCTCTTTTCAGCCTGGGCTCTTGGCTTACTACAAGGCCTGAAATGTGCAACCTCCTTAGAGAAGCCTTTCCTGATCCCCCAAGTCCTTAATGCTTCCTTCTTCCTCAAATTATCTTGTGTTCATTTGTCTAAGTGCTTAACTTTGGGGATTACTGGGCTTTCTAGGCAGGGCCAAAGACCTGAGGAAGAATCCTGTGATGATACGTAGGGAAGGCTGTACAGACCACAGGACTCCCAGAGGAAGACCAAGTGGTAGCTGTGGTCGCGCCTCCTTAATCTGTGGGGATCACAGGGCCTCCTAAGGGTCAGACCCTAAGGAGGACCCAAGTGATGGCCCGTTAGGACAGCAGTAAGATCACAAGGTACCCTCCTTAATCTGTGGGGATCACAGGGCCTCCTAAGGGTCAGACCCTAAGGAGGACCCAAGTGATGGCCCGTTAGGACAGCAGTAAGATCACAAGGTACCCGAGACAGGGCCCAAAGACCCAAGTGATGTCCCCTTAAGAAGGCTATGCAGACCACAGGGTTCCCCAATGAAATCCTGAGTGGTAGCCCTTTTAACACAGCACAGTGGGGAATCACAGGACATCACAAGGCAAGACCCAAGAGTAAGCATCCCCTCACTTGACCTTAGGAAAATCCACGTGATTTGCCCATTCTCACCCAAAGAACTCAGAACCAGAGTGGGCAGAGAAAAGCTTTTTATTATGCTCCTTGAGAAAACAGGTGTAGTGCTTACTGGAACACTCACATTGATACAGCTGCAGGAGCAGGGGTAACCATTCCCTCCACTCCTGCTAGAGTTATGGTTAGTTTACAATCTTTATTTTTTACATAGTTTTCCTAGGTTATACAGTTTATATAGGTAGAATAATAAGGATACAGAAGCAAAAGTGAAGTTAATTAAATTTTCCTTGTCTTAGTTTAGGATTAAACTACATTCTTTTACTTCCCCTACTTTCCCTCTTTAACATATGCAAATTACGCAAATCAGTAGGCCTGGACTACTGACCAAGACCAGACCCTAGATAAGCTTGAGCTGGTTCAACCTGGTTGGGCCTCTCTAATTCCCCTGACTGTCTTCTCAAAAAGCATGAGCATGCGTGCAAGCTTCTGACCTCTCACCTGACCAACCTTGAGGCCTGGTTTCTGCTAAAGCTGGGGTGGGGGCGGGGGGGGGGGGAGGAGGGGAAGTACACCTTTAGTTCTGTGGAAACAAAACTCCTCCCACTTCTTACAAATACAAAGCTGGGGATCCATAATATATTCTCACCCATTAACACCCCTGCTAAAATTACGCTGTCTCGTCACTGAGGCCCGGTGGAAATGCTCAGGGTAGACTGTTAAGGAAAGTTTTGGTGGGAATAGGAGTAAGCAAAAGATCTCTTGCATAGTCACCCACAAGTCTCAGGCACAGCAGTGGGTAACTCCGGGTAGTCAGCGAGCAGCTTGAGGGTTCTGGACACCTGAAGGAGATGAGGGCCCTAGACCTAGAGGTCGCCCTAACATTAAACCCCTGAACTGGATTATGCAGCTCGCTTACTTCCTTCTCCAACAGGATGCGCCATCTCCTTTTCTTTGAGCTGGCTGTCTCCACACCTGGAATGCCCACTCACCTCTGCATCTTCCTTTCCCTAGCTTTCTTCAAGGCTCAACTCAAATCCCACCTTCTGCAGAAGGTATTTCCCAGTGCCCTCCTCCATGCCTTCCCCTAATAGATTACCTTTCATTTAGTTTGTAAATGCATGTACCTAACTATTTACACTTCTTCCATTACCACATATGCTCTTTGAAGGCAGAGAATGGTGTTTGCCTTACTTTTTTATATTCCTAGCAAGAAACCCTGAGAGTCTTCCCCTCCCAAATTGATTTTTTCTTTTTTCTTTTTCTTTTTTTGAATAGGCAAATGAGGCCATCTTTCGATTCACTTCTTAACTAACATTAAATCAGTGAATGGGTATTACCTCAGACTGAACCTCAGAAAGACCTTACAAGGAATACATATTTCTTGAAATAGAGCTCTGGAAAACCAGGCATTGATAAATAGCTATTGGGATTTCAAATGGAGCTACTTGACTATACCTTAAACCCAAATCAGTCTGGCTCTCACTGATTGGCCAATAATAGGCTCCAATACAAGCTTCAGTTGGTCATTGGGTTTTGTTGGCTCAGAGTGAGTATAAATAGCAATTGTTTCTGTGCTGTCCAGAAACCCTGAGGGTCTTCCGCTCCTAGATTTTTTTTTTGAGTAGGTAAAAGAGGCCAATTTTTGCCTCATTTCTTACCTATCCTTAATCACTGAATGGGTGTTGCCTCAGACAAACTGAGACTTTGGAAAGACCTTAACTTAAAAAGGCCAGGCCAAGGTCTCCCACTGCATCTGGGGCTATCTCCAGTCATCCTCATCTATGTTTTGCCACTGGACCCAGATGGCTCTAGAAGAGAGAAAGGCTGATGCACAGCCCTGCCTCACTTAAATCCAATTCACTTGCAGATCAAGACTGCACCTTCCTGAGGTCACTGATCCTCTTCTAGAATAAAGGACAAACCACAACAATTCCTAGCACTTAGCACACAAGGAGTACTTGACAAATGCTTCCTGACTGACTGCAGTATTTGGGACTATGAACAATAGGAAAGCTGACCTCACTGCCTCTTCTAACAATCCAAACTATGGATACCAATTTCTTAATTGCTATTTTGGGGAAAATATTCCCCACAAATATATGGCTTTTCCCTTGCCTAGGTATCTCTCTCTAAGGTTAGCTGGCTTTCTGACACATTCAAAGAACAAGGCAGTCGTTAAAATGTGCTCTTGAAGTTTTTCAGGAAACGGGGTGAAGGTGATTTAAGTGGAAAAGCCTGCCATTTGGCATTTGCCTTTTACATTCTGCCACTTGAAATGGTTCTGACAACAACAGCCACCCAGAAGCTTTCTTCAAACTCAGGAAAAATTCAGTCTCCACAAAAAGAAGTAAAAGAGACTGAAGTTATTTATTCCTCAAAGGAGGAAGTGTCTCCCTTTGTAAACTTCTCATGAACCATGTGTCTATGATGCTTCCTGATGAATTGGCTACCAGTTGATGGGGTGTAACAAAGCTCGTTGAGCCCAGGGAGGACCAAATAGAATACTTCCCCAATAGGCTTCCCAAGACAGCATCTCTCAGCTAACTAGGCTACACCTACTGAGGCGATGAAAAGAGTAAAGGAGGAGAAAAAAGTGCTCTTGCCTTCTCCCATTTTTTTCTCTTTTCTAATGGGGACCACTTTTTTTCTCTGTCCACTAAAAAAAAAATACATTTCAGGTGTGTTCAAATGCATTTTTTTTTCCTACAGTGCGAAGCGACTAGTTTCTCTCCTGGGCTCCAGTCCTATATCACCAACTGCCTCTTAGGCACTGAATGTCCTGTCAACTAAGCATCTTGCATAAGGGAAAATGCTTCCTTTAGGCATTTAGGTACAATGGAGTCAAAAAGACCTAAGTTTGAGCCCAGCCTCAGATACTAGGTTTGTGACTCTGGGCAAATCATTTAACCTCTTTGAGGATTTTTTTTTCATCTGTAAAATGAGGAAGTTGGACTTTATAGCCGTGTGGGGTGAGACCACCTGCCAGCAATTAATTAAAAAAAAAGTCAGAGGTCTCTCAAACTTAGGAACAGAAAAACTTCTTTATTAAGATCCTGAGGGAAAGGGCTGTCTCCAAACTGAAAACTGATAGACAGTAGGTAAGGAGAAGTGGGGCCCAGAGGGCAGAATTTAGCTGTATTCTCTAATGTAAACCACCCCCCCATCCCCCCCACCCCCGGGTGTCATTGGTGGAGTCCAGGCTCACAATTTTGTGGAAATCTACTACCCCAGGTACAATTTAGCCAATGCCAAACTCTTAAAAACACTTTTTTCCTTATTTGGTGAGGACACAGTTCAGGTGATTTTAGTAACTCGAAACTTAGGCCTAGCTGTCAACCAGAAGCCATGAGCCATGCCAAAAGCTCCCCACCCCCATTCATTCCACTCAACTCACAGAAAGGCTGAGATCCAGATTCCATGAGAGGGCTTCACCATCCCACTCAAGGCTATAAATTCTATAAATTTCCTATAAATTCTATTTTCCTATGATTTTAAAATCAACATATACAACAGAGAACTCGTTATCTTTCCACCTCATTCACTCCCAAGACACTCCCTTCCAAACTTCCCTACTTTTTGCAAAGATATTGTTGCAGTTTGGGGTTCTGGGAACTCCAAAATGTAAGGGTACAGGGCGAGTCTGCCCCTAAAGAATTCGACCACTCAAGCCTTCTTTCAGTCAAAGTAGTAAAGTTTTATTATAACACCAGTAGGGTGGGCAAGATTCCTAGTAAATCTTCAAATATGAAGAAGATAGGACTGATATTTGTATACAAAAAAGACTTTTGAGAAAATCTGGATGGGATTAAGAAGTGGCAAGTAGCCTGTGGTGGGCCAGGTGCAGACAATGAAAGGAGAGCCACAGTGAAAGGGCTGTTAAAAGAATTATTGAGTATCTAGGTAGACTGGGATGGGCCAGATGCCTCAGGCAAAATGCCAGTGTGGGAAAGTTCAGGGGCTTTTAGGGGTCCAGGTCGAATTGCCCCATCAGTACCACCATTCAGTCTCCCAGCATCATATCTGTGGTACTTTATCCTGAACTCCTCACTTACTCCCACCATATATCCATTCGGTTGCCAAAACTTGTCATTTCTACCTTCACTTCTTTCACACTTCAAAGTATCCTGGCCCATCTCCAGTCATCCTGGTAAATACCAGGCCACTGGACCCAGATGGCTCTGGAGGAGAAAGTGAGGCTGGTGACCTTGCACAGCCCTCCTTCATTCAAATCAAAGTCAACTGCAAGTCATGTCATCATTTCCCAGATGTCATGGTCCTCTTAAGAATGGACAAACAAAACAACAATCTTTCATATGGGTATCTTCTCCACTCAGACAATCATCACCCTATCAAGCCCTCATTATTTCTTGACTAGACTCTTACGGCAGCTTCTTAATTGCCTTCCTTGCCTCCTCTTTCCTTCCCACAGGTTATCCTCCACACAGCTTGTGAAAGGGATCTTCTTAAGTAAGGTCAGATCCAGTTACTTTCCTACACAATAACCTCCAGAAGTTTCTTATCATTTCTATTGTTTGACATTCAAAGCTCTTTACAACCTGACTTTACCCTACCTTTTCAATATTATTATACATTACTCCACTTCATGCTCTCTGTGGTCCAACTACATTGACCTTTTCATTGATCTTCACATAAGACACTCTTTCTCCCCTATTTGCAGCTCTTCCCCACAACAGAAATTCATTCCTTTTCACCTTTACCTCCTAGGGTCCTAAATTCCTTTCGTGACTCAGCTCAAGTACAATTCAACATGAAACCTTTCCTGATCCCCACCCCCAGCCCAGATGTTACAGCCCTTACCTTCAAAACTAACATATATAGACATAGGATATAGGATATATCTATATATGTGTATTCTTGTCTCTCCCCTGCCCCACCCCCGCCAGCACGCACCCCATATAAACTCCTCAAGGACAGGGACTATTTTTTAAAATCTTTATATCACTAATACCTAGCATAGTACCTGGTACATAATATAAATGCTTATTCGTTGATTCTTAGATGAAGTAAATGTTAGCCACAAACATACGTCAAAATGTGAACTTGTTATATTTTCCTCCAAATCCTTCCCTCTTCCTAATTTCCCTGCTCCTGTGGTGGGAACCACCATCCTTCCAGTCACATAGGCTCAAAACCTTGCTGTCATCTTTGACTCATCATTCTCTCTCAACCTCCATACCCAATCAGTTGCCAAGTGCTATTGTTTCTACCATCATAATATCTCCCATATGTGCCTGGGCCTCTTCTCTGACACTGCCACCACCCTGTTTCAGGCCTTCTCCACCTCATGCCTAAATTATTGCAATAGCCTTCTGCTTGGTCCCTTGCCTCAGGTCTCTCCCCACTCTCCTCCTTCCTCCACTTATCTCTTGAATTAAGCTTCCTGAAGTGAAAGTCTGACCATATCACCTGTCCTATTCAATCAACTCCAGGGGCTCCCTATTGCCTCTAGGATCAAAAATAAAATCCTATCTTGGGCTCCTAAAGCCCCTAGTAACCTAGCCTCTTCCTAACTTTCCAGTTTTCTTATACATTACCCACCCCCATACTCTGTGATTCAGTGATACTGGTCTTATTGCTGTGCCTGGAACAGGACTCTCCATCTCCTGACTTGGATTATTTTCACTGGCTGTCCCCCATGGCTGGAAGTCTTTCCTTTCCTGCTCTCCTGGCTCTCCCGGCTTCCTTTAAATCTCAGCTGACATCCTACCTTCAACAAGAAATTTATTCTAGTCTTCCTTAATCTTAATGCCTTCCCTCTGAGACGATCCCCAATTTATCCTGTATATATCCTCTTTATACATAGCTCTTTGCACACTCCCTCCCTTTTAGACTATGAATCCCTGGAGAAGAAGCATTATCTTTTGCCTTTCTTTGTACCTCCAGCAATTACACAGCACCTGGCACATAGCAAGTGCTTAAGAAATATTAGTTGACTGTCTGATTGACACAAGCTCACCTTTCTCAATTCAATTAGAATATTTCTAAGGCAGTCCTACTAGTCCCATGAAAGATCTGTCCTAGGCTGAGGGCTCTCTTTTTGGCTTCTGAGGTCCCTGGAGAAACTGGGTTCTTTTTCCTCTGGGACCTAGTTCCATCCTCTGGGCCTTAAATTGAAAGTACACTCTTCCTAGTTATTCCTAGATCCTGCCCACAGACATTTCCTGCTGTGTTTTTTCTATGGTTCTGGGAACTCAGCATATTATTGTGTTCCCTCGAGGAGTTGACACCCTAATCTTAATCAGCATCAACTAGGTTTTTCTCTCACCTACAATCTCTCTGTCTATGTCCCCTTCTCCCCTCCCTCTATGCCCTCCTCCCTCTTCTTTCCTTCTCCCCTTCTCCTTTATTCTCTTTCTTCTTTCCCTTTCCCCCTTCTTGCCTCCTCTTCCCACACTTCTCCCCTTCCCTCTCCTTTCTTTCCTCCCTTTCCTTTCTTCTCCCTCTTCCTTCCTTCTTTTCCCTTCTCTCCTACTCTCTCCTCAATTGTCCTCTTCCTCTCCTTTCTTGCTTCTCTCTCTTTCCTCTCCCTCCCCCCTTTTCCTTCCCCTTCCTCTCTTTTCTCACCCACCACCAGATCTGTAAAGGCCACAAATTTCTTCACAATTCTGCCTCCTAACTATGCCCAAAGGGAAATCAAACTGTGCATACCCTTTTCACTACTAAGTCTGTATCCCAAAGGGATCATTAAAAAGAGAAAAGGACCCACATGTACAAAAATATTTATAGCAGCTCTTTTTGTGGTGGCAAAAAAATGGAAATTGAGGAGATACCCATCAATTGGAGAATGGCTGAACAAGTTTTAGTACACGAATGTAATGGAATATCAGTGTCCTATAAGAAATGACAAGCAGGCAGATTTCAGAAAAACCTAGAAGGACTTACATGAACTGATGCTGAGTGAAATGAGCAGAACCAGAAGAACATTGTCCATAATAACAGCAACATTGTGTGATGATCAACTATGATAGACTTAGCTCTTCTCATCAAAACAATGATTTAAGCCAGTCCCAAAGGACTCATGTTGGAAAATGTTATCTACTTCCAGAGAAAAAACTGATGGAGTCTGAATGCAGATCAAAGCATACTATTTTTGCTTTATTTTTCCCCTTTTGGTCTGTTTCTTCTTTCACAACATGACTTATATGGAAATATGTTTTACATGATTGTACACATGTAATCTATATCAAATTACTTACTGTCTTAGAAGTGGGGAGAAGAAGGAGGGAAGGAGAAAATTTGGAACTCAATTTTTTTAAATGAGTGTTAAAAATAGTCTTTACCTGTAATTGGAAAAAAATAAAGTACTATTAAAAAAAACCAACTTCACCTCTAACACAGTCATGGATTTTTATGGCCCCTTGCAGGACTACAATTCTAGACTGAGGTTTTTCATTACAGCCCACCTTCAATGCCTCCAGCTGCCCTAGACACATCCCCCAAATCCATATGATTTAGGGAGAAGGGACTTTTCACTACAGTGGATTACCCCATACACCCACATGTCTCTGTTTTTGTTCTACAATTAATTCAAACTAAAGGACCACTGCTCTCCATGGCGAGGAGTAAAACTGTTTCTCTGCATTGACAGGTGGAGCCTGTCCTTTTCACCATCCACAGGCCTGCTCTATGAACTATGAATTCTAGATATCTATCTATTGCCTTTGGGAAGACCACTGGGTCTAAAGGTTTTCAGGAACAGCTCTGGAACGCTATTGAATGATACCATTACTCTGACCTAAAACACATGCTTTCTTGAAGCAGGTAAAGTCTTATCTCTGACTCCCAATTTTTGATAATCTCAGTGCTGTAGTAAGGTCCATTAAATTACATGAGATGATTGTTGTTATCTGAGCAACACAGGTACTAAACATTCCATAGATGCCATATTGCTGAGAATTATCTCTGTTTGCAAGAGAGCTGGGTTCATAGATTCAGAGCTGGATGGGACTCTGGAGATCCTGAGGAGACCTTAGGGGAAACGGAGGCCCAAGGAAGTGAAGCAATTTGCCCAAGGTCATATAATTATTAAGTGACAAAAGCAGGGTGTGAACATCAGTGTCCTTTCTCCTGCCTCTCATCCTTCCATGAGGCTAGAGGTCCTATCAGAGAAGGAACCCTGTCTTCCTGAAACTCTATGTCTCTTCCCAACCCTTAAAATATTGCTCTGTGCATAGTAGATATTTTAAAATTGTTTATTGAATAATAACTCAGATAATGTATTATCCTTTGCCAAACACTTTGCTTACAACAGCCCTATGAGGTATGAGGTGGTGGGGGAGAAAAGAGAGGAAGGGGAAGGACAAGGAGGGAGGGAAAAGAAAGAGAGAGAAGCAAGAAAGGAGAGGAAGACATACCCAATGCATATATTATTACATGCATTTTACAGATGAGTGAATCAAGGCTCTATGATTTTGAAGACTACTCTGCACACAATAGATAGTTTAAAATCACTTATTAAATTACAACTCATGCTCATATAATTTATTAAGCATTAAAAAACATTTCACTCACAATAGCCCCATAAGTTATGAGTGGTATATTATTATACCCATTTTACAGGCAGTGATATTGAGACTCTAAGACTTGTCCATAGTTACAAAGCTGGTAAATATTACAGCCAGGATTGGAATTTAAGTTTTTGGATTCTATAATTCTTTGTACTACATCACACTGCTTCCTTATGAATGCTCTATAATACAGAACACTGGTTATTTCACAGTGAACAGAAACATTTACTTGCCAGAGGAAAAAAGAAGACATTCCTAATAGCAAACAGAAGAATTGTTGTTACTTAATACCATCTGTAAGATCCCCCTTCCTGCTGGTGTCCTCCATTCCACTGATAAATTCATTGTTGGAATTGTCACTATAGACTGAATTAACCAAGCCCTCTCTGGCCAGATTTTTTCCCTGGTGGAGTCCCTTGGCAAGTCTGGGTGTAAGACAGATGCTACTATTGTAATAAGGCCAGTGGTGGCTCAGTGAGTAAAGAATGCCAGGCCTGGAGTCAGGAAGTCCCAAACTCAAATTTGACCTCAGCACTTACTAGCTGTGTGACCCTGTGTGAGACATTTAACCTCTGTCTGCCTTGGTTTCCTCAACTGTAAAAATGGAAATAGTAATAGCATCTACCTCTCAGAGCTATTGCGAGAATCAAACAAAATAACATTTGCAAAAAGCACTCAGCACTGTGCCTGGCAATATATAAATGTATATTCCCTTCTCTCCCTTCCTTCCCCAGTGATTGAGGCAAAAGGTTCAGCTTAAGAGAAGTGTAGGCAACGGTATTAATTCTCTCTGTTTTGTTCGAATTGGTTTCAACCCTGACACCATGCATAGACTTGTATCATAGCAATTGTGTGTTTGCCTCCCTCACAACTTAGCAACCATTTGAGACTTTTATTGGAAGAAGAAATGTTTGGTAGAGGTAGACCACCTCTGGAAATACAGTGTGCAGGTCAGAGAGTCATGGAACTACCCAAGTTTCATTAGTGACATTTTTGGCCACCCCTTACCACAGCAACAGAGTCTCTGGTTGAAGTAATTTCATTAGCTCAGTGGACCTGGTACATTACTCATATGCCAAAGGTAAGACTCAAAGTCTGATAGAAAATCAGTGAAACATAAAACTTTTATCTATAATTAAGTATAGACTGGAATTGAAACCACAAAATATAACTATGACATCTCACTGTTATTTTAAATACTGTATTCCTCCTTCGATCTATATTCTAAAAATGTAAAGGCCCAGAAACCACAGAACCATATGGTTTACTTGTCTCACCCCTTGTTCAGGAGCAGTTATTCCACTTGGCTATTAGGCAGAGGACTTTGGAAGTTTGTAACAATTCTCATTTGGATGGTGCTTGAGAATTTGACAGATATACCATTTTTCTTAACAAAGCAAGGTTTAAAAAAAATTTAATAAGACGCTGTTGCTCAGTCATGTCTGACTCTTCATGACTCTATACGGGATTTTCTTGGCAAAGATACTGAAGTGGTTTGACATTTCCTTCTCTAACTCATTTTACAAATGAGGAAATGGAGGCAAACAGGGTTATGTGAATTGCCAAGGGTCACCCAACTAGTAAATGTCTGAGGCCAGATTTGAAATCAGGAAGAGGAGTCTTCCTGACTCCAGGCCCAACACTACCCACTGCGTCATCTAGCTGCCCCAGTAACTTTATAAGTGATAATCAAAATTTATTCAGAAAATAGTCCAAAAAGACCAAAATAAGTGGCTTATAATACAATCGGAAAGGTTGTTTCTAGTTAAATAAACTCTTTTGTTGTCAGTGACAACTAGGGTCCATTATCTCTGCATGAGTGAGGCAAGTTTGAAGAACAGATGTTCCCAGAAATCTTTGCATAAACAATATCTTCCATAAACTTCCTTATGACACTGTTGTCTCCCCATGGTTCCTGTTTCTAGAGAACTAGGAGACGTTCCTGTTCTACTCCTCTTGGCACAATGTATATGGATTTCCCCTTTCTTCCCTCAGGACTGAGTTCAGGGAAAGCAACCTATCCTAAGTTTGGTAATGACCCAAATACATTTCCTTTCTGTTATCTCTCACTTATGCTTTCCTGCTCCCATTACTAATTTGGGAGATTTCCTGCCCATACCCAGATTTGGTTCTAGATACTCCACCCATCTCTTAGTCCATACCAGGGGGTGGGATGAACTGGTATACTAGTGATCCCTTGTACTCTTCTCAGAGAACACAATATCAACCCTAATAAAATAAACTTAAAAAGGAATAATATTCTAGTGATGTTTCTTTCTTCTCTGGTTGTTACTCCAATAAATTTTCCAGACCACCCCTCTACCTAACTATACTTCTTCCTTATCTGGTAAAGAGTACAGATTTTTTTCTCTTTCAATATTTTATTTTTTTAATTACACATAAAAATTTTTAACATTTTTTAAAATTTTGAATTCCAGATTATCTCCCTCCCCCCTCCCAGAGACAGCAAGCAATTTAATATAAGTTTTACATGTGCAGACATGCAAAACATAATTCCAACCAATTTGCAACCATGTTGCAAAAGACAGACTAAAACAAAGTTTAAAAAAAGGTGAGCAACAGTATGTTTCTATCTGCATTCAGACTCCATCAGTTCTTTCTCTCAAGGTGAATAGTATATTTCATCATGAGTCCTTTGGAATTGTTTTAGATCATTGTTTATACTAGCAGTCATTCACAGTTGAACGTCATACAATGTTGCTGTTACTGTGTACAATGTTCTCCTGGTTCTACTAACTTCACTTTGCATCAATTCGTGCAAGTGTCTCCAGGTTCTTTTCTGAAAGTATCCTGCTCATCATTTCTTATAGTACAATAATATTCCATCACAATCATACACCACAACTTGTTCAGCTACTCCCCAATTGATGAGTATCCACTCAATTTCTAATTCTTTGCCACCACAAAAAGAGCTGCTATAAATATGTTGTACATATAGGTCCTTTTTAAGATCTCTTTTAGATACAGACCTAGCACTGTTATTGCTGGGTCAAAGGGTATATGCCATTTTATTGCCTTTTGGACGTAGTTCCAAATTGCTCTTGAGAATGGTTGGATCAGTTCACAACTCCACCAACAGTACATTACTGTCCTGATTTTTCCACATCACCTCCAACAATTTGTCATTTTCTTGTCACTAGCCAGTCTGATGGGTTTGAAGTGGCATCTCAGAGTTGTTTTAATTTGCATTTTTCTAATCAAATGATTTAGAGCATTTTTTCTTATGACTATAGATAGCTTTAATTTCTGTCTCTGAAAATTTCCTGTTCATGTACTTTGACCATTTACCAATTGGTGAATGGCTTGTAGTCATAAATTTGATGCAGTCCTCTACATATTTGAGAAATGAGGCCTTTATCAGAGAAACTTCTTGTGAAAACTTTTCCCAGTTTTCATCTTTCCTTCTAATCTTGGCTGCATTGGTTTTGCTTGTGCAAAATCTTTTTAATTTCATGTAATCAAAATTATCCATTTTGCATCCTGTAATGCTTTCTATTTCTTGTTTGGTCATAAATTCTTCCCTTACCCAAAGATCTGACTATTCTATACTTCCCTAATTTAATGAGCACAGGTTTTCAAGTCCAGAGTACCTGGGTTTAAATCCTGACTCTCTTATTTACTAACTGTATTTACTTGGCTAAGTGTCTTAACCTCTCTGAACCTCAGTTTCCATATCTGTAAAATGGGGATTAAAATAACTGTACTTCTTCTTTCACAGGGATATTGTTAAGAAAGTGCTTTATAAAGTACTATGTAGATTTTTATCTATCATTACTTGTCACTTGCTTTCCTTAGCTGAGCTATACTTTCAAAAATATAGAATGGTCTAGATATCCTCTCAACTTCAGCTGCAATTGAACTCACAGAAAACATAGCTGTCCAACTTTCTTTTTATTTATCTGACTTTCTCATCTAATCAAAAGACTATTTGATGATAACTAATAATCAAAAGAAACACAAAATACAAACAACTGGCAAAAAATAATTAAAAGCAATAAAAGTCAATCCCTCCACAAAGAAATATGGAAGAATAGATACACTAATTCATTGTTGGTGGATAGGACAGTATATATATTAAAAGTATATATTAGAAGTTCTCTGGAAAGCAATAGGACAGTATATATTAAAAATCATATTTTTTTATTCCGTAATCCATTTGTTGGGAATATACCCTGAAAGTGTTATCAAAAGCAAAAAAACAAAACAAAACAAAACAAAAAAAACAAAACAAGGCTATCTGTTCAAAGATTTATATAATAATATTATATGTGTTATAAAAGCAAAAAAACTGGAAATGACCTAATTGCCCAGGCATAAAGGAATGCTTAAATGAATTGTGATACATGAATGTGATAGAATGCTGTATCACAATTGAGACTGGCAAGCAAAGAATACAAAGAAATATGGAAATACCTTTATAAAATATTTGTTGTTGTTCAGTTATTTCAGTCATATCTGACTCTTTGTGATCACATTTGGCTTTTCTTGGCAAAGATATTAGAATGGTTTGCCATTTCCTTCTCCAGCTCATTTTACAGACAAGGAAATTGAGGCAAACAGGGTGAAGTGACTTGCCAAAGGTCACATAGCTAGTCACTGTCTGAGGCCAGATTTGAACTCAGGAAGATGAGTCTTCCCGACTCCAGACCCAACATTCTACCCAGTGTACCACCTAGCTTACCCCTTATGAAACATTGCCCACTGAGAAAAATGGAAGTAGAAAATATAGTACATGCTAACTATAATCACATAAGAAGAAAAATGAAGGAAAATGAATGGACAAAGAATCCACATGGGGAGAAAAGGGAGAAAATGAAAAACTGTTGTGATATCTTATTCACTGAAGTTAATTCATTCAATTGTGAAGAGTCAATATGCAAGCTTAGTTGATTATATTTATTTTTCTGCATTTTGATCAGGCATCACATGTGGCTCTATCCAAGAAAAGTTCCATTCTTCTTAGCAAGAGAATGAGAGGTCTCACTGGCCCTCCAAGGCTTCCATTAGCTACCCGATTGGTCTCTTTCCTAATAGGATTAGAAAACTATAAACCCAGTGAGCCACACAAATATTTCTAACCACCACTGACACATGAACAGGACTACATTTGGAGAACGAAAACCAAATGATGCTGGGAGTAGACGTTTAACCTTCTGGGGCCTCAGTTTCTTCATCCGTAAAATGAATGGGCTAGACTAAATTACCTCCAAAATCATTTTCTTACCTAAATCCTATGATGTAGTTCTATTTTCTCCAAAGTCATTTCTACCTCTCATATTTCATGACTACTATTTCATTCATCTATAATGCTTTTATCAGCTGAGTATGTAGATATGCACAGCACCCTCTCTAGGGCTACTTCTCCAACTCTAACTTGCATAGGTGGACCAGGTCTCCAAAAAAGAGGTGATTACTATATCCCAAAGATTTCCAGGAGTCCCCCTTAGGGAATAAAGCTTCTAGTGATGTTGCTTATGAGCCCCACCACTGTACTTCTATTGATTATCCTCAGTAAACTTTTAGAAAAGGTATTTAATAAGGTGACATAATAAGAATCATAGGTACAAAATATTCCACAAAAATTGAGGGGACATGATTCATTTCCCCTGACCCTTACAGACACAAAAAATCCCTGGTGAGAGTGTCCTCAAACTTAAAGTACAAAAGGTAGTGATAGGTCCTGGTTACCTAAAGTCCTTTTCTCTGTTTATAAAGTGTTCATCAAGTTCCCCTTAGTTATGATTCTCTGCTGGAGTCCAGAGATGAGTGCCTTGGTATGTTCATCTCAAGTTTGTTGCTCAGTCACTTCCTATATAAAATTCAACTTCACAAGTAGATGGTGAAAGAGGAATGAATGGAGAACAGTTTTCTGAAAAAAGATCTGGTGGTTTTAGGGGATTATGAGCTCAATATTAGTCAACAATGTGATATGGCATTTGAGAAAATCAATGGTATCTTAGACTAAACAACAGAAGCATGGTGTCCAGAACTGGGGAGGTGATAGTGTTCATCTACACTCAGGTCCGGTCTGGAGTATAGTTTTCACTTTGGGGCATCACATTTTAGGAAGGACATTGATGAAGAATGTC
Source organism: Phalanger gymnotis (assembly GCA_028646595.1). Classification (NCBI taxonomy): domain Eukaryota; kingdom Metazoa; phylum Chordata; class Mammalia; order Diprotodontia; family Phalangeridae; genus Phalanger; species Phalanger gymnotis. The sequence continues at coordinate 127,199,606 of CM053622.1, read as the reverse complement.
CAGAATAGGATGACTATAATAGTGAAGAACCTCAAGTTCATACCATATAAGAATCAGTTGGAGTAACTGGAATATTTTGACTGGGAAACAGCACACAGGGACATAACAGTCATCTTTGAGTATTTCAATGGTAGTCACAGTGAAAAAGGTTTAGATTCATTTTTTCTTGGCACCAGAGAGAAGAACTAGAAGCAACAAGTAGAAGCTATGAAAAGGTAAATTTAGGCTTGACATATGGCCATAGGATCTGGAGTTAGAAGGTGCTTTAGAGGTCATCTAATTCATTTAAACCAATTCCTTCATTTAATAGATGAAGAAAACGATACACAGAGAGATTGTTAAGAATCTTGCCCAAGGCCACATACTTAGTAAGTGGAAGGGCTAGAATTTGAACCTAATCCCCAAATCTAACACTCTATGAATTGCAAAAAACAGACAAAAAAGACCCTTTGTAACAAGTATAGTTATCCAAAAGTATAACATAATGTCATGGGAGATAATGGTTTCCTCAACATTCTAGCTCTTTGAGTAAATGTTGGTTTACCAATAGTCAGATATGTTGGAGAGGGGAATTTTGTTCAGGTGTGGGCATGATTAGGTGGTTTCTGAGATCCTTCCAACTCTTAAGATTTTGTGATTGTATGAAGACCACCCTCCCCCTTTCTATCATCTATCCTCTGGAAGAATTTCTCCTATTCTCATCACTGTTTAGTTCAAGGCTTCTTAAACTTTTTCCACCCATGACTCCTGTTCGCCTTGGGCAGTATTCATTGATGTTGCCTGGCCTGAGGACATGCACAGTGCAAAGTGGGCATGCTTTGTATTCAGAATCAAGGCTGCAGTGAAACTACCCTGTGGAGCACAGGCAAGTGCTGCCAGAAACACCTTGGATTCATTTTGCATTTGATTTTTAATTAATCTTTGGTTGTTGTACATTCAAAAACTTTTTGCCATTGCCAAATTTTCTGAAACCACACATGGGGTGGATATCCACAGTTTAAGAAGTACCACTTTAGTCAACCTTTTCTGGAGTTTTCTCCCCCTTTGTATCTTTTTTAAAGTTCGGTGAAGAAAACTATACCTGATGATGCATGAGTAGAAACCACATAGTTTCATATAAGAATGGTTAATGCTTTCTATTTGGGAAAAAAAAAATGACTGTGGAATCATAGATTTAGAGTTGGAAGGGACCTAAAAGACCATTGAGTCCAATACCTTCATCCTGTGATGAGGAAACTAAAGCTGAGAGAGTTAGGTCATTTATCTATTGATACAACCAGTATCAATATCAATACAATCAGTAGCTGAGACAAGATTGGGACTCATAGTTCTCCTGACTCTAAGCCTAACATCGAGGCCCTCTGTTGCTTAGTTGTGAAATTGAAAATATTGTTTACTTTCAAACCCTTCCCAATGTATCCCAGTACTTTATTGGCCCTCTTGGATATAACGCCCCTGAGATATCTATGCTGCACAATAACTGACAGTTCAGAGCCCATCATCTTTTCTGTTTTCTGATGCATCTGGGATTTTAACCCAATCAATTATTCTATTAAGAAGCATTTATGCAGTGTCTATTATGTGTCAGGCTCTATGCTAGGTACTGGGGCTATAAAAATCTGAATGAAACAGTCCCTGCCTTCAAGGAGATCACATTCTATTGAGGGAAATATATGTATATACATATACATGTAACTACAATCTAACTGGGGTAGGGAGGGTGACAGTAGCAACTGGAGAGATCAGAAGCAGCCTCATACAAGACTTTGGTTTTGATCTGAGCTTTGAAAAGAGCTAGGGATTCTAAGAGTCTATTCTGGGCTGAGCCTGACTCAAGCTGTCCCCTAGTAACGTAGATCCAATTAAGACCTTCAATAGTTAATAAAAGTGGGTTGATTTAGCGTACTGTGTTAAAATTGTATCTTCTTCTGGTCTCTCTGACCACCCCATTTTCTTTTCAGCATAAAAAATTTATAAGTAGCCAGTATAAAGTAGCAATAGTAGGAAGTAAGATTGCAAAGGAGAACCTAGAAGTCATATACAAACTATCCCAAAGATCAAAAGAGCATCCTTTACAAATACAATACAGTATTAACCAAAAGTCATGATCTGGCAATATGCACTAAATCAAGAGAAGCCATCTAGACTTTGCTGGAAGGGCTTTTTGTCCCTATGATATGTAAATCTCAGACAAGTTCCAGACATCAGCAGTAAGACTAGTAAAACACCAAGTTGTGCTGATAACCAAGATGATGTAAATATGCTAACTTTCAAGTTTTAACAACAGCTTTGAGATGATGTGGATATGCTAATGAACTAACCCCAAGGTGGTGCAGATAGGAGTTAGTCTGTTTCTCTGTAACAGCAAGCAAAGTGGGACTTTTCACCATTTTTTTCTTTTGGAGTGCTTCTTAGCACTAAGGCAATCAAGTGCCTTTGACTGAGCCTTGCCTTTGTTGTGGGAAGACCCACATCCTTTTGCTAATTAGGTCACCAGAGGTGTGAAGCCCTTGAGAGGTGTGAACCATTGGGGCCCTAAAAAAGAGTTTATGTACTCTGAGGTTAGGATTTTGTTTTGGGGCTCACTCATTGGAAGAGTATTAGTATGGAGACTCTGGGTAGCCTTTAAGGAGCCCCCCAGCTTTGAAAAACCCAGATGTTGGTGCTTCTCTTTGGTTAACTATGTATGTAATGTCTTGGTCAGACAGCTAGAAGCCCTGTCTGTTGATTTGTGTTTCTTTGCTCTGTTTATATTTTCTCCGTTTGTAATTTCTGTTTTTATTTGCTCTGAAGTTCAGGATGCTGACTTTTCCCCCTGAACTAAGTGAATGATATATGCATGTTTAATTAAAGTGAGATTGTAAACCCATTAAAGTTGCTTTCCTTAGAAAAGCAAATCAAAGAACTTGTGCTAGTAGCCCTTCTGTGTGCTGGTGTTATTGGTCTTACACAGCCACAGTAGCAGCAAGTAGCATTGTTGTTGCATCCTCCCAAAAAATCTATAAAAATGAAACCTCGAACTCCTGTCATTGACCCTCCCTCCCAGCCTACCCCAGCCCTCTTCCATCTCCATTGGGTCCATGCTGCTGAGTACACCCAACTCTAATCCATGGTTATGTAAGTGAATGATACTGTGCCTCTCCCCTCTCCTCTTCTTCCCCCACTGCCTGTCTTTCTTCACCACCCGATCCCCATGCTGTTTGCCTCTGAACCCCTTTTCGCTGCTTGTTACTATACCTTCTGTGTGCCTGTTCATCCCTACACTCTCTGTGCCTTATTAAAGTATGGTTGTAGCCTCACTTCCTGCTGCCATCATGGTCTTTTCCTGTGAGCATCCAAAGAAGCAGGCACGCCTGCTCCATTTCATAATTCCATAAATTAATTACCAATTCACAAAGCACAGAAAGGACATTCAACAAAGACATGGGTAGGCCTTAGGTGAATAGGAAGGCACTGTCAATATAGCCTGAGTCATTAGGAAGCTGAGTCAACAAGTATGTGGCTTGAGCCTTAGTAACCTAGGACAATCAAGACTTGGGAAGAGTTTTTTTGGCTTTTAGGGAAAAAATTCACTTAATCTGGGGTTTAGGGGAAGAATATAACAATTACATCAGAACCCATGGTCTCGCTTCATTCTATAAGTAGAGTGAGAATTTTCCCCAAATATTTTATGATCATGACGGCAGCCTTCATCCACTTACACAGACTGATAAAAGCTCCTGCATTTTGTTCTTATCTACTTACAATCTATCCTTTGCTATCAACTATGGGCTCCTGCTTCCTGCTCATTTCTAAGAATGTCTTTTAAAAATTAGACCGTAAAGCCAGCACTGGCAGTCAGAACAATCCCCAGCATCCTCAGTCCTCAAGTTGCCAATGGAACACACACACACACACACACACACACACACACACACACACACACACAGCCCATATCCCCCTCATATAGCTGTTCCCTGCAGCATTTCATAGCCATGTTAGGAAATGAGGACTTGACGAGGATGAGATGAAAGACCTGAGAATGCTTATTCTGAAGAAGAGATAACTGTCTTTAGGTATTTGAAGGGTTATCATGTGGTGGACAACCATATGGATTGACCTGCTCTGCTCGGCCCCAAGAGGTAGGATCAGAAGCAATGAGTGGAAGACTCACAGAGACAGATTCAGACTTGATATCAGAAAAAACTTCCTAACAATTAGAGCTTTCCAAAAGTGAGAACAGGCTAGAGGTGGTGGAGGCCTTGAAGCAGAGGCTGGGCATCCCTTGTCAAGAGTGTTGTAGTAGGAAGGCTGTTGTTGAGAATGGGCTGGACCATAAGTACACTGGGTTCACTTCTATCTCTGAAATTTTCTTATTCCACCATTCTTCAAAACTGAAGTAACTGGTTCACTCAGTGGAGCAGCTCTCTCTCCAGAGCAGACTTACCCAAGCCAAGTCTTATAGCAAAGATTCAGGAATCAGATGGAAGGTGGAAACGTTTTCCTCAATCTTTGTATAAGAGGATACACTGCTTAAAAATTCTCAAGAGTGAGAAGCATAACTAAGTGGTGTCTGTATGGGATGACCTTCTGATGGTTTCTACACAGTCAACCTATACTTATGGGGTTCAATAATATGGGAGGAGATATGAAAAAAAAATATTCTACTCTCTCTGCCAAAGTGGGTACATTGCTAGCCCTTCTGGACAGAAAGGAAAGTCAAGTTTTCCCACAGGTCAGTCAATCAATAAACACTATTCACCTATGTGCCAGATACGTGCTAAGCTCTGGTAGAGCTTAAAAAAAGGTAAAAGTATCTTCCCTCCAAGAGCTAAAATTCTAATGGAGGAGACAACTTGCACATAAGTATGTACGAATAGGTCCTCTTTTCTAATTTATTCATTATCTTTTCAGCATTTCTTCATTCCCTCTCCATCCAATTTTCTAATATCTCTTTGCTTACAAAAAACAAAACTTTAAAGTTTCTCAGTAAGTGTCCTTCTGAGCCTGAGTTATGGTTGTGATTGGAGGATGACCTCTGGAAAGGAACAGAAGAGATAACGTTCTTTTCTGTAGCTCACAGTTTCTACACTTGACAAAAGCTCCAATTCTATAGTTTCTATGCTTGCCTCCCAAATATGGTGCTGATGTTTTAGTTATATCTTTGAATGAAAATAAATGAGAGCAGTAAAAATGTCCTTTTTCTAAACTTCAATAATTCAGTCTTTTTGTGATCTTACCTATGACAAAGGTTAAAATACCAGCAACAACAACAACTAATGTTGGTGTTCTTCCAACTTCAAGATGCCTCTGACTCACTGTAGAGTAACCAATAACAGCCTTCCGGTTCATGGGTCCCTCTGAAGGTCCTTATTATTTTCTTCGGATCTTATATGGTTTGCAGCAACAGTTTGTCAGTTCTTGGAATTGTTTTCATTTTCACTTCACTTTCCTTTGTTTTTTGGTGCAACTGATCCTATTTCATTTGGGGCTTGAATGATCCTTGAAACTTTTACTTTCCCACCTCAACAGCTGCTATGCTATCTCTAAAAGTCATAGGCAAGATACTTATACATCTCCTCAGAATAATATAAATTTTGTAAAACCACAGAATTAAGAACCCAACAAAGGAGAGCAATGAAACTAGTGCATTGTGGAATGAAATTAAGCACCCGACTGACAGAAAAATAACTAAAGGTGGAGAAACCCATTTTCATCTGATTAAAATCAGAGGTCTTGAAGCAATCTAGTATCAGTAGAAGCCCATGCATGCATGAAATGAAGGCATGTCAGATTAATGTTTGTCCCAAGTAATTCACCATGCTACTGAGAATTAGATCATGCCAAAATCATAGCAAAGATTGCTATTCATTCCATCAATAAATATTGATTAAACACCTATTTGCCTAGTACTTTCAATGACAAATACAGTGCCTTGTACATACTAAATGTTTGATAAGTAGTTATGGGCTCCAGTCCCAACCCTGCCACCTACGAATTGGCAACTTTGACTTTAAGCAAATCACCACCCACCTTTGGTCCTCAGTCTTCTCATTTGCAAAATGAAGCAGTTATCATAGCTCATAAATTATAGGTCTAGAGTGGGAATGCACCTCAGAAGGCATCCATTTTAACCTCTTCACTTTTTCAAATAAAGAGAAAGTGTGTTCTCACATAAGAGGCTCTCTACTCCAGGGAAGTCACTGGTTGTTCTCCATGCCTGGAAGGCTTTTCCTTCTCCTCTCAATCTCCTGGCTTCCCTGGCTTCACATTACAGCTAAAATTAAACCTTTTACAGGATGCCTTTCCCAAGCCTTTTTAATTCTAGTGCCTTCCTTTTGTTGATTATCTCTAATTTATCCTGTAATGGATCTATCTATAAGTATAGATATACAAATATATTTATAAATGCTTACATATATATATGTGTGTGTTTATAGTTATGTAACTATATTTGTAAATATAAATATAAATATAGATAGATATGATATATCTTGTTTGTATGTAGTTGATTACATGCTGTCTCCTCCATTAGACTATGAACTCCTTGGTAGCAGGGAATGTCTTTGCTTTTCTTTATGTCCCTGCCACTTAACACAATGCCTGGCACATAGGAGGCACTTAATAAATGTTTATTTACTGACTGACTAAAGAATCTTTACAAGGCAAGTCTGCTGAAACCGTAACTCAACCTGAAGAAGAAACAAAAAGCAACATGTATCAGGCAAGTCAAACTATCTTCTACCTTTCACCAAGTCCTCTCCTTAGACCTCCATGGAAACAGCTCAGGCCCCTGGCACTGTACTATGGCTAGGAATAAAAATACAAGCAAAAAGAAAGACAGGCCCTACCTTTAAGGAGCTTACATCCTAATGGGACACAAAAGAGAGCTGAAAAGGAGGAGGGGAGTAGAAGGGAGAAAGCACTTGGTCGGAGGCTGGTGGCAAAGAGTATAGTCAGAAGCACAGCTGGGAGAAGAATGAGACATGGCAACCTTGTCTGGTCCCTAAAATGGAAGCCCTGGAAGGAATTCATCAATGAGAGAAGAGGCCAGCATAGTAGAGGGAGGTTCCAGAGTGAGAAAGCCCCAGGCACTGAGGGAAGTTGCTGAGTGAAAAGGAAGCTGAATCATAGTGTCAAAATCCATAGAGTCAGAAGCATAGCCAGGAAAGGGAAAGAGGTGTGACTAGCCTGGGCCCTTTGGTACCCAAAATGGAGGCCCCAGAAGGAATTCACCAATGGAAGAAGACAGCTGGCATGGCAGAGGGATGTTCCAAGACTCTTCCCACTAATATGCCAAAAGCAGAGAAATGGGTCTGTATATCAACAAAAAAGGGTGCAGTGTCAAGGAACAAGAACCAGACTTGGCAGCAGCAGAAGTTTGAATCCTGGCTCTGCTACTCTTAGCCTCTGTAGCCAAAGGCAAATCACTTAGCTTCCACAGGCACAGTTCTCTCATCTATGAAATGGGAGAATGATTATCCTCATACTACCTACTTCAGAGCACTCCATAAACATTATTCACGTTCTCTCTGTACTTAGAACATAAAGGAAAATCAAACTGAAAAGTTAGATCATAGTTCTTAATCTGGGGTCTATGAACTTTAAAAAGATTTTTTGATGGCTATTTCAATGTAATTGGTTTCTTTTTTGTCCTATGTTATATTTTATGCATTTAAAAACATTCTCGTCCATGACACAGAAGTTGGGAAGCTCTGCTTTAGCTACGGGTATGCCTATTGGTTTTTGGAAATCTCGAAAGAGTTGGTCAGGATTATTTTACCAGTATACAAGTTTTTGACTGCTTATTTAACACACCAATAGTGGCAAAGGGGCCAAAGTCTTTTTTTTAAGTAAGTTTTTATTAATCTTTCTTGTTTCTTACATCACCACAGAATTCCATGTCTCCTTCCTTCTCCCCCTCCCAAAGAGCCGTCCCATACAGCAAAGTGGTTTTTTTTTAAAGAAGAAAAACAAAAGTCAGCATAACTGATCAATACGTTGAAAAAGTCCTTAAACATGTACAATGTGTAAAACCCATGGACTTCCCACCCCCACCAAGGGGTAGATTGTGGATGTCTTCTCATCTCTCTTTATTCAAGACCTGCTTGATCTTTATAAATCTATTACATTTATTTTTGAATTTTTGGTGTGTGATTGTTTTTTTTTCTATTTACATTGTTGTAGTTACTGTGCATAGTTTTCTTGGCTTTGCTTACTTCACTCTTCATCAGTTCATATAGATCTTTCCATGTTTCTCTGTATTCGTAGAGTGAGAAATGAACCCAGGGATGCGGAAATCCCAAACCAAAGGAGAAATGAACCCAGGGATGTAGAAATCCCAAACCAAAATTCCCAAGGCAAGGCTGCCTGGAATGAATTCGCGGGCCCAAGCATTCAAGTCAAGGAGGCAAAAATTTATTACGCTTCAAGTAAATAAAGCAGGCAAGAGTTCTTAGGGAACCTGCAACCATACAGGCCTACAGGGAAAGTTTAAGTACAAGATTCAGGGGTGAAATTTATCAATTAGGTGTTTTGGGGTGGGATCAGGGAGTGGTCAAGGCATGATTAGGGGTTGGTCAGTTCTTAAAGGAACATGTACTTTTTGTATCTACTGCGCAGGTATCTTACCCAGAGTTCACTGGGAAATAGCACAAAGGGGGGCTACCCGGTGTTGTGGTTTTGCCTGTGAAATGTCACTAAGTCACCAAAAGTTCATGGTTGACTGGGAATATCTAGGCAGATTCCATCATGTGTCTTGTTAGACAAGATTAATGTAAGGGAGTATACATTTGACTATGTCTAGGATACATGTTAGACTCAGTGTATGGTCAGTTATCAGCATCCTGAATCAATCTACGATTGGGCATAGCTGCTTACTGAGGAAGAAGCAGAGATAATTTTGGAGCACACTGTCCTTTAACTAGAGAGGCTGCCTGGGAGGGGTTGGAGCCAAGATGGCGTTTGGAAAGCAGGGACTAGCATGAGTTCTCCACCAAGTCCCTCCAAAAACCTATAAAAAATGGCTCTGAACCAATTCTAGAACTGCAGAACCCACAAAATAGCAGACAGAAGCAGGGCTCCAGCCCAGGACAGCCCAGGTGGTTGCTGGGTGAGGTCTTTTGCACACGGAGCTGGGAGCAGAGCAGAGCAGAGCCCAGTGTGGGCTGCACGGACCAACCAGACCAGGAGCCAGATGGAGCGTGCCCTAGCACCCTGAATCAGTGAGCTGCAGCAGTTACCAGACTTCTCAACCCACAAACACCAAAGACAACAGAGAAGGTTAGTGGGAAAAGCTGCTGGGAACAGAGTGAAAGAAGGAGTTCACAATTCGGCCACTGCCCCAAGGGTAGTGGAGGTAGGGCAGCTACAGAACTAGAGCTGCAGTTGCTTCTGGCCCCAGGCTCACCTGGTGGGAGGAATTAAGTAGTGGATCAGAGCAGGAGTGCAGAGCCTGCTGAAGATCTAAGTCCAGTGCAGGTTGGGAGTTCTTGGGGAAGGAGGAGTGCTGCTGTGACAGAGCTAGCTATAATAGCTCTGAAATCAACAGTGCATCCTCCCAAGCTTGGAACATAGTACTCTTTACTCTACAAGCAGTCATACCCCACTGAAAAACTCAAGGGTCAAGTAAGTTGCCTGGGAACATGGCCAGGCAGCGAAAACGCACCCAGATTCAGTCTCAGACTTTGGAATCTTTCTTTGGTGACAAAGAAGACCAAAACATACAGCCAGAAGAAGTCAACAAAGTCAAAGAGCCTACAACAAAAGCCTCCAAGAAAAATATGAACTGGTCTCAGGCCATGGAAGAGCTCAAAAAGGATTTGGAAAAGAAAGTTAGAGAAGTAGAGGAGAAATTGGGAAGAGAAATGAGAAGGATGAGAGAAAACCATGAAAAACAAGTCAATGGCTTGCTAAAAGCGACCCAAAAAATACTGAAAAATACACTGAAGAAAACAATACCTTAAAAAATAGACTAACT
>CM053622.1:127066429-127171483 GCA_028646595.1 Phalanger gymnotis | reverse complement strand
GTATTTTTTTGGTTCTCCTTTAGCAAGTTCTTGACTTGTTTTTTATGGTTTTCTCGCATCCTTCTCATGTCTCTTCCCAATTTTTCCTCTACTTCTCTAACTTGCTTTTCCAAATCCTTTTTGAGCTAGCTCTTCCATGGCCTGAGACCAGTTCATGTTTTTCTTGGAGGTTTTTGATGTAGGCTCTTTGACTTTGTTGACTTCTTCTGGCTGTATGTTTTGGTCTTCTTTGTCACCAAAGAGAGATTCCAAAGTCTGAGTCTGAATCTGAGTCTGTTTTCACTGCCTGGCCATGTTCCCAGCCAACTTACTTGACCCTTGAGTTTTTCAGCAGGGTATGACTGCTTGTAGAGTAAAGAGTATTATGTTCCAAGCTTGAGGGGATGCGCTGTTGATTTTAGAGATACTTCTATACAGACAGCTCTGCCACAGCAGAACTCCTCCTTCTCTAAGAACCCCCAACCTGGACCTGACAAAAATCTTAAGCAGGCTCTGCACTCCTGCTCTGATCCTCCACTTAATTCCTCCCACCAGGTGGGCCTGGGGCCAGAAGTAACTGCAGCTGTAGTTCTGTAGCTGCACCACCTCCTCTGCCCCTGGGGCGGTGGCCAAACTACGAACTCTGTCCCCCGCAGCTTTTCCCACTAACCTTCTCTGTTGTCTTTGGTGTTTGTGGGTTGAGAAGTCTGGTAACTGCCACAGCTCACTGATTCAGGGCGCTAGGGTCCATACTGCCCGGCTCCTGGTCTGGTTGGTCCTGCCGCTGCCCATGCTGAGCTCCGCCCCCTGCTTCGTGCGCGATAGACCTCATCCAGCGACCATCCAGGCTGTCCTGGGCTGGATCCCTTTTTCCCTCTGCTATTTTGTGGGTTCTGCAGTTCTAGAATTTGTTCAGAGCCATTTTTACAGGCTTTTGGAGGGACCTGGCAGGGAGCTTACACGAGTTCCTGTTTTCCAGCCGCCATCTTGGCTCTGCCCCCAAGAGAATTTTTTTAAAAAGGAAAAGAACTAGTTCTTTTTGAGGTGGCAAAAAACTGGAAGTTGAGGGGATGCCCATCAATTGCGGATTGGCTGAACATCCTGTGTTATATGATTGCACAGCAATATAGAATATTATAGTGCTGTAAGAAATGACAAGCAGGATGTTCTCAGAAAAACCTGGAAAGACTTATATGAACTGATACAAAGTGAAATGAGCAGAACCAGGAGAACATTGTACACAGTAACAAAAATACTGTACGATGATCAACTGTGAATGATTTAGCTATTCTCAGCAATACATTGATCTAAGACAATACTAAAGGACTCAATGATGAAAATGCTACCTATTTCCAGAGAAAGAACTGATGAAGTCTGAATGCAGATTGAAGAATACTTTTTAAAAACTTTTTTAATTTTTTTTGTTTCTTTGGGGGAGGGGGGAGTTGGTCTGTGTTTTCTTTTGCAACATGATTAATATGGACATTTGTTTTGCATGACTGCACATATATAACCTATATCATATTGCTTACCTTCTCAATGAAGGGTGAGGGGAGGGAGAGAATTTAGAACTCAAAAATTTTTTAAATGAATCTTAAAAATTTTTTAAATGGGGGGGTAATAAAATATTATTTTTAAAAAAACAACACTTACTAGGTGCCAGACATTATGCTTGGAGTTGGGGACAGAAAATAAAACAATCATTCTCCTTATGGAACTTTCCATTCTTAAGGGGAAAGGACATGCACATAGAACAATAAGTACTATTAAAATATTTTCAAAGTATTACTGAAATTATCATTTCATCTAAGAGAGAAATAACAACAAAGGGATATCAGGAAAGACCTTATGTAGGAAGTAGAGTCTGAGCTGTAGTTTGAAGGAAGACAGAGATTCTATGAGGTAGAGGTTAAGTGTGGAGCAGGCAAAGCAGGTGGAGAACAGCAAGCCAGCCAGTTTGACTGGAGCAGAGAGAAAATGATGGGGAACAATCTGAAATAAACCTGAAGAGATAGATGGGAGCCATAGAGATTGAAGAAACTGAGGATGTTCAGCCTGAAGAAAAACATGACTGACATGATAGCCGTCTTTAAGTATATGAAGGGCTGTCATGACAATGAGATGTGTTTTGTTTTATCCCAGGATACAGAAATAGGAACAATGAATGGAAATTGCGGAGAGGAAGATTTCAACCTAATGTAAAGGAACAGTCATAATTATTAGAGCTGCCTAAAAGTAGAATAGTCTCCCTCACAAGGTTTTTAGTCAGAGGTTGGACCATCAACTCTCAGGGATGTTGTAGAGAAGTTTCCTGCTCAGGAACAAATTAGGTTTGATGACCTTTGGAGGTGCTTTGGTGTTGCCAATGGCCTAGCTATTGCTGACCTTGTGAAATAGAGGCATTGTCCTCCAGATCTCCACTGCTCTCCAGTAAAGTACAACAGAGGAAAATATAAACACATGGGGAAATACTCTTGAGAACTCCTCCAACAAGAAGTGAACTTACTTGGGAACTCTGATCAACAATGACCCACCAAAATTCCAAAGGACTCTCACCTCCAGATAGAGAACTGATAGACTCACAGTGCAGATTTAAAGTTTTTTCTTTTTCTTTTTTTCTGGAACATCGCTAACGGGAAAATTTGTTTTGCATGACTTCGTACTTATAATGCATTTTTTATTTCTTGACTCCTCAGTGAATGGGGGAGAGGCAAAGGAAAAGGAAGAATTTGGAACTGAAAATAAAATTGATAAAAGAAAAGTGAACAATGAAAAAAAGTGGTCTCACCTGGTTTTCTTCCACTCACTTCTTCCAATATACATTTCTCTGCTACTGGAATATGGGGCATCCCAATGTACTTAAAAGACTTTTGGAACACCGTGTGTGGAATGCCTTGTCTAAATACAAGCCCACAGTTTCTATCTTTAATATTAGGCTTCTTATGGGCAGCCTTACAGTTTGAGAGAGGCTGATGCCATGTTAGGGCAACTGGAAATAGCTAATTACTTCCTGATCCACAGAGCCACAGTCCTGCCTCCTTATTTCGGTAACTCTATGCCTCCTCTAGGAATTCAGTGGTAACTTGTTGGTAATGATTGTGGTGTCTATTCTCCAATTGAGTATGATGTTCTAAAAGTTGTAACTGGGTATCTAGTTATAATAAAGTTTAATGGAAGGAACATTGGATGCTGGATTATAAGACTTGAGTAGGAGTTCTAGCTCTGGTCACACAGGTAAATGTCAGAGACTGTATTTGAACTCAGGTCTTCCTGATGCCAAGTCCAGCCACTATGCCACTTAGCTGCCTCTAGAAGATACTTGTTAGCTCAGTGAATTGGCATGACCCAAGAAGATTGCTCACAATGGAAGGAGGAGCTAAAGTTTCCAACTAACATCAAAGAAAGAGGTGTACATGGCATGGTTACTTGGATAATCTGAGTCAGACTCTGAAATTACATTTTGAGAAAGAAGGAAGATATTCAATTTTCAAAAATGTTACACATGACTTTTCAGGAAGGCTGGCACAGAAAAGCTATCATAGTGATAGGGGATTTCATAGATCTAGACATCTGTTAGAAGTCTCATCCTGCTAAAAACAGAGTACTGATAAATACTTGACTTGATTTGCTGGCAATTTCATCTCCCAGAATGTATGTGAAGAAAGAAATGAGAGCAAGTACTACTCTGCACATAATCATGAACAACAAGGAAGGACTGGCAAGGGAAGTTCAAGTGATGAGAGGCTTGGGAGAAAGTGATATCAGTTGATCAATCGACAAACATTGATTAAGCACCTAGTATAGGCTAGGCACTGGGCTAGGTTCTGGGTATAAAAGTATAGGGAATGAAATGCTTCCTACTCTCAAGAAGTATCCTAATGGGGGAGACGAGAGCATAATAAGTATATAGAGAATAAATGTAAAAAGAGTATGGAGTAGTTAAACACAAGGTAGTTTGGGAGGGAGAGCAATTGCTGTTGAAGGGATAAGGAAAGGCTTCATGTAGAAGGTTGTGCTCAGACTGTGTCATGTAGAAAGAAGGAATCTGTGAGGTAGAGGCAAGGAGGGATTCTGGTCATGGAACACTTCCTATGCAAAAGCACAGAGATCGGAAATGGGAGGAAGAGAAGTTAAGCTCGGCTGCATCAGAAAGAGTAGGGAGTGACGTGCAATGAGACTAGAAAGCTATATTGGGGCCAAATTGTGAAAGGCTTTAAAATAGAAGCAGACAAGTTTATATTTCATCCAAAAAGACAATAGGAACCACTGGAGTTGACTAAATAGGGGCAGATCTGTGCTCTCGATGGAAAGGATGGATTGGAAGAGCAAGAGATTTGAAGGAGGGAACCAAGAAAGAAGCTACTGCAATAATCTAGATGATTTGGACCTGAATTCAGATGATAGCTGTGTGAATGGCAAGAAAGGATCAGATTCAAGAGCTTTTCTGCAGGAAGAAATGTCAAGGTTGGGCAATTGATTGTACATATGGGGTGAGGGAGAGTAAGAAACTGGGGATAACACCCATGTTATGAACCTGGGAGACTAGAAGAATGGTGATGCCTTGGTCAGAAATGGGAAATTTGGGAGAAGAGGGTTGGGGGGGCAGGGAAATATAATTAAAATAATAACATTATTTAGAGTTCATAACAATAAAGGAACAGAACAGTGGACACAGTCACTATGTCCCCTAGAATGTTACAGAGCACATTTCGTAAAGGTGTGAGAAAACATAGAAAGATCATATAGCCAGAGATTCTACATGAAAAGATACAGCATGATGAGAAAGAAATGGTGACAGGAAGCTCTCAAAATGAAACACAATTACAAGTGGATGAGACAAGGAAGAAAAAAGCAGGGCATCAAAAGGAATTAATGTGGCTGCACAGAGAGTATTCTTATGAGTTCAGATTTTTAAAACTGCTAAAGACAGGAGCACAGAACTAAGAATAAATGCAAAATATTGTCATGGTCCTATAATAACAGTATTAGGAATCCCAAAGACCTAGAGGGCCACGTGTGGCCTTCTAGGTCCTTGGGTGTGGCCTTTTTTGACTGAGTCCAAGTTTTACAGAACAAATCCTTTTATTAAGGGGATTTGTTCTATGAAGTTTGGATTTAGTCAAAGGGCTGCACTTGAGGACTTAGAGGGCCACATATGGCCTCAAGGCCATAGGTTCCCCACCCCTGATTTATATACCATCTTATCTCTCATATACATTCCCTTCACTCTACCCCTCTCGTATAGGCGCTTGTCACCTCATACTTGGACTTTTTCAGGAGCCTCAGGTTGATCTCCTTGCCTCAAATCTCTCCCCACTCCAGATGATACTTCACTCAGCTGTTCCATGTCATACCCCTAATCAACAAACTCCAGTGGTTCAGTTACCTCCTGGGTAAAATATAAAACCCTCTGTTTGGCTTTTAAAACTTCACAACTCACCCTTTTCCTAGTCTTTTTGCAATCCAGGCTACTTTTCCAATCTTCTTATACTTTAATCCCCTCCACATACTCAACAATGGCCTTGCTGTTCCTTGCACATGGTATTCCATCTCCCAACTCTATGCATTTTCACTGGCTGTCCCCCATTCAGGGAATGCTTTCACTACCCCCTTCTATCTCCTAGCCTCCTTGGCTCCTTTCAAGACTCAGCTCCCATCCCGCCTTCTATAAGAGGCCTTTCCTGGGATCTTATCCCCACCCCAAACATACTAGTAGTGTCTTCCCTCTGTTGATTACCTCCTGTTTGTGCTATTAATATCTTGTATGCATTTTCTCCCTGATTGTGAACTCCTTGAGAGCAGGGACTATTTTCACCTTTCTTCAGTATCCCCATCACTTAGCAGAATGAACACTTAATTATGCTTGTTCATTTGAAAGTTTAGCTAGCAAGGGTACTATTTATGATGTCAAGTGGTATGGGGTCATGTGAACCTAGACAGATACTTTATGTGGTAGTTGTCATTGGGGAAAATGTAAGTGGGGTGGGACTTCTTGGCTACTTTTAGGAGATGAAAGCAAGAACTAGTTAACATATACTGGATTCTAACTAACTGATATGGGCAGAACTCCCAGAGAGTTCAGAAAAAATGCCAGGAGATTGGCTTGGGATTATTCTATCAAATGAGAAATCAAAGGCCTTTTAGAAATGCTTGTGGTTCTTATCTTGGGATTCTATATGTGAAATGCTAGCTCAGATGCCATGGTGGGGGAGAAGGGAACAATAAACTTCTAATATTCAAAGCTTCTAACTTTCTCTCCTCTCCCCAACCCCTCCCTAAATGGACATGCTGTTGGAACTACTGAACCCTATGGGACAGATCATTAGGAACAAAGGCACACCAAAGACAGGTATGAATGTGGAGAGACCTGAGGGAGGGGTCAACTTCAAGGATCATGACCCTTTGTGGAAGTGAAAAGCAGTGTATATAGACTCAAGAAAGGAGAAGACCATGGGGGCCCAGCTGAGCAGCTTACCCAACAGAGAGCCACACGCCAGAAGATCTGTCTGAGGGCTTTTCAAAGAGAGAAAAGACTTCCAGTACTTGGAGTTGTACCCTACCATTTGGCATATAGATATATCCTACATATATGTGCTTCACTATCATTGAATAGAATTTATTTGTGGAAGAATGCATCCCAGGCTTTTGGGGAAATAATGTTTTATACTTACTATACCATCTTAGTATACATCTTTGCTAGAAGTTAATCAAGTCTACTGGCTGATTGTTAATGAGAAGCATGCAAACAGGGGCTTGAGAGCTACAGTAATAGGAACTGCCACCCGCAGTTTGGTAGACTATCAGTGTGGAATATTGCATCTACTGTCAGACATGATTGATGTGTTGGTTGGTTTTGCTGAATTGATTTTTTTTGTTTTTTTAAACAAGAGATGACTTGCTATGTGGTGGGGGGAGATGTCTTCATAAATGAATATGACAGTAAACACATCAGTGAAATGATTTTTTTAAAGGGCCTACATTAGAAGCTACATTAACAGCAAGTTCTATATGAACCAGAAATGTGTCATAGTAGTCAAAAAATCTAATGCAACTTTAGGTAGCATTAATAGAAGTGTCACATATAGAACAAGAAAAATAATATTTATACTGTGTTTCATTATCTTGGACTGTATTACATCTGGAATATTGGGTTCAGCTCCACTTGACACAATATAGAGACATTAACAGAGTAGAATACATTTGGGGAAAGGCAACCAGCATAATGAAGGGTCTAGAAACCATGGAACAGTTGAAGAACCTTGGGGTGTTGAACCTAGGGAAGAGAAGACTTAGGAGGGACAACATGGTATAGTGGGAAACATGGTGAATTTTCAGAGGACCTGGGTTTGGACCCCAGCTTTGACAGCTCTGTGGCCTTGGGCAAATGATTTAACCACCCTGAGCTTCAGTTACCTCATCTGTAAAATGAGGAGGTTGGACTAAATGACATTTAGATTCTCTTTCAGCTTTAAGTATATGACCTATAATAGACAGCAATCTTCGAGTATTTAAAAGACTAGCATTTGGAAGAGGGATTAACCTGTTCTAGCAGAATTATAGTCAATGAATCGAAGTCATAAGGCAGCTCATTTTGAGGAAGAATATTTTTTTAATTAGGTCTATCTCAGGAGGTAATTGGCTGAATGATAAATCATTATAGAAGACTTCCATATTATAGTGTAAGCCCAGCTTTTCTTCCTTCCCCCCATCCCCCAGCTCCTGCAAGATTTTTAGACTTTCCAGCTTGGAATAATCAGACATCCCTTTCCAACTGATAAACCTTAAGAATGGACCTCTCAGACACTCCACTCTTTAATTGGCCCAAAACAAAAGAATAGAATACACTAGGAGACAGGCCCAAACAAAGAACAGGTAACAGGTAAGACAAAGGACAGGAAATTCTGAAACTGCTTCTTGAGGACCTAGCCAGTTCTCAAAAACAAAATGATTGACAAGATCTTCTCCTCCCGAGGGGAGTGGCTGCCCCTTCTGGAGGGGAACATCCGGGATAGTTAGCAGTAGGCCCTCCTTGTTCAGGGAGCTATAAAAGTCCCCATATGGAACAAGCTAGTGGGGATCTCACTATGAAGAGGAAGCTTCCTGGGATCAGTTTCCCTCTTGGGCCTTGATCGAGCTGGGCTGTGTAAACTGGGACCCCCCTCAACTTTGAGAGGATTAAGTGCTGGAGTTCCCCCGAGAGGTGATGAATCTGTGTTGTTTGTGTCTTTGTCTTTGTTGTGTTAACTGTGTTTGTTAGAGTGTCTCCCCTGTCTTTCAATAAAAACCATGTTCTCTCAGGAGTGTGCTTTATTGCCAGTGCAAATCTGAATCCGAACCTAACTTAGCTTAACTGAACATTGGCGCATTTCCTATCAGTGGTGGTAGTCTTCAAGTAAAGGCTAGATGACCACTTGTTGGGACTATTTTAAGATATTTCTGTTTAGGTTTGAGCTGAATTAGATGACATCTAATTCAGCTTCCAGCTCTGAGTTGCTGTGATTCTGTCCAACAATGGAGTGGGTTGTCCTCTGAGTTTCTAGTTACCACTAGTGCTCCAATAGAATGTAAATAACTACCTGGCAGACATATAGGATCTTGGGGTTTGGAATCTAGAGTTTGGTAAGATCATCTAGCCCAACCCTTTATTTTTACATACGAGGAAAGTAAGGCCCAAAGAGGTCAAGTGACTTGCCTAAGTTCATAGAGTTAGCAAGTTAAAGAACTTAGATTTGAATCCAGATCTTCTGACTTCCAAATCCAACATAATTTTCACTCTGATTCCTGTATTATAGGGGAGATTGCACTAAATTACCTCTTAGGCTTCTATTAACTTTATGATTCTAGAAATACACTTGTTAAATTATGAAGGCACCTCAATGTGACAGAGAATGAATGTTTGCTAGAGTCAGTAGTCCTCATAGTTCCAATTCTATAGGACTTCGCCTTGTCATCTAAAAATGGAGAAAGTAATATCTGTTTTACCCTTACACCCACAGGGATGTTACAAGGATCCAATTAGTTTCTCCTGTGTAAATGTAAATGGTATGTGTTAGGAAGAGATGGAGAGGTAGATATGGAGGGGGGAAAGAATAGGATTAGGCAACATCATTGAACAGCTTGAATTTCAAAAGAGAAGTCATTGAGTGATGGTGGCAGATCAAGGATCTGGAAGTAGAAAAGTTGAACAAGTAGTATCCTGCTTCCTCCTGACCCTGTGAATCAGTGGGCATACGAGGAATGGACCACACTGGAGAGGGTTTCAGAGGATGCAATATTTCAACATAAAGCCACATTTCAGTTAGTAACAAAAGGAGCAATATGTATAAAAAGATGAGATCAAGAATGAAACAGTATTTGTTAACGACAAATTAGTGAGGTTCCTGAGGAGACGATAGTGAAGAGTGATCATAGGAGAAAGGTGACTGAAGAGAGGCAAGACTGAAGTGGGTGGTGATGAGAATACCATATTTCCCCATGTATAGGACACACCCTTTCCCAAAAAATTTGTGGTCTAAAAACTGCGTCTTATACAGTGGTCGTAGATTTTTTTACTTGCATTTTCTGCTTTTTCGCGCTTGTTTTTGCACTCATTGTTGCAGATTTTTTACTTGCATTTCCCACTTTTTTGGGCTTGTTTTTGCGTTCATTGTTATAGACGTTTTTACTTGCATTTCCCACTTTTTCGCACTTGTCTTTGCGCTCATTGTTTTGTATTTGTTACCAGTATATCAGGTTACATTTTGCCACATTCTGCCCAGAAATGGCTCAGAAAAGATTTTCGTACAGTGCTAAATTCAAGTTAAAAGTGATCCAGTATCCAGTTTGCAAAAGTGAATGGAAATCATGCTGCTGAACGTAAGTTTGGTCCTCCTCCAACCGAGAAAACAATCCAAGACTGGCTACAGGAAGAAGAAACCCTGCTGAAAACGTCACAGCAGAAGAAGGTCATGAGAGGCAAGTCAGCAAAATGGCCTGATTTTGAGAAAGAATTGAAGATATTGATTGAAGAGCAAAGGGCAATTGGAATTCCTATGTCCACAAAGATGGTTCAGCATGAGGCAGGAAGAATTGCTGATGAAAAAGATGTTACTGATTTCAAAGGAGTACACAATTGGTGCTTCACGTTTGTGAAATGGAATGGACTAAGTATGCGTACATGCACCAGACTTGCCCAAAAGGTGCCTGAAAGGTATGAGCAGAGGAATAAAACTTGAGTTCAATAATGTTACGTAATACATATTTTTTCAAATTTCAGGCCCCAAAATTAAGGTGCATCCTATACATGGGAGCGTCTTATACATGGAGAAATACGGTATATTGAGAGGTAGCAAAAGAAAAGGTTTTTTGCTTGAGGCAGTGGTGGTTCTGAATAACAGTGGTGAGCTGAGGGTTGAGTTTGGCTATTTAGTGGATCAGGGAGTACTGAGTAGGCAGAAACTGATGGAAGAAATTAGCCCCAAAGTTCTAATTAGGATGATGGGATGCAGAGTCTTCACAATCCTGTCTCTCAGATGAATCCTGAAAATTCTTTATAGCAGGGAATAAGCACTGGTTAGTGGTATTGAAA
Source organism: Phalanger gymnotis (assembly GCA_028646595.1). Lineage (NCBI taxonomy): Eukaryota > Metazoa > Chordata > Mammalia > Diprotodontia > Phalangeridae > Phalanger > Phalanger gymnotis. The sequence goes on along the minus strand of CM053622.1, from coordinate 127,160,937 downwards.
GGGAGGGTTGAGCAGAGGTCTCTTCTAATTTTGAAGATAATAAAAGATTTCCAGAGCCTTAATTATATAACACACCACCCTAACACTTCATACATGATAGGCAAAAGCAACTAACATTTAGCCTTAATAAGAATAGTTGTTTTATCTTGCTTTATTAATGAGATCAAAAAAACTCCAAATAGTCATTAAACCAAGGAATAATATAAGGGAAATTTAAGTTAGAAACACACACTATTGTAGCATCCCCGTGTTATCCTCTGTCTTATCTCTACAGCGACTTACAAATAAGAATCAGTACAAGGCACGTCAGAATACAAAACGATAAAACCAAATCTAAAACCATGAACAGATAATGTGAACAGATCTCATCCAACCACTTCTGCGCACGACTGCTAGAGTGAAGTACCATGGACAGTTCCTTTGCCTGAAATAGGTAGCTGAGGCAATAAAGAGAACTGAATGAGAAAAAGAAGGCAAAAAAGAGCCTGGGATGAGAGCATTCTGTATCACACAGAAACCAGGAACCTCTAGACAGATTTCCAGTTATAAGATTGAGTTTGGAGATTCTGAGGCCAACAATTATATTTTGTGATTTTTTTTTCCCAAAGATTATTTTAGGTCAAGGTGAAAGAACTGCCTGCCTACATACAACATCACACCACAAACTCCTATTTGAAGAAGTGTTGCATATTCACCAATTTTAAAAAATGTTAACAGATTAGAAGAATCCTAACAGGGAAATTATAGACAACATCACATCTTAAGGAAAGTGTCTTAAAAAGTGTTTATTCATAAGGAATATTTACCATCTATATGACCTCAGGCAGGTCTCTTAACTTCTTTGGCCTTCAGTTTCATCCTGAAATTTTTCATTGTCATCACCCAGAGAGAGGGAGAAGCATCTCCTCCCCTCTTCTTATAAACCTTTCTAGCTCTAAATCTAAGATTTCTATCAGTCCATCCACAGGAAAATAGAAAAGATCTGAGAGAAATGATTATTAATAACCAGGGTCTTAAGGAGATTCAGAACTCTATCTTTAATTCCTGATTTTGAAACTTTCAGTATCTTGAAGAGCATTACTGAAAAGGAGATTGAATTAACTCTCCTCATCTTGGTCAGACCTCATCTGACTTTACAAGAAATTTAATGTAAGGTAGAGAAGCCCATTGCGCTCTACTCAAGCTTAGGAGGAGACAGATCCTTTTGTCTAGATAGCCCAAGGCTGAGAGTGGTCTGCTATAGAGAGAATTTCTCTGGCCAAGGGGGACATGATGTCATTCTCAGCCCCTCATTGAACACCTACTCTTCAAAGAGTATGTAAACCGTGAGCCCACTGCCAGCTGCCACAATTGTCTTTGGTCTGAGAGAGATGGCTAAGTGACTGTCCTTTTATTAATAACCTGCTGGCCTTATTAATGAAATAATTAAGTTATCCAGAAACTATGTCTCTTCAACCTTTTTAATTGTCACAGATTTCTGGCAATCATCACATCTGGACTACATCAGCTGGATGCAGGATTAGATAAAGCTTGGAATAGCAACATGAGACAAAAGAACTCCAATTCCTCCAGCCCCAAGAAATACAAAAAGCAGACATCCCTAATCTCTCAGATTCCTAATTATAAGTAGAAACTCAGAGAACCAAACTGGGTCAACAGGAAGGAAGAAGAATTGGACTCTGTCCAAGACCTTTAGCTAAACCACTTTTTCCTAAAGTGGTTAAATTTTTAAAAAGAGTGGTTAGAGAAGCTTGTGGTTATGCAATTTATTTTCATAGTACTTCTCAAACAATGTAGTTGCAAATTCCCTACTCTTAGGAAACAATTTGTTGATTGTTGATAAGCTGATGGGTAGCTTTAATGCTTTTTGAGTCTGGTAGTCAAACTGTATAGGGAATTAATACAAATATGCAGTAAGTGTTAAGTGAGAAGAGCCATTTCACAATGGGTAAACATTAAAAAGATAAATCATTCTCAAAAGAATTCTAAATTATTTACAATCATATCAAAAGATTGATCCAAATATACAAATTAGAGAAATGCACATGAAAACAACTTTGAGGCTTCATCTCATACCCAGAGAAATGACAAAGATGACAAAAAACAAAAATAGTCAATGTTGGATGGATTAAAGAAAGATGAATGTATGAATACTGGTGGATCTGTGAATTGAACCAACCATTCTGGAAAGCAATTTGGAATTCTACCACTAAAGTGACTAAAATGTCCACACCTTTCTTCTAGAGATCCCACTGCTAATCGTACACCTCAAGAAGGTAAAAAGAAAAGAAAAATTGTGTACACAAACACATTCATCCCGGCACTTTTGTAGTAGCAAAGAATTAGAAATAAAGTAGGTGTCCATTGATTGGAAGGCAAAACAAATTGTGGCACATAATTATGCCATTAAAAAATCAAATTATGTAGATCTAGTATTGAAAATCATGATTATTTTCCACTAATTAGATTCACTAGCAACAAAAGTTCAAGCAGAAAAGAAATTTCCCTTGTATTTAAGAAATCTCTATGCCCATTACGAAGCAATAATTTTTTTTTATTTTATGGACTGAAATTCTTCATTGTCATCACCCAGAGAGATGGGGAAGCATCTACTCCTCCACAATGGCATGGAAACATTGTTGCAGAAATCAACCTTTTCTTTTTCTCCTCCAGCAAATTTACAAAACTTTGACAGCCCAGTTCTTTACATGAATAGACATCCGCCTGAATGCATCAGAAATATTACCTGTGTAAATGAGTTCTGACAGCCCTATTTCATTTGCATGCTGTTGGAAGTGGCACATGCTATAACACATTTCTCAGGAGGTTGCAGAGAAAATGAATTGTAGTCCTTGGGAGTTCTTTTACTAAAAAACAACAGAAAATATTCCATTAATGAACAGCCTAATTCAAAATCCAGAGTTCATAGATTTATGAAGTCTTTCCTTCCCAAGAGACAGATTGAACATTTTTCTTGGGCACTGTGACAAGCACAACTCAGTCATGAACTTAAAAACGAGAATGAAATCCAGAACTAGAACAACTCCTCTGAATGGATCTCTCTCAATAAATTCCACTGCTGAGCAATTCAGGAAGGGGAGAGGGGTTCCACCATTCCAGTTTTGATGCATGCCACTTCTTGCCAGGGTTATTCTCATAACTACTTAACTGATCTCCCTGCCTCCAGTCTCTTTCTTCTCCAATCCATCCTTAACTTAGATACTTTGATGTTTTGGTGGTTCTACAACCTCATCAATGTGGATACTACCTCCAATACTATAGATTGCGACCCACCCATGCCTTCTCATCCTGTAGGATTTTTAACCATTATCTCATAATTCTTCCATAAGGTATTCACCCAATGTTTAAAAGTTCCTTGTACATATATATCAGTCTCTTCAGACTATTCTCTCTTTCTTTCCTGATCAGAATTATTTCTCTTTATGTCCTAAGAATTTCACTCATGAGAATTTCCCATACTTCCTGTGCTGACTTCACCCTATAGAATTTTTAAACATGGGATCCTACCTATCATTCCTCTGAAAATGTTGGAATCTGCTTTCCAAAAATATATGGTTCATACCAGGCTATACCTAATCTCCTCCTCCTCCTCTATTGCACACTCTAAGACGAAGTGATCATTTTCTCCCAAGGTTCTCATAATTTTTGCCCCAGAACAACTTCATCTGTGTTGGTGAGAATCAGATATAGAATAGAATTTTCCTCTTGTTGGTTTATCTTTCCATTCCACTTAATACTGCTGATTCCCTCTTCTTCTCCTTCTGAATACTCTCTTTTCAGGACACTAATAATGCTGTTCTCTCCCCCCCTACTTGTCTGACTACCCCAATGGCTTATGTGTTAGTTTATTGTCTTCTTGGCATCACATAAATGCAATTGTCGCCCAAGGTTCTGACCTAAGCCTTTATTCCTCTTTCTCTTCATGTTCTCATTCTGAAAATATGGCTTCAATTAACATCTCTATATTCTGAACCAATCATAAATCCTTCATATAAGGAAAATCTTTATTATTCTTTATCATAAGGTGAATTGTTAGGCTCCTATGTGATGATCTCAACTAGGCCATTGCATTTAGTACTTTAGTCTTTTCTTCCCCTCACTTTTGCCAAGATGCACAGGGTAGACATCCTTAGAGAAAACTTATCTCCACCTCATCATTTCAACAGGTTCGATTTAATTCAACAAGCATTTATTCAGTGCCTACTGTATACAAATCATTGTAATAGATACAAGACATCCCTTCTGCCCTCAAAGAACTTATAGACTAGTAGGGTGGAATAAGACAGGTAAACATAAATGTATTGCCAAGTATGATATGAGAAAACATAGGAAAGGTAAGAGGAAACCGCTCTGGGAATTTTGAAGAGGGAAGAATTCTTGTGTATGAGCAAATTCTCTGAGACCCAGGACACTGTAGTTATGGGAGAACCTGGAGATCCAAGCTTTGCTCTAATGCAAGGCATCCAATGAAAGACAGAAAGGAGTGGGAAGCAGACAGCAGAACTAGTCCAGCAGGTCATTCTCGAATAATTTATTGTTTTGAACTGACAAAATTAAACTTTTCATGGTTGTTGCTTTAGGGCATAAATGCCAAGTTGAAATAACTTCAGGAAGAGAGATAAGCAAGCATCAAATAGTAGTAGCAGGAAGCATGATATAAACATCTTTACAAAATTTATAGACATGTGTATATGTAAATTTATGTACATATATATTACACACATAATATATATACAAAATACATATGTTCAAAGTAGATCACCTTCAAATAATATTTCCCAATTATGAATGTGTTTCCCAAATATAAGAAAGTCTTCCCTGGTATTCTAAAGGTCATCAGACTGATAGAACTGGATCATGTAAAATCACAGAACCACAGAATTGGAGGGTTGAAAGGGACATCAGCCAGCATCTAAAGGAGCCAGGTATTGCAGTGGATAGTGTTAGAGTAAGGGAAATCTAACTTACTAACACTTACTAGTTGTGTGACCCTATGCAACGGGTAGCCTCTCTCACCTTCAATTTTCTCCCCTGTAAAATGGGAATGGTAATAACACCTATTTCACAGAATTGTTGTGAAGAGCAAATGAGGTAACACATGGAAAATGCTTTGCACACTTTAAAGTACCACGTAAACATTAATCATCATCATCATCATCACATCAAAGCCAATCCACGACTGAAAGGAATCCTTATCAGTGGTCATCCAGCCTGTGTTTGAGGATTTTTCAAGGAGGAGGAACGTGCCGCCTCCCAACACAGGCCACTCCACTTGTGAACAGCTCTAATTGTTAGGAAGGTTTTTTTTTTTTCCTGACATCAAGCTTAAATTTGTCTTTTTGTAATTTCTACTCACAGTTCCTGGTTCTCTCAAAAAGATCAAGTCCAATCTCTCTTCCTCATTAAACATTTCCAGCTATTTGAATCTATGTTGAACTATTCGAAAGGCATCACAACTTCCCTTAGTCTTCTCTTTGTGTGAGTGGACACCCATAGTAGTGAAAATAGAGAGGCATCCAGATGTTGTTCCACTGGATACCACTGGCTCCTCTAAAATCCTTGACCAGGACATTTCTGTGCTTTTTAAAAGCTATTTCTTTTCATTTTTCCCCCTATCAAGCATTTTTTCCTCCTGCTTGCCTCCCTTCCACTGGGAAAAAAATACACGAAACCTATGTAACGAATAGGGAAGAGGAAGGGAATAAGCATTTATTAAATGTCCACTATATGCATTGTACTAAGTGATTTACAGATATTATCACATTTAATTCTCACAACAACTCTTCAAGATAGGGACTATTCTCCCTATTTTACAGATGAGGAAACTGAGGAAGAAGTTAAGTGACTTGCCCAGGGTCACACAACTAATTAATGTCTGAGGCCAGATTTGGGCTCAGGTTTTCCTGACTCCAGGCCCAGCACTCCATCCACTGTACCACCTAGCTGCCCCTGGGATTAGAGACCTAATTCCTAATGCCAAAATTCTTAGGAAAGGGCCGTTGCAAGAAACCATTGATAGTGCATTTGATTTGATGGGGGTGGGGGGATTGAACTGCCCATTCTGCACAAATAAGACATTTTTTCCTGTAGCGCTGATGTATTCTTGGTGATTTCTTTCATCTGGTCTCCCTTATGGCCAAGGGCACCCATTTACAAGGATTAGGAGTTTAGCAGATGAAAGATAGCAAAGCTAACTGGTCCTAACTGGAGATTCAAACTTAATCTGATTACTTTTAACCACCAGAACAAAATAACTATAAACCAATGAAAATAAGCACCTTGAGGAAGGTAGGAGAAGTAAGAGCCAACGAGAAGGAGCAACCAACAAATCAGACTGAAGGTGGGTTTTTGAGAATCGCTGCTAATAAATATGGATTTTTGAGTCAAGGTAACCTGACTTCAACAGAACTAGCAAAAGTCTGTACAAAAGAATAATGTATTCAAAGTTTTGGGAATAGGACATGAATGATGAATTAATTATCTTGTATTATGAACTCCTAGAGGTCAGGGACCAGACCTGTGACATTAATTCTGTAGCACCTCGTAAGTACAATACTCAATTATTATCTATTGAAATGCTTTGAGTGATGTGCTAAGGGACTACGTTGCAGCAGATGGAGAATTGTGGGATACAGGTCAAGTTCTCAACGGAACATTACTGTTACCACCATATTGAAAGTTATGCTGACCCAGTGATCCATTGCTCCCAGTCCTGATCGTAAATCAGTGTTGGGTAGGTTATATTGAGGGAAGCTCTGTTGGAGGAGGAGCTGCAGTTTGCAGTTTCTGTATTACCTGCTATGCATTACATACCTGGCAATTGAGGAGATGCTATCCAAATCATCTTTATCTCATTATGGCAGTTATCAATAAAAGTTGGCTCCATTTTGAATCCCTTGCTGATCTCCAGTGATCAGTCCATCAAGACATTGCTATCCTCAATGTATTTTTAATGCACTGTTTTAATTCTCTTTGTCCTGCGTTTTGACTTGTATTTCAGGGCAAAAGCCTGAACAAAGAAGTTTCCTTTACAACCATCCAGGCTTAGAGCTACCTATTTGCTAATAAAGCCAATAACATAAGTAGAGTACCTAGGGCATAACGTTTGAGTGGAATGTGGAGGGGAGGACATCTAACAAAACCAGCCTTCTTTCTGTAGCCCTCTTCTCTTCAGTCAACCTCCTCTGAACTGTACCTGAACAAGGAAGAAATACATCAGTGGCCTCATAAGCAGAAAGAAGAGACTGGGGAGGGCTTGTGGGAATCAGGGAAGAACAATCCTGTAGGACATTAACCTAGACATGGAAGTTCCCATGAGAAGTAGGAGAAATACAAAACAGAAGAGGCAGTCAAGGTTTAGACTAACCTAAGCAAGCACTAGTCTTTGCCATTATGTGCATTCAGTCACCAATGATGCCAGGCTGGAGGGGTCACTGGAAAGTCCAAGGAAGAGCTGGCAGAGTTCCAAGTGACATTCAAAGAAGAAGTTGGCAGAGCTTTTATACAGCTTTTCTAGCTTACTGGAGGGGTGACTTTTTCAGGCTCAGGCACTGATCATTTTTTACACAATCCCTATTCACCAGGACATAAAGGCGCCAGGGAACAAGCCCAGCTCATTCTCCTTGTACTTGTTTTTAGTGAATTTCTTTATACTACTTCTCCTAATTACTTGTTTGTAATGCATTGAAGCAAACTCTTGCCCACCATTCATCTTTCTATTGCTCTTTGAGTGGTTCTCAATTTTGATTCTTTGGAAACTGTATTGTGGTCATATAATAAAACCAAAAAGACATTGGTATTAAAAAGAAAGGCCTTTGTTTCAGGGAGAAAGAATTTGTACTTCTCCAAAGGTAATACAGCCCACTCTCCTTCTGCTCAATTCTTTTGGACCCAACTGATAGTGTCTGTTTGCAATGTCTGTTTTTGTCTTTGTATTCCTGGCACCTTGACTCATGAAGTAAAGATGTTGAGGAGAGACACAAAAATGGCTAAGTCTCTAACCTCATGGTGTTTCCATTACACTCTTCCAGTATTAATATGTCAAACTGAAGGATATTAGATCACCGGGAGAATCAAAAAGTGACAGTAGAAAAACAAATAACCCATTGACTGCTAATTTACATAAAAACCAATACCACTAGAAGAAACTTGGAGTACATCTCTAGTCTCTGAAAATTCCTGAGTTGGAAACAGAAGGCCCTTGGAGGCACTAGAAGTACTTTCATTTCTTCTGGAAGTAAACAGCTGGTTATATTTGTGGTATTGGAAAGCAGGGTTTATTTTTCTGGATCATGCCTCAAGATTTTTTAAAAAATCTCCTGGCAAAGGCCAGGATTCATCTCAAGAGAGTTATTTGAAAGGTAACTTTCTGATCAGATTATAAGGACTTAGAAAGGTGAAACTTATTGAGATCCCATGAGCCAAATTTGAAGAAAAATGCCCAGGTATAATTGTAATATGTTGGTGATTAACACACATTGACATTATAGAACAGCTGTGTCAAATTCAAATAGAAATGGAGGCCACTGAGCAGTACATAAGGATCCCTATGGACCACATATTGACTTGGAAAACCATATATTAACATTATCCATGCTTTATTGTATTTTTATTTATTTTGTTAAATATTTCCCAATATGAAGTACAAAACAAAGTCTAAGAAAGTCCTAAAGAGACCTTTTGCTTCTGTACTGACTTCAAAGGAAACAGTGGAATCGAAGAATTAGCAGGTGAGTCATAGTGCTATCTTTTCTGCCAACATCCACTAGAAAGCAGAAGTACTGCTTTCTAATTTTACTTCCTTTGGCTGTTTAACTTTGTAAGATGGAGAGGTTGAGTATAATTGAAAAGATTGTGCTGATGCCTCTAATGCTTAAAAAATAAAGAACTACTGACATTAAATTAAAAACTTTCCATCAACCTGTTTGGGTGGTTTAGTTCCTAGGAGCAAGAGGATTTGAAAGTTGGCGAAAGAAGAACCTATTGTAAATCTATTTAGTAGCATAAATTACTAAGTTGTACAAAGGTCCAAACAATCTGAAAAATGCTATTTTATTTGTTCAAATAGTTTTAATTATTAGAATGAACAACACCTTAAATATGCAATATATGCATAATATGTGCATATATTGTATATGTGCAAATTTAAAAGCCTTAAAACCTGAAACAAAAAGATGGGGTCAGTGACCACAAATAATAATGAGAAGGAATTTCAACCATCCAGATGTATGCTAGAAGTTTCATTCTACTAAAAGCTGAATAATTGATAAATTCTTGTCTTGCTTCTTGACAACTTCATCTCTCGGAAGGCAAAGGAAGCAGCAAAGAGAACTATTAGCCTAAATTCTTACTAACAAAGAAGAACAGTGAGATAGAAATAAGAGGAATCTAAAGAAGTGATAGGAACCAAGCCATCTTAGAGTTCCTAAATGAAAAAAAATTCATCTGAACAGAACCAGATGTGCTTTAGGGTTAAGGAAAAAAAATCTAGTTATAAGTTCATAGTCAAAGATTATAAAAGTGGAGATATCAGAAGAGGAGTGAGAGCAAGGTTGTTCAAGTGCATATTTAACAACCCAAAAAATGCTTACATGCCAGACTTTTAAATTTAATCTTCACTATTAATGCTTTTTCCATCACTTTCCTAAGTCTCAACAATCAATGAAACAATTAAGCCCTTATTTGTAACATTTGCTGATTTCCAAGGTGTAGGTGCTCATGCTGGAAATTTAATAATCAGCTCTTGCAAGCCAGTTCAGGTGTCTCCAGCACACTTCTGGATGGGAGGTTCTCAACAACAAAATTCTGTAGATATAATCATAAATTATCCTGATGAGGAAGAAAGGAAGGTGACATCTAGAGAAATCAATGAAGCTACCTAGAGATCTTTCCATTGAACTGTTTAAAAAAATGTACAAAAATGCAAAAAAAGGAGTAAATAAGCAAAGATGCAATGTGAAAGGATGGCACCAACCCATTCAAATGTCAGGAAGTTAGCAAGAGCCCAGAATGAGCTGAGGTTGGGGAAAAATGCTAAGAACAATAGACAGGGCTTTTTAAAGCATGTTCAGAGTTATGAGGGCAAAACCAGCAAGTTTGGGCAGATGGTGTTATTTTAACAGATGACAAAGAGAAGGCAGAAATTCTCTATTGGAAAGAGTAGAACAAACATGGTTAAGAAGGAGTTGAAGCCCAAGATAGGTAAAGAGATAATAAAAGAACATTTTGCTATGTTAAAAAGCCTTCTGGCCCTTACAAATTACATTCCAGGGTCCTGAAAGAACTTGTGGATGTGCTCACTAAACTCTCGTTGTTAACCATTGAGGAATCATACAGAACAGAAGAGGTGCCAAAAAGTGGAGCTGGTCTTTCAGAAAAAGGTATTTTTTTTAAAATGAAGAAAAGTCATTTCCAAAAACTGTAGACTTTCTGGCTTGATTCTGAGACCTAGAAAAATTTTAGACTATGAAACATATTTTCTTATTTTTTTCTTGTGGCAAGTTCTAAATGGGAGGGGTAAGCACTAAGAACCAACAAAAAAAGACCAACTAAGAAGTCATGAACAGCAAGCTTCATTTTTGTATTGGAACAAAACTGAAAGTTAGATCTGGGAAGTGCTTAATCTCTGTTTTCTGAAGCTAGCTCTTTGGAATTTAGTTTCTTACATGCCAAAACTACTTTCCTTTTCCCAGTACATACCTCATTCATATGTCTATCCAAACCATTGGAATAACAACAGGTCTCTCTGTTATTTCATCATCTGTACTGTGACGCTAGTGATCTCTACTCAAAGAATCTGGATCTCTGGTCCCTTGGCCCCTGGTTAGGCCAATGATCTGTTCTTCGGTTCCATCTCTCATCTAAGTGTCAATAGGTTTCTCTTCTTGAGGATAAGCATTCTAAGGTAGTTTTTTGCTTGGGTACTGTGGTTCACACTGGAGAAGATGTCCTGGAACCAGACTTATTCAAGGTTTTCTCATTTAAACTGATTTTCCATTTCTAACAACTAATCAACATTTGGCATCTTTTTTTTTCCATAACCAAGATTAGATATGCCTTTGACCCTCAGAGGTGTAATGAATGCTGGCACAGCCTAATTGCATTTTTTCCCTCAAGTTTTACTTCTCCTATTTCTTTCAGTCATTGTAGCAGACTGACCACTTGAGTTATAAACTCAAAGGCTCTTTCCCCTTTTTATTGAATATCATATTAAATGAAAGTGGCATACATATGCTTGCTAAGGGATTCCACCACTGCCAAATCGCCTTCCCAGTCTTTGCAAGCATCCTTGTCTGGTGATTACAGGGGTTACATTCTTTATACTTAGTATGATTCCACATGTCTCTTAAAGACTAACAATCTATAGGTTATAAATGAGCTTCCTAAGGAGGAAAAAAACCAGGACCATATGGATATATAAGAAATTCTACCTAATATCTGAAGAATAACAAATTCTAATACTATATAAACTGTCGAAAAATAGGTAAAGAGTCTTACCAAATTCTTTCTTTTACAAAAATATGGTTTTAATACCCAAATGAAGGAAAACAAAAGAAAATTGTAGACCAATCTCCATTAAGGAATATTGATGCAAAAAATTAAATAAAATAATAGCAAGGAGATTATAGCGATTTAGCACAAAGATAATATTCTATAATGAGGCTGGATTTATATCAGGAATTCAGGGCTGATTAAACATTAGGAAAACTATAAGCATAATTGATCACATCAAGAACAAAAACAACAAAAATCATATTATTTTCAATAGATGGAGAAAAATCTTTTGACAAAACACAACATCCATTCCTATTTAAAAGACACTAGAAAGCATAGGAATAAATGAAGCTTTTTTTACAAAAAAAAAATTAGTGTCTATCTAAAACCAAGAGCAAGCATTATCTGTAATGAGGATAAATTAGAAACCTTTATGATCAGGGGCAAAGCAAAGATATCCATTATTACCATTATTCAATATTACTAGAAATGTTAGCTACAGAAATTAGGCAAGAAAGAGAAATTGGAAGGAATAAGGAATTGGAAGGAATAATCATAGGTAATGAAGAAAAAAAACTATCACTTTTGTTAATGACATAATGGGTTACTTAAAGAACACTAAAGAGTCATCTAAAAAACTAGCTGAAACAGTGAACAGCTTTTGCAAAGTTTCAGGAAATAAAATAAACCCAAACACATCATCATTATTTCTACATATTACCAATAAAACCCAGCAGAAAGAGATTAAAAAGGGAAATTCCATTTAAAAGAACTGCAGACAATATAAAATACTTTGGACTGTACCTGCAAAGACACACACAGGAACTATATGAACATAATTACAAAACACTCTTTACACAAATAAAGACAGATCTAAACAACAGGAGAAATGGTAATTGCTTGTGGGTAAGCTAAGCCAATATAATATAAATAATTCTACTTAAATTAATTTACTTATTCAGTACCATACCAATCAAACTACCAAAGAATTACTTTATAGAATTAGTATAAATAACAACAAAATCCATCTGGAAGAACAAAAGGTCAAGAATATCAAGAGAATCAATAAAAAATGTGAAGGAAGGAAGCCTAGCAGTACTAAATTTCAAACTATGTTACCAAATAGTAATCATCACAACAATTTGGTAGTGGATAAGAAATAGAGTGGGTGATTAATGGAATATTAGATAGGTACATAATAGACAGAAGCAAATGAACACAGTAACCTAGTGTCTGATAAACATAATAGACAGAAGCAAATCAGCACAGTAACCTAGTGTTTGATAAACCAAAAGATCTCAGCTATTGGGACAACAACTATTTGACAAAAACTGCTAGGAAAACTAGAAAGTGGTTCAGCAGAAATTAGGCAAAGAACATCTCACACTGTATACTAAGAGAAGTTCAAGATGGACACACAATTTAGACATAAGGGGTGCTATCACAAGCAAATCAGGGAAGTATAGAAAAATTTACTAGTCAGATCTCTGGGTAGGGGAAGAACTCATGACAAAACAAGAGATAGAGAGGTTCACAGGAGGTAAAATGGATCATTCTGATTACATAACACTTAAAAAGTTTTTTATAAATAAAACTAATGAAATTAAAATTAGAAGTGGGGAAATAGTGAACTATGGCAAGCTTCTCTGGTAAAGGTCTTATTTCTCAAATATATAGGGAACCAAGAAAAATTTATAAAAATAAGAGCCATTTCCCAATTGATAAATGGTCAAAGGATATGAATAGGCAACATATAGAGGAAGAAATCAAAATTATCAACAATCATACGAAAAAATTCTCTAAATCACTAATAATTAAAGAAATGCAAAATAAAATACCTCTGAGGTACCACATCACACTCATCAGAGTGGCTAAAATGACAGAAAAAGAAAATGGCAAGTGCTGGGAGGGATATGGGAAAATATGCACAATAACACATTAATGATAGATCTGTGAACTAATTTAACTATTCTGGAGAAAAATTTAGCTATAAAACTATGTGTGTGGTCTTTGACCCAACAATACTGCTACTAGGTCTATGCCCCAAGAGAATCAAAGAAAAAAAGGAAAAGGATATATATAAGGATGTGTGTGTGTGTGTGTGTGTGTGTGTGTGTGTGTGTGTGTGTGTGTACACAGTTTTGCGGTAGCAAAGAACTGAAAACTGAGAGGATGCCTACCAATTGGGGAATGGCTGGACAAGTTATGAATTATGATTGTGATTGAATACTACTGTGCTGTAAGAAGTGATGGTTTCAGGGAAACCAGGGAAGACATAAACTGGTGCAAAGTAACATGAGCAGAACCAGGAAAACATTGTACACAGTAAAGGCAATATTGTAAAGGTAATCAACTGTAAAAGTCTTAGCTATTTTGATCAATATAATAATCCACAACAATTCTAAATGACTCATGATGAAAAATGCTCTCCACCTCCAGATAGGAACTGATGAACTTAGACTGCAGATCAAAGTATTTTTCCCCTTTATTTTTCTTCTTTCCATTCTCCTCCTCCCCATACCATAGCTAATGCAGAAATATGTTTTGCATGACTTCTTCTGAATAATGAGTATCATATTTCTTGCCTTCTCAGTAGGTGGAAGAGGGGGCAAAGGGAGGGAGAGAATTTGGAAATGAAAATTTAAAAAAAATTTTAAGCTCCACCCCTTCAAAAAAAGAAACAAACAAAGATCCTAATCTATATCTGTGTTTTCATGTTAATGTAATAGTTACCTCTTTAGTATGTGGAAGCCTGTTAATATCTGTATCTATTTCTTGCATTTTGAATGGATTTTTATTCTGAATTAATTCCAGTAATTTGTCTCAAGATATTCTCTTACTAATTAGGAAAGAGAAAGGGAATAAGCATTTATATAGTACCTACTATATCTTAAGGGCTTTGCAAATCTTCTATCATTTGATCCTCACAACGACCCTGTGAAGTAGGTACTATAATTACTCCCATTGGAAACTGAGGCAAACAGGGATTTAAGTGACTTGCACAGGGTCACACAATTAGTAAGTATCTGAGAACAAATTTGAACTCAGATCTTTCTGACTCCAGGCACATCGCTCTATCCCCTGTGCCACCTGCCATTAATTAATTTCATTTTAATTCTATTAAGCAATAGCTCTTCTGTAAGAGATTTGATCATCAGATTCCAATTTCTTTCTGAAACCCCTCTCTTACAGGAAATTTTGGAAGGGTCCACATCCACGGGCAATTTGCAAAAAAGAGAAAGTCTTGTTTTTCTTTTTCAGTCCTTCAGCAACACAGAAACAACAAAGCTTAGCTCCTAGATTGCAAGGATACATAGGTGAGCTCTTCCCCTTCTCTCCCTGCCCTCCATACATAGTAGCTTCTCCAGCAGAAACCTCATGCTGGTGGTCCAAGGATCTCCACAGTACCTTTCCTCCCTCTTCCCACCCCCCCTACACCTACCCCAGCAGCTTCAGAGAGCTCTTTGAGCCATTTTCCTTGGGCATAGTTCATGGTACTTGGTCTGGACACAAAATCTTCCAGCTACTGCTTTGATGAAATTAGTCTAATCAAGAGCTAATGATGAGCTGACTCACATGGCAGCCATATGATTAGAAAGGAAGAGGATAACATGAGAGATACTGTGAAGGTTGAGTCCAGGTTTTTGTGATACTGTTCTCTCCTGGTTTTCTTACTTGTCTGGCCTCTCCTCAGACTCCTTTGCTGGAGTTTCCTCCAGGTTATACCCAGTAACTGTGGGGGTCCCCCAAGACTCTAGTCTTTACCCTCTTCACTCTCTGTATTGTTTCACTTGGTTATCTCATCAGCTGCAATGGCTTCAGTTATCATCTCTATACAAAGGATTTTCAAGTCTATTTACCCTAACCCCTTTCCTTTCTCTAGTCTCACATCACCAACTGCCCCACAAGTATCTAAAACTAAACATATCCAAGGCAGAACTCCTCTTTCTCCCCCAAATCTCCCCCCTCTATTTGACTTTTAAAACCCTTAACAACCTACCCCTTCCTACCTTTTTAGTCTTCTAATGCTTTACTCCCCTTTCTGTACTCTAGGATCCACTGACTTCTTCACCATCTGTGTCTTTACACGGGTTGTCTTCCATGCTTGGAATGCTGTCTCCCTATTCATTCCTACCTCCTAGCTTCCATGGCTTCCTTCATGACAGTTCAAATCTCACCTTCTATGCAAGAGGACTTAGTCAATCTTTCCTTTCTGCAACCCCCATTACCTCAAACTTTCTCTCTCTCTCTCTCTCAATAGTCTGTGTCTCAGACAAACACACACACTCATTTTTCTATACACAGTTGTTTGCATGTTGTCTTCCCCTTTTTACATAGGGACAGCTAGGTGGCAGTGGATAGAGTACAATACTTATTAGCTGTATGACCCTGGGCAAGTCAATTTACCCGGTTTGCCTCGATTTCCTCATCTATAAAATGAGCTGGTGAAGGAAATGGCAAACCTTTCCAGTATCTTGGCCAAGAAAACCCCCAATGGGGTCAGACACAACCAAACAAACCAAACTTCCCTTTGAGAAGGTGAACTTCTTGAGGAAAGAGACCATGTATTTGCCTTTCTTTGTATCCTCATTGCTTACCATAATGAAGGCACAAAGTAAGTGTTTAATAAATGCTCATTGGCTTACTGATGAAGTGTATCCCCAGGGCCTAGCAGAGTCCTGAACAGTTGGGGTATGGGGAGAAAAGGGAGAAGGATATAGTTCCAGACCTACAACTTCACTGAGGTAGAGAACTTCCGGTAGGGAAATTCTCTCTCACAAAGCAGATCAGCCCTTGTTGTGCAACTTAGAGTCTTAGAGAGTTTCCTGATGGCAATGAGAGGGTAAATGATTTGCCCATAGTCAAATAGTCAGCATGAGTCAGGGATGAGACTTGAACCTAGGTTTTCCTGCTTCTTACCTTGAACCCAGTAGGTACTTAATATAATGCACATCGATTGATTGCCAAGTTAAATTGTCTTGTGCAATACGTCTTTCCTCTTGTTTTTGTGATCTCCCTATCATATCTATCTTTGTATTCCAAGAACCTAGTTCAGCACCTCGCACACACATAGTGGGTGTTTAGTGAATGTTCACCAAATTATGATCAGGCAGTAATTAGACTCTACACATAGTGAATGCTCAACAAGTACTAAGCAATGACAATGAAGACGTAACTATGCACCTGGTGAATCACTTAAGACCTCCCTGAGCCCTGGTTTCATTATCACAAAATGGGGATAAGGATGCTTATACGACTTATTTCACAGGTTTGTTGTATGAACCAGATAACATATATGAAATGCTTTTAAAATTTCTAAAGCCTCATATAAATACATGTGTAGCTCTACCCCCTGCCCCATCCCTCCAGCAGCTACCCTCCCTCCCTGCTTGCACTTGAACTCAGAGGTTAGTAGGTTAGGTCCCCAGGACAGTGACCACTACCCCGGACTTAAATGTACTTTGTGATCTGTACTCCAAAATCTGTATCTACTGAGACTCCTCCAATCAGATTACCTTTAATAGTGAGCCAGTAGACACAATCAACTCAAAGAAAAGGCAAAATCAAGGTAATAACAGTAGCTATTAAACATTTCTCTCCTAAGGTTGAGGACAGTCTCCCATGAATATACACAGGGCTACAGGAATAATGAACGTTGATACAAATGTGACACACACATAGGGAAAACGTGGCGAGACAACTGATGTCTTTGGTATCGCAAGGCTCTGCTGTCCTTTCTCCTCAAACTGTGTAAAGGAATAAATAGAGTAGTCATGTCTTTGTATTCCATTAGCAACATTAACACCTCATTTCTTTTGTTATCTGCCCCTCACTTTCTGTAATTGTATCAACTATGGGGGGGCAGGGGGAGAGAAGGAACCAATGTGCCATGTTGTTCTCAGTTGTACTATTTCCCTGAAACATAGGTTGACTCCCGTTCTCAGGGACAAAGGGGCCAGGACATAGGACAAAAGACCAATTCACAAATTCCTTCATTCCCACACAATCAGCATCATTAGTGGTTTAACTATTTCATCATTTACAGCAATGTACTTTCTAGGCCATGTTTTTATGCTCAGTTTGGAGAGCAAATTTCCAGGTGTGTTTGAAGGTATCAACTAAAGTAATCAATTACCTAGATCCTACCTAAAACAGCTGCAGTCTGACTACAGTCACCACCAAGCTCTGCATTCCCTTTATTCAGTTCTGGGAAGATTTCAGAGTTCTGTAAGAACAGTAAATCTTTTTATAGCTTACTTGCTAAGAAATGCCATCTTGTTGGCTCAAGTGTGCCACCATGAGGAGGAAGGTAGGAAAACTATCAAGCTATAAATTTTCACAAACCACCCATAACAGATGCTCCCCGTTGTGAACACTTACCACCTCTCAGTTGATGGAAGCAGGAGGGAGCTAGGAGATTGGGGGTGGTGAACAAAATGAAGGCCTGTCAGCTCTTCAAAGTGAAGAAATAATGCTGTATTTATCTATCTCTCTGGAGGAAATCTAGTAAACTACAAAATATCAAGTGATTATCCAATAGGGCGGCATTTTGCCCAAAACCTCTCTTGCTTTGCCTGGCCAAAAGGATGTAAGCCTCTCAGAAGATGCAAGCTTGCCCCTAAGTGGGGCAAGAACTCCATGATCTAACGAAGTTATAAAAATAAGTAAGAGCCTGCTTCAGATGGCTACATCTGGGCTTGTATGGGGCTGCCATCTTTGAGCTGTGAAATGGTAGCAGCTGGCAAGATACCGTGGGTATTCCTCTCCAGAAAATTAGCTGAAATTAGCTCTGCTGGGGAGTAAAATTCTGCCCTCAGCCCTTTCCAGTTAGTTCCTATTAATTTGAAGAGAGGCTTCCAGTTGCCAACAGGACTCAGTCTTTGGTCCCTCCATTTGCATCATTTCCTTCTGCCTTACTCAGAGAAGCTGCTGACCCCACAGCTACTTTTTCAGATGTTTGTTTTCCTGCCTTTTCAATCACCATCATCATCTTTAAGGTTTACAAAGCACTTTTAAATTTTTATCATTTTTCCAGTTAAACTTTTCCCCTCCCTCCCTCTCTCCAATGAACAAAAAAAGAAAGAGAAAAACTTTATAACAAATATGCATAGTCAAGAAAAGTAAATTTCCTTATGGCCATGTTCCTTTTAAAAATGTGTGTCTCATTCTGCATTTTGAATCCATCATCTCTCTGTCAAGAGATGGGTAGCATGCTTCATTACCAGTCCTCCAGAATCATGGCTTGTCATTGGATTGAGCAGAGTTCTAAAGTCTTCCAAAGTTGTGTATAAGTGTGTTTTAAATGATCTTATTGTATAAATTGTTATCCTGGTTCTACTCACTTCATTTCTGCATTAGTTCATACAAGTCTTCCCAGGTTTCTCTGAACCCACAATGTTTAGCCATTTCCGATAGGCAGGTACCTCCAGTTTTCTCCTACTATGATATGAGCTGCTATGAATGCTTGTAGTTATGGGTCCTTTTCCTCTTTACAAAGTAGTTTTCATAGATCATTTGATTCTCGACCATTGAGTTAAGTACAGTTCCTATCATTTTATAGACTATTTTACAGATGAGGGGACTGGGGGTGGGACAGGTTGAGTGACTTGTTTAATGGCACATAAATTACTAATGTCACAGGCAGGATTTGAATGAAGATGTCTCTTTACTCCAGTTAACCAATCAACAAATATTTATTAAGCTTTTACTATGTGCCAGCCATTGTAGTAGGTTCTAGAGATATCAAAATAAAGAACAAAAAAAGGTCCCTGCCTTAAAGAGGCTTACATTCTACTTTCAGCACATTCTTTCCTTTATAGCACACCACCCTCCCCAGTGGCTAGAGAGAGAACATAAAAGTGTGCCACCTATTAAGACTATGAACAAACAGTTCTCAAAAGAAGAATGGCAAACTATTAACAGCCACATGAAATAATCCTCCAAATCACTGAGAGAAATGCAGATCAAAATGATCCTGGAGTTTTACCTCATGCCCACCAAATTGGCAAAGATGACAAAAGATAGGAATAATCAATGTTGGAGGGGTTGTGGAAACATAGGCACATTAATGCATTACCAGTGGAGCTGGAAATTAATACAACCACTGTGGAAAGCAATTTGGAATTATGCAAATAAAGTTGACTAACATGTACAACAGCCCTTTGACCCAGAGATTCAACTACCAGGTATACATTCTAAAAAGGTTATCAAGAAAAAGAGAGATGCATATACACCAAATATTTATACAAGAACTTTTGTGATAGCAGAGAACTCAAAAGTAGAGTACATGCCCGTTGATTTTGAAATGGCTAAACAAATTGTGGTTTATGAATACAATTGAATATTACTGTGCTGTTAGAAATGATGACTATGATGACTACAAAGAATCATGGAAAGACTGACATGAACTAATACAAAGTAAGTGAAACATAGTCAAGGAAACTATATACACAATTACTACAGTCATGTAAATGGAAAGAATAACCCCCAAAGAGCAATAAAAAATGTTGCAAAATTACGAACTGGCATGGGCCCAAAGAAAAGGTATGAGAAGATACTTCCCCTTCCTCCAAAAATGTGGAACACTGCATATATTTTCAGACGTTTTCAATGTATTGATCAGTTTTGCTGATTTTTTTTTCCTTCTCCTTTTTCCTTTTTTTCTTAAAAAAATTTGTTACATGGGATGGCTCTCGGGGAGGAAGAAGCAATACAGGGAGATGTCTAGGCAATGTAAAAACAAAATATATCAATACAATTTTGTTTTTTAAAAGTGTGCAATCTGATTCTTAGCTCTAGAAATAAGTCTTCCAGGAAACTCAGCCCATTCTTCTCACCTCTGAGGTACTGGTAAAAGTCACTGAAGGCAAAGGGACTAAATAAAGTGAGCATGATATCTGGGTGCTTATACTTGTTTACCTAAATGTTTCTGGGTATCTCCCAGGAGTGGGTTGAGTATCTCCTGTTTATTTCAGTGGTTGAAGAAACCAAAGCTCCACTAAGGTCTTCTGATGTCTCATCATAGTGTGGCTCTGACTTTGGGTTTTCAAAAATTATGCTAGCAGAACTCAAGCTCTGGCAGGTCCTACCATGGAGAAGTATGGGAAATGAGCATGTATCTATTGTCCAAAGCCCAGCCCAGCTAAATCCAGAGATATTAATCATGACAGTCGGCTGTCAAATGATGAATATTTGCAGCCAAAATGATTCACCAAAACCGTCTAAGGAGTGATAAGGAAATTGCGATCTGAACCAAGGGGAATATCTACACTAAATTGGGGGGAGGTGGAGAGATGGGAACAAACATCTGTCAAGCACCTACTACATGAGGTAAGGTAGATAATGTGACAATAAAAAAAACAAACCCTACTGCATTCTTAATATTAATGAAAACATAAGTTCCAAAAAAAAAAAAAAAGGAGGTGGTAGTCTCTCTTTACTTAACGCTAGTCCCACAACTTTAGAGCACTGGAGTACCATATCCGAATCTAGGCATTATATTTTAGGAAGGACACTGAGATGATGGGGCACGTTCAGCATGGTGATATAAAAATCGTCCACTTGGCTTTAAAAGCCCTTCATAACCTGGCCTCTTCCTTCCTTTACAATCTTCTTATACCTTACTACTCCCTCTCACTCCCTAACTCTACAATCAAATGGCAATAGTCCCCAATGACACCAGCCTCATTGATATTCCTCACTCCATTTCCTGACTCCACCCAGCTCTCTTGCTCTGGAAAGGATGTGGAGGTAAACTCACCCGCAGAGAAGTGCCATAAATCCACCTTGAGACAAAGAGACCCATAACCATGCTTTATGATAGTCATCAAGTGGAATAACCTGAAGATCTCATAGCCTACCATTAACATTTGAAGAACTGAATCCCTGAAAGGGTCCTTAGAAGTCATCAAGTGACTTCTTGCTCATTTTGTCAGGGAGGAAACCGAAGCACAGAGAAGTGACTTGTCCAATGTCGCACAGCTAGTGGGTATGTAAGACATGATTCAACACTCAAAAAGTCTGAGTCCAAGGGCTTATGATCATCCCAATCCAGACTCTTCGAAACTGAGATATCCTCACAAGAGTGTTACCGAGCAATATACAAAACGAGCTTTTGCCCAGTAGGCTGTAAGAACTCTATTCTATGGCACGGATATACACAGAATATAAATAGCTCTTTAGAACTGTGACTCTCATCTCAACTGAAGAAATGAGTGTTGTATTTGCCTAACACCAGATCAACAGTAGACTCACATATGCAGTGCATGGATGGTACACTGGATTTCCTGTAATGCGATGGAGATAACATGATATCTGATCACATCTTGTCGAGGGGGAGCTTGCCGGAACAGAATAGAAAGAGCTTTTGCATGAGAAAAAAAAAATCAACAAAAGTAGAATTAGAAGAGGAAGGGTTGAGAAAAAAAATTACATCAAATATCACTGATAAAAATCTAGATCTCCAAAATATATAAGAAACTCAGAAAAATTTATAACATCAAAAGCACAACACACAACACCTGATAGGTGAGTGAATAAAGGATGGAAAGGGCTTCTCTTGTTTCATTTTCTCCCAGATACTCCTGCACTCCTTGCGGTCAGGACACTTTTCTGTGAGACAACTTGCACTTGTTTTGAAATTAACTTTCTTCTGGGTTTACCTGTTGACCTTCTCTCAGTGCACAGGATTCATTCTTGTGTTTGACTGTACTCTTCTGTTTCCTCATGTCTCCAGTTTCAATTTCTAGATTACAACTTTGGAGGCCAGATTCCTTCTTGGATACTTGGGTTTTTCTGATTCTAAGTGTCTATGTTCCTGACTACCTAAATAGCTAGTGAATACACCTTTGATGAAGAATTATGAAGAAAATCTTACATTTGAAAAAGAGGGCTTGACCTAAGAAGATTCTTACTTAAAAACAACACATAAACTGAGGTTGCAATGATGCTTTATTTCAATCATGTTAAACTATGAAATGATCAGATCAAAAATCATAACATATTCTTTGGAAAACTTTTAATTATGGACATAAATAGTTGGACTGATTGAGTACAAAATACTTTATATAAAGACAAAATAAAACATGGGGTTTAGGTACACAATGCCTAATAGAGTATTCTCTGTACACAGCGAACACCCTCTAAATATTGTGAAATACTGGACAACTCAGATATTATTAAAAGACAGTTTCATATGAAACTGTAAAGTCAAAAGCATAAATTAGCATCATCGATTTAAATAAAAGTTCTAGAATTGCTATGGTTTTATTTAAGAAAACCTATCACTATTTCACAGCAGTTGAATCTATTATTTTCCTTTGAAAAGGATTAAACTAATAGGAGACTAAAGCTGAAACCCTATTTTCCTACAGCAAGTACAATAAGGATTTCAACAATCCCACTACTTTCTTTCTTCAAATCTATAGGCAATCTACATACCCTCTAATTGGGAGATAATAATTTAAAAGAGTTAGAAGAATAAGATATACATGTTCTTGTTTGGAAGCCACTCATCAATTGGCCCTGGATAGCCTGTAAGAAAGGCAGCCAGCTTTGGTGTGAGTTCCTGAGTCAGGCACCAATTTATTCTCCTTAGTTAAAATATCTATGGCATAGCAGCTGTACTGATATTTTGGCTTGCACGAAAACTGATGACTGTGTGATATCAAGTTGTGTATCCCATTAACAGTTTCTGAGTCATAAACATAAAAAAATAGCGATTGACATTTAACCTGAAACTATACCACTAAAATTTCAAAATGCCATGACAGTAATGACACTCAAATCTGATTACTATTTTTTTTCAGTGTGCAAACTGCGTTTTTTCTTAGCAATCATTTTTCTCCTAAAAAGGTGGAAGGAGTGGCAAAACAATCCAGAATTAGTCATTATTAAATGAGAATAGCAAAAAACTCATAATATTAGGTCATGACTGGATTGGTTCCTACATTGTAGGAATGGTTATTTTCAATTCTTTATATTTTATAAACATAACAAAATCCTACTTTGCTGGAAGCAGAACTCCCAGTTCCACAATTCTAGATTTTATAGGACCAAATAATAAAATGTATTTTTATTGTAACCATAATTTGAATACTTAGGCTATAATAAAGTTGTAAATTACAAATAAGCTATTTTTTAAAACCTAGAAAGTTGTAGAACTTAAGTTTCTTGAGAATTGAGAATAAAATGTCATGAACATAATAAAACATATATGCAAAGTAGAGTACTGAAGAGAGAGTGTAGAATGCTTTTTATTGTAAGCCAATATATTAAAAATCAGCATGAGATTTCCCTTCCCTCTTACTGGTAGTTTATTGCTGTTATAAATAAATATGAGTAACATTAAGGCATTTACCAATGTAACAGAAGGATCTGAATTCAATACAAAGGACTTAACTTTCCCTTCCTTCATTCTGAAGTCATGAAAGCTATTTCTGGTTAAAATTAAATCTCATTATAGAGATATATGCCCTTGAAATTTTTGTTGAAGAAAGAATAGGTATTATTCTAAAACTATATGTTGCTTAAGTTCAATGATGGAACAAGACAAAACAAAGTCAGACTTCAACAGACTCGACATAAAATGATACAACTGTCCCATAAATTCAAAGAACAACCTCTACAAACTGAATAGGGAAAAAAAAACCACATCTTATGTAGAAAGTTTTTCTTCATTTGATAAAATTATTGTTTTCAACATTTCAATATAGCTATGAGTGAACTCTACTTTCTGTAACAGCTAAATCATTTCCCCAATATAGTACAAATAAGCTTTACACACGACCATCAAGAAACCAAGAGATCAAGAATTTGTCTGAAAACATATTCTGAAGGTTGTAAACTAGGAAACTGACAAAATGCAACCTGCTTTTCCAGACTCTTAAAAAGTTCTCATGAGAAGAAACAAAAGATCATACATCCTCTGTCCCGCTGCTGGATGGATCTCAGTTACCTTCACTTTGCTGCTACCACCTGAAAGTAAAAGGAGGGACAGGGGAGAAGATTATCTGCCAAAGGCCTGCTCAGAAGTACCAGCCTTTCTCCACCCTATCCATTGTGGCATTCTTTCTCCCTCAGCATTTTAACATAGTTTCAAGTGCACTAACAGTGTTTACTATAGTATGGCTATACAAATGACACACAGTTGTGATATATACATATGTACATTTGGCCCACATTACTCTGTTAACCTGGATCACTTTTAAAAACATTAAATATTCCTTTTCAGGAGCTTCCAGTCATTAATCTAAATTTAGGTTGAAGACTCTTATTTGAGTCCCTGAGCTTTTCCTCTATTTAGCACCTGCTAGTCCTAAACCAAGAAACGCTGTCATCAAGTCCTCTTTTGGTTTCCGAAGGAACAAGGCCCTTTTCTGTTTGAGCACCAGATAACACTCTTTTTTGGCTTCTTGTTCAACCTGCTTCTTATGGGGTCAATTATCTCACCATCTTACCTGGTGTCCTAATAGCAACAACTCATTTAACATTTAGGAATGATTTATCAAGAACATTTATCATGTTGGGTTCTAGAGAAGACACAAAGATAAGTAAGTCAAAGCCTCTACCCCCAAAGAGCTTACAATCTAGGAAAGATTCAAGCCATGCATATAAATAATATAGACTATCATTTCTAATTAGAGTGTAGAGAAAGACATGAGAAAAGCTTCATGGAGAGGGTAGCATTTGGCCTGTATCTCGAATATTCTCTAATATTACCTTTTAAGAATCCCATTTTCCTCTTGTTTCCATCCTACAACTCTATTCTTACTTAGCATATTCCAGTATCTTTTCTTTATTAAAAAAAACAATAACTAGCATTTATATGGTGCTTTAGGGTTGGCAAAGCATTCTGTAAATATCTCATTTTATCCTCCAAACAACGTAGGGAGGCAAGTGCCATTATTTTTCCCTTTTTACAGACAAGGAAACTGAGGCAGAAGAAGTTAAATAACTTGCCCAGTGTCACTGAGTTAGTATTTGAAGTGGAATCTGAACTCTGGTCTTTTGACCTCAATTCCACCACTATGCCACCTAGCTAAGATGTTTTCTAAAAGATTTTTAGTTTTGCCCAACTTTGCTTGCCCATCATTGGATGACTTGTTTTTAGCTCACCTCCATAGATCATGAATTAAAATCTTCCTAAAAATATCTATCTCATGTTTGTAAAAGGAATATACTAACAATCCCCATCTTCTTTGGAAAATCATAATTGTCTTTCCTTAAACATTAAAAATATCAAGGACTTTCTCCAACCACTACATGTTAGCATAGATTTCTGAGTCTATTATCTTGGGGAAGATGAGTAACAAGAAGATGTTATTTTTTAATTCACCAAAACTTTGTAGAGGACAGACTCCCCCTCCCACACCCACTAATACATTAGTGCAGCCATTACTACCAATAGTTACTAGCCATAACTACCCTATTTATCACAAAATTAGTAAAATCTCAATTTTGCTCATTGAGATTAATTTTTAATTAATTGTTAATTAACAATTGCATATTGTTTAGAAAATGCAGTCTTCACTTAACCCCAATTGCCCTGCCTTCTCCCTCAAAAAAAAAAAAAAAAGAATGCAGTCCTATTTCTCCATGACCCTAAATAAAAGCATTTAGGCTATACTCAGATTTTTAAAAGGGAAATTACAGCACTTTTTACTTTATTAGAACTGTATTTGGGCTTTTCTTTTGACAACTAGGACTAGAGAAAAATGGAGAGAAAAGAAGACTGTCATTTACCAACAAGGAGGAGCATCTAGAAAACTGGATTAAAAATCTGCATCCAAGGTGAAGACATTGTCTGTTGTTTCTGCCATAACTGCAAAACGCTGATATTCTGAGACCCTTTTTTCAAAAAAATTTGTTTTCCCTTCCAGAGAAATATTTTCCATGAAATCAAAGGGATTATCTGACTGAAAAACCTGAAGAAAAAAAAAATCACATTAGAGATTCTGAAGAAGCAAAATCTCATCTCTCAAGAAATCTGCTCTAATATGCCATGAAGTTTTCCATTACTGATGTCTACTCTGTCATGCAGAGAACAATGCAGCAAGTTAAACCACTGGCCTACAAAATTTTCACCTTACGGAAGCTTATCATACATTTATTTATGTAAATTTAAAAATCTGGAGCTTTTAGTCGAGACTTGCAGAAACAATTTAAATTTCTTCGCCTCCAACTCTCTTTTGATTCTTAAAATATATTACACAAATATAAAAAAACCACTCCTATTTTAAAACAAGAAAATGGACGCATACATCCATGAAATAACTGAATGAAAACCAAATACTGAATTCTGCTACCTTAGTTGTATAGTGTCTAGCAATGCACTGACAGGCCAAGAAGCAGAAAGCCAAATCAAGTTGTGTATAAGCCTCAAAATGTAATGCCAACCCCAAAAAAAAAACCACCCTACAGTTTATAGCTGGTTATGCAAATTTGCTACAGATATAATTGAGATTGTTTAACAGCTCCATTAACGTGACTATTAGCAATATTAACACAGGATTGCAGGCCATTACATTCTTAGAAACTAAAAGGTCTAACTATAATCAGTATCAGGGACAGGCTACGTTAAGACAGACAATCAAAAGAGACCATTATATCAAAGCAACAACTACGAGACATAGTCCCCTCTTTCGGAAGTCTTCAGGCAGAGATGGCATGACCACCCATGTAAGTTATGGTGGGGATCCAGTGGGTATAGCTAGCTGCTTAGGTCTTTTCTTATGTGACTATGTGATGCTGTGGCACTGAATAGGACAACCATACCCAGAGGAAGCAAAACAGACATATGCTGTGAATGCTCTAAAGGAAGGTTCATAGACCACCCACTGAGTTGCTGACTCATAGAAAGGACATCTCGGCCTATTTTATGAAACGTCAAAGCTTCAAATTAGACAAATGGGAGCTAAAGATGCAAAGGAAAGACAACTGTGTAGCATCACCTGTAACCATGAACTGTCATCTCAAATCTATCTAGGCTTCAGACCAAACATAGAGCAAAGTTCAAAACCAGAATTCATTGATAAGGGATCTATTTGTAGTTCAGTCTACACACAAGACAACCATTTGTTAGCTTGAGTAAGACTGTATCTTAAGGACTTTCATTATGTGAAAACTCTGACTGAAGCTAGGCCCTTCTAAAAAAATATGTGAGCATACATTCACAAACACTTGTGAATTCAGACCAGTTACATATTAACTCAAGGTCAGAGGAAGTAAGAAGTTAACCAAACACAACATACATACGCTTGACTCGTTCAGGTGAAATTACTGTTAGCTAAAGTCAAGTATATTACTAAATATTGGATTGTGCTTGTTAGCACCAACATTAATTTTTCTGAATAGTTCAATGTTGAGAATTTCCCTTCGTTACCATAGGAGATTTTGGAAAAATTACATCTGTGCACCTGTCACACATATTTTGGGGGTAACACAATACATTCTCTGTTGTGAAGTAAAAATCTTAAGAGACCTTACTTGACCAGTGGACCTTACCAATTAATAGCTATTGTTTTTTTAATTTTTAAAAACATTTTTACCTTTGAGAACCCAAGCTCCACAAGCAATCTGTCTGCTACAAACTCAATGTACTGTTTCATCAAAGTGCAATTAATGCCAATTAGTCCAACTGGTAAGGCATCAGTTAAAAACTCCTAGAGGAAAAAAAAAAACCAAAAAGACCACACTTAGATATTAATAACATTACATAACTGGGCATGTGCTGATCAGAAAGTGTTTTTATAGGAAATAGATCTTGTTTAAAGGAACGATTTTATAATAATTATATACATATAATAATAAATCAATGTGCATTTCCTTGAAAGAATAAATCAAATCAGTTTCTTGTGCGTGTAATGTCATCCTCCTAGGACAAAGTATTTCATAGCTATCTTATACAATAATAGTATCTTTAAGAAGTATTTTACTATGATCTTAAGGCTGATTAGGCTCATGCTATTACACAGAAAAAGGGAGCGGCCTTTGCCTGTACTATTTTCATTAGGATTCCCCTTTTGTTATTATGAACTAGAATCTGCAGAGATGTTGGTCACTTAGTGTATCAAGGACAGGAAGTAGAGAAATATGAAGGTGAGAAAGTCCTAAGAAAATAAAAGCGAATGAAAATTTAAAGGATAATGGGACCTTGAAAGGAAATATAAAGTATAATTAAGGAGTGGGAGAAAAAACGCTAAAAGCTTAGATTCAGCTCTTAAGGTGCAAAAATGCATTTTTCTGCTGCTTCTATATTAGAATTAGGTATACAGGATAAAAATACCAAATTATGCATGCTGTATCGGCAAGCAGTGAGCCTCACACATGATGGTGAAATCGTATAAAAGTTTTCCTGTTTACCTGTTCTATTTCAACAGCATTGATGATGATCTCCTTGACCCTTTCTTCTGAAGGCTTATTCACTAAGTAATGAAACATCAAACAAGCAAAGTCACAATGAAGACCCTGAAAAACAGTGGGGGAAAAAATCATAATCCAAAAGTTATCTTCATAAGGTGTGGTATGTTATATAGAACAAGTTTGCTTTTTCAAAAGGCACATTCCAGGATCTCAAGAAGGTTCTGTTCTATCTAATACAGAAACATTTATGTGGACACAGAGGAAACACAAGAAAGAATGCTGAATAAATATCCAGACAACACTAATCCATGAAACTTCACAAACTAGGGCAAGGTCTGTTTGATTTTATGAAAATACCTACACAGCAGTTTGAAACAATTGCAATTTTGTTACTTTTAAGCACAAAAAATAACTAGACAAAGACAACAAAAATGGTGCTTCCTATAATCTCTTAAAGAAGCTACTTCAGTGCAAAGTGCAAAAGTGCTTAAGTGCAAAATTACTATTGTTTATATTCGAATAGATACTGAGGGTCTTTAAAAACATCAGTCCTCTTAAACAGTTTAGCTATTCTTCTCAAAAAAAAAATTTTAACACTCTTTGCTCAGTGAAAATGCTTTCACATATAGTTAGGCAAACCTTCTTCAAGGAAGTGCCTGAAATTCTGCAGTAGTGCAGTCTAAAATCATTATGGTTTTCCTCTTCCTTAAATATCATATATTAAGGATAAGCCCTTTTGTTAAGTAGTGCATTTGAGAGAGCAATTTGGAAATGGGGTTGTTAAAAGTAACAAATATTGGTAGGGCTGAGGAAAGTTCTTTTGAAAAGGGTATGGATTATATAATTTAACTTCTTAAATAAAGATAAGACAATGGGCTGGGTAAATAAAGATAGGCAGGGGATTTTCCCCATAATTTAGTCATTTTTACTATTAGTACTGTTTGTTTTCCTCCTGCTCACTCCCATCTTGGATTTCTGGAAATGCTGATGCAATTACAAGGAGATTTATGTTGTAAACAAAAATCTTTTTCTACACAGAGATAAAGAAAGCTAAAGGTCCTTTTTACAAAGCTGATTCCATATTCCATGTATTTTTACTCTCAGGAAAACAGTTAATAAGGTATACAGAGTGTTAGCAGGAATAGACAAGTAACATTTGAAAGCTAGCCTCTTCCCGCCTGAAAAATATCTCCCAGATGAAGCAGAAATTTGGGAGAAAATCTTTACAACCAACGTCTCTGATAAAGTCCTCATATCTAAAATATACAGGGAACTGAGTCAAATTTATAGGAATAAAAGCCATTCTCCTGTTGAGAAATGGTCAAAGGATATGAACTGGCAGTTTTCTGAGGAAGAAACTAAAGATATCTATAGGCACATGAAAAAATGCTCTAAATCACTATTGATTAGAGAAATGCAAATCAAAACAACTCTTAGGTACCACATCTCTCCTGTCAGAATGGCTAAAATGACAAAACAGGAAAATGATAAATGCTGGAGAGGATGTGGGAAAATTGGAACATTAATTGGAACATTGTTGGTGGAGTTGTGAACAGATCCAGCCATTCTGGAGAGCAATTTGGAACTATGCCCAAAGGGCTATAAAAATGTTCAGATCCTTTGACCCAGCAATACCACTCCTAGGGCTATATCCCAAAGGGATCACACAAGTAGGAAAGCGACCTGTATGTACAAAAATATTTATAACTGCTCTTTTTGGGGTGGCAAAGAACTGGAAATCAAGGGGGTACCCATCAACTGGGAAATGGCCGAACAAGTTGTGGTATATGAATGTAATGGAATACTATTGTGCTCTAAGAAATGGGGAAGATACGGACTTCATAATAACCTGAAAAGGCCTATATAATATCATGCTGAGTGAGAGAAGCAGACCCAGGAGAGCACTGTACACAACCATAGACATATTGATTCTGTGATGACTAACTCTGATTTGGCTCTCCTCAGCAACACAAGACTCAAAGACAGCTGCAAAGGACTCACGATGGAGAGAGCGAGCTACATCCAGAGAAAGAACTGTGGAGTCTGAATGCAGACTGAGGCAAACTATTTGCTCTCTTTGTTTTCTCTTCTCTTTTGGTTTTGTTTCTTCTCTCTCATAATTCATCCCATTGGTTATAATTCTTCTTTGCAACTTGACTATTGTGTAAATAAGTTTAATGCAAAGGTTTATGTAGAATCTATATCGGACTACACGCTATTTTGGGGGGAGGGGCAAAGGGAGGGAAGGGAAGAAAATTTGAAACTCAAGAGCATGTAGAACTAAATGTTGTAAACTAAAAATAAAAAAATCTAATTAAAAAATATCTCCCAGATGTATTTCAGCAATAGGGGATTGTTCATACTAAGGTTGAATAACAGTACGCTAAGATATCAGGTTAACATTCATCTGAGCACTCAAGAGAACTGGAGTTTCGGTCAAGATATGGAAGAAGGTAGGAAAAATTTAAAGGAAAAGTCTTCTATGAGGTGTGAGACTTAAAAAGACTAAAAGTAACAAGTCACCAAATGTTTGAAGGGCAAGAGAAAAATCTCACTATCTTTAGAAGCTATTTGGCCTATACATACCTGACCAATAATCCCCTCTACAACATATACCCAAAGCGGGCATCCTGCCTTAATCTGAAGACCTCATCAGTCAGTCCATAAACATTTGTTAAGTACCTATTATGTGTCAAGCACTGTAATAATCACTAAGGATACAAAAAGAGGCAAAAGATGGTCCCTGTCCTCAAAGAGCTCACAATGTAATGGAAGAGACAACATGCAAACATATGCACAAACAAGCTATATACAGGATAAACAGGAAATAATTAAAAGATGGAAGGTATTAAAATTAAGAAGAGTTGGGGAAAGGCTTCCTGAACAAAGTGGGATTTTAGTTGCGTCTTAAAGGGGATCAAAGAAGTCAGCAGGCAAAGATGAGAAAGGAGATGATTCTGGGCATGGGAGACAGCCAGATAAAATGGCAGGAGCTAAGCAATGGATTGTCTTGTTCCTGGAATAGCCAGGAGGCCAGTGTCACTGGATCAGAATGGTAGGGAGTAAGGTATAAGAAGACATGAACAGTACAGGAGATCTGGCAGGTGGGACGGTTATGAAAGGCTTTGAATACTCAACAGAGCACTTTGTATTTGATCCTGGAGGTGACAGGGAGCCAATGCAGCTTACTGGAGATTTGCCACAACTGGGAGGCTTTAGGAAAATCACTTGCAAAGCTGAACAAAGGATAGAATGGAGTGGGGAGAGACTTGAGGCAGGCAAACCCACCTGCAGGTTATTGTAATAGGCAAGATGTGAGGTGATAAGGACCTGTACTAGACTAATAACAACATCAGAGGAGAGAAGGGGTTGTATTGGAGAGAAGTTGTAAAGGTGAAATCAACAGGCTTTAGCAACAGATTGGATATGGGGGTGAGAGAGGAGTTCCGGATGATAGCTAGGTTCTGAACGTGATGGACTTGGGAGGATTGTGCCACTCTCTACAGTAATAGGAGATTGGGGGGGGGGGGGTAGGGGAAAAGATAATGAATTCTGTTTTGGCCATGTTGAGTTTAAGATGTCTACTGGACATCCAGTTGGAGATGTCTGAAATGGAGTTAGAAATGCAACATTAGAAGTCAGCAGAGAAGCTGGAGAGGAAAGATGTGAGAACCATCAACATATTGATGGTAATTAAGTCCATGGGAACTAATAAGATCACCAAGTGAAACAGCATAGAAGGAGAAGGTAAGAAGGCCCAGGACGGAACCCTGAGGATACCTATAGTTAGAAGACATGATCTGGGGAAGGATCCAACAAAGAAGATAGACAAGGACCTCAAAGAAGTGGGGACCCAATTACTGCTGGAGGTAGCCGGCTTGTTTCTGGATAGCTCTAATTACTGGCATGTTTTTCCTAAGGCAGCCTCTTTACAACGTCTATCCACGGCTCCCAGGTTTGTCCTCTGAAGCCAAACAAAACAAGTGTAATCCTTTTTCCATATGACCTTTCAAATACTTAAAGACAGCTAGGCAGTCTCAATGCATCCTCCCAAGTCTTCTATTTTCCAGGCTATATGTCCCAAATTCCTTCAAACTATTTCAAATATGGTCTTAAGCTTTAGTCACCCTCCGCGGTATACTCTCTAGTTTATTAATCTCCTTCCTAAAACTCGATGCCCAAAACTAACAGAACACTTCAGATGTGGTTTGACCAAGGCAAAGTATTGTAGAGTGGAGCCATCATCACCCTCATTCTGGACACTACTTCTCTTAATGCATCCTAAGACCACAGTAAGTTGGACAACAGAAAGAAGCACTGCCTCATTTTTACCTAGGACTAACACAGAGGATCAACATACTAGTTAAAGTATTAAGTCTCATTTGAAAGGTTGAGAACCTTAGGTTCTCTCAGCTCTTCCCAAGTAGATCCAGTTGTGGCTGGTTCAGTTCTATCTAAAACTTCACATCTAATTTCTCCTCCATTACTGAGAGAAAGAAAAATGGGAGAAGATATATATACACACACACACACACATACACAATGTATTCCTCTCCCATTATTACCAGTATCATATAGTATCCTTCCAAAGGCCTTTAGAATATATCCTCTCAAATATACCAAGGGTCTGTTGTATAACAAAAGAGGTTTTCAAATAACACTTGCCATTTCCCCGATTTCCTTAGATAAAAATGTAAGTGACCTGAAAAATATATCAAAAATGTCAAAAGCCACTTTGATTTTTCTTTTTTTTTTTTTTTTTTGGAAGGGGGAAGGCAGGGCAATTGGGGTTAAGTGACTTGCCCAAGGTTACACAGCTAGTAAGTGTGTCAGGTGTCTGAGGCTGGATTTGAACTCAGGTCCTCCTGACTCCAGGGCTGGTACTCTACTCACTGTTCCACCTAGCTCCACCATGATTTTTCTACTATTAACTGTAATTGAGAGGGTCATGTAACACGGAGACAGCATTATCAGATGGTCTGTATTTGGAGGTTATCTTCGGGTACCAATTCCAAAATGTTAGTCCAGGGAAATGTTTTTCTTTCTAAAAGATGAATAACCTGAAAAAATATTTAAACCTTCCTTTTTATCCTGAGTTACCACGAGCATTTTTTAAGGCAAACAAAAAATTAGAAATGGATTTCATGGATAATCCTGCACATCACAATTAGAATTCATTCCTTACCTCATCTCTGCTGATGAGTTCATTGGAGAAAGTGAGTCCAGGCATAAGACCTCTCTTCTTAAGCCAGAATATAGCAGCAAAAGAGCCCGAGAAGAAAATTCCTTCCACAGCAGCAAAAGCAACCACTCTCTCTCCTGTTATATAACATGCATTTACTTTAAACAGACTAAATTGCAAAATTCCTTGTAAGATAGAACAGAAATAACCCTGTTCAATGACTTTCTGATAAACATCAGCCGTGGCATAAATCAGGAGGATACATCCTAGTCAAAGGTATTTGCCATTAGGAGTTTTTAAAAACTTTATCTTAATTCATGGAAAAACCAAACATTTCTACAATAGAGCATAATAAAAAAGATGACTGCATGTGAAAACTGCAAATCCACCATGTACAATCTATTTTCCTCAAACACGCAAAGTTACCATGTAAACTTTTTTTCCTTCCCTCCCTCTCGTTTTTACCCATCCCCCACCTTAAGAGATGGCCACCATTAGACACAAACAGGTGTGTGTATATGTGTATACACGCATACACATATATACGTATATATATGTATGTATGTAAATTATTCTACACATACTTATCAGCTCTTTCTCTGAATGCAGACACTGTCTTTCTTTATACCTCCTTTATAGCTAATTTGAGCATTTATATAGTTAATTTGGGTATTTATAACTTATTTGCTCAAAATCATTCTTGAAACAATATTGTTGTTACTATATACAATGTTCTCTTGATTCTACTCATTTAGCTCTTCACCATTTCATGCAAATCTTTCCATATTTTTCTAAGATCATTGAGCTCATCATTTCTTACAGCACATAGTATTCCATCACAATCATTATTCAGCCATTCCCCAATTGCTCTTTGCCACCACAAGGAGAGCTACTACAAACATTGTAGAACATGTAGGCTCTTTTCCTTTTTGCCTAATCATCTTTGGAAATAGACTTAGTAGTGGTGTTGCTGAATCAAAGGGTAGAGGCAGTTTAATAACTAGATATAATTCCAGATTGCTTTCCAAAACGACTGGAACAGTTCACAATTACGCCAACAATGAATTAATGTCCCATTTTTTCCACATTTTGTGGAACATTTGTCACTTTTCCCTTCAATCATTTTAGCCAATCTGATAAGCGTAAAATGTTATCTCAAGATTGTTTTAATTTGCATTTTTCTAATCAATAATGATTTAGAGCATTTTTTCATATGACTATAAATTGTTCATTGTTTATATGACTATAAATTGTTGCTTTGGAAAACTGCCTGTTCATATCCTTTGACCATTTATCCATTGGGGAATGACTCCTTTTGGATTTGACAAAGCTCTTTATATATTTGAGATATGAGACCTTTATCTGAGAAACTATAAAATTTATCCTCAGTTTTCTGCTTTCATCTTGATCTTGGCTACACTTGTCTTATTCGTACAAAAACTTTCTAATTTAATGTAATTGAAATTATCCATTTTATACCTCACTCTGCTCTCTATCTCTTGTTTATTAACAAATTATTCCCCTATCCATAAATCTGATAAGTAATATGTTCCATGTTCTAATTTTCTTGTAGTATCTCTTTATATCTAGCTCATGTATCCATTTTGAATTTATCTTGGTAAGTGGTGTAAAATATTGGTCTATGCCCAGTTTCTGCCATACTTTCCAGTTTTCCCAATAATTTTTACCAAATAATGAATTCTTATCCCAAAATCTTAAGTCTTTACACTTGTCAAATACAAGGTCATTATATTTAACTGCTGCTGTAAATTGTATGTTCTACTCTATTCCATCAATCTACCTTTCTATTTCTTAGCCAGTACCAGATAGTGTTGATAATTACTGCCTTATAATGTAGTTTAAGATCTAGTACTGCTACACCTCCTTCCTTTACATTTTTTTTTGTTATGTCCTTTGAAACTCTTGACTTTTCTTCCAAATGAATTTTGCTATTATTTTTCTAATTCAGTAAAATAATTTTTTGGTAATTTAATTGGGGCATTGAATATATAACTTAGTTTGGGTAAAATTGTCATTTTTATTATATTGGCCCTACTTGCCCCATGAACAACTACTATTCCTCCAATTATTTAAATCTAACTTTATTTGTATAATAAGTTTTTTGAAATTTTGTTCATATAGTTCCTGGGTTTGTTTTGGTAGGCATACTCCCAGACATTTTATACCGTTAGGTCTTCAATGTCCTTTCTCCTCACCTCTACCTCTTAGAAGCCTTTATTTCTTTCTAGACTCCAATCAATCACCACCTTCCATATGAAATATCACCTGATCCTCCACAGCCCACTCCCATTAACCTGCATTTCATGATTTTTTAAAATAATTACATATGTATGTATTGTTTTCCCCAATAGAATATAAACTCCTTGAGGACAGGCATTGTTTCATTTGTATTCCCTGAAAATAAACATTCAATTTAGTATTTTTGTCTTATAGACATAGTTTTCATTTAAAGTTCACTGTGCAATAAAAAGAAATCAAAATGTGCCTTTGCTTGATCTGCTGTTGTGGTATCGTCTTTTTTTACGTGAAAATCTCGTCTTTAGTTCTAATTACTTTGATACACAATGTGGGATATAATGCACTGAAAACTTAATATTAAATGATTATCACCAGCCTTCACAGAAGCAGTTTGGTACAGTGGACAGAGAGCCAGGATGCTTCAAGGCCACCTCTGACTCAGGCTAGCTGAATGACCCTTGGCAAATAACTTAAACTCTATGTGCTCTATTCCAGGGGTGTCAAGGTCAAATAGAAAGGGTGGCTTATTGACTTGGAAAACCGCAAATTAATATTAACTGTGTTACACGGTATATTTATTTTGTTAAACATTTCCCAATTACATTTTATTCTGGCTCTCTCACACTGGGCCTGAACCTAGGCAACTTTCTAAGCCTCACCAGTTGCACAGAAGGTGCCAACCTAAATTGGTTGAGGGAGTTTCATACGGGATTCCTAACACTAAAAATATCACAAATGTAGAACCTATCCTTATCATCATGTGATGCATCATTCACAGATTCACTTCACTGATAATCAGAAAATGAATACTTTTTATAGGACACTTGAAAATTTACAAAGATCTTTTCACATCTTATTTGAGCTTCATGGCAATTGAGAAGACCTGTGATGTAGACAGCATGGATGCTCTTACTTCCATTTTAAAGATGAGGAAAATGAGTCTCAGAGAGTTAAACTGATTTGACCATGATTACATAGCTAAGAGGTGTCACAGGAAGGAACTGAAGGTCTTTCTAACTACAATTGCACCACTCTAACCATTATGCCATGCTGCCTCTCAGAAGTACAGACAGAATATCTTACTGTAATATCTTCTAAAATAACTGACTTTAGCTGACGAATTGGAAACCTGATTTTAAAAGCACATATGTCTAAGTGTCTCTGATTATATTTATCAACACCTCGATGATCTCATTTGTGTAGATGCTCCCTCCAGTACTACAAATCACAACCCCTCCATGCTCTCTTGTGGTTACAAAAATCTCCCATAAATCTTTCACCCAACTCACATATTTCACGGTTCCTACTGCAGCACTCATTTTCTCCTCTCCTTCATTCCTCATACATAACTGGTCCATCTCTTTTTTCTATCATACATATCCTGATGTTCCTTTATAACGTGTTTACACTTGAGAAGTGTTCACATTTCTGTTAGAAGTTGGTGAAGTTAGGACTGTTCACATTACTGTGGCGGCAGTACGTGGTGGCCTCCTCAGATCTACCACGCATCTCCCCGTTGTCCTCTGGATCACCTAAAACTTTTGATTTTTCTGAAATCACAGTATTCCATGATTTACAGCTCTGTAGTACTACTGGAAAGATACCAGTGTTGTTAAAGATAGGCCTTGCTGACAACAAGAAGTACATGAAGACAAATTACCACAGAAGTTCCCAAATGTGTCAATTCAACTGCATGTTGTAATCCGCTAAATGTGTAGTTTTCACTTTGTCTTTTCCCACTGTACATAGTTAAGCCAATCTCTTTCAAATGATTATGGGTTTTATGCAATTTCAAGTAACTTACGAAAAGGAGCATCTAAAGAATTTTGGCATCATTCTTTCATTGGCAACTTTCATTCTTCTGTCCCTTTCTACCTCCTTCCAAAAGCCCTTCCTTCTTCTCCTTGAAACAGAGCCCTCATTGTAGGGTTTGTCCTAGCTACAGGTGATCTGGAAAGCAACTCAATAAACATTTCTTGATGCTAACCATATTTTCCCAATAGTAGCAAAGGAAAAAAATAGCATTCTTTTCTTTTCTCTTTCCCCTCTATTTTGCTTCATCATCATGGTATCCAATAAAATGAGTTTGTTTTTGGTTTTTTTTTTCCAAAGGTTACTCCTCTTTCCCTATCAGAATCTAAGACAAGTCTAACTCTGATATTTACTATCTAATTCGCCACTGCCAAGAATGTTATAGATGAGACTCATGGGGTTAGGGAAAGAGATCTCTAAGGTCCCTTTGAAGTCGATGATTCCATGGTTTCATGATTTACGATACTGTAGGAGACTGAAATTTTGACCTGCTTTGAGTCAATAAAGGTACAAAATATTACTGAAAATAGTTCCTGATCAGATGCTGTTGCACTAACTCTTAGTTATCTCTCTGTTTGCATTAATGCCTGTTTAACCGTTAGTCTCTCAGCATACCAACTAAAATTAGATTGTTTACTGTAGTTTCTAATTAGCTACTATATCTTACATTTCCATTCCAAATTTGAGACTCATTTTCTTTCAACCAGATATCAATGTTGATTATTCAGAATAATTTTTATTTATTTATAGGAATGGGACTGATATTAGAGATCATTAATTTAATTCTAAGACCCAATGAAGTTAACAGTGATTCCATCTAAAGCCATCCTACATTAAATAGCTCTACATTGGCTTAGTCCAATTAGAACACAAGTAAATTAAAGCCAACATACCAAATGTGGATTTTCTGTCTTCTATCCATCGCAAGGCCCAATCTGCTTTCCTCTTAACACATGGCATTGTTTCAACTGCATTGAATAAGAACTCCCTGTAAAACCAAAATAATAACTGGTATAATTTCTTACTTTACTACCTAGTTTTCTTTATCACACAAAATTTTCATTACTCACCCAAGAATGATTATTGGACTATCTTTAATTCTATAAACAATACATATGCAGTTTTTCAGCACTGCAGAATACTCCCTAAAAGCAAAAAACTATACCAAACTACAAAATGACAATGAAATAAGTATCATCTAACATATTATTTGTGACCAAAGATTTGTAAATAGGACAGTTTTTTTAAACATACTTTCTAAAACTTAGTGATCAGAATGTTCAACATAAGATAAACACACAATGAACAAAAAAACAAGGTATACCTAAATTCAAATGGCTCAACAACTGCTAATTCATCATTTAGTGTGGGTGGAAAATAGATGTTATTCAATGACTGACTGTAAACATACAAATGTAGTAAATATCTATAGATAAATTTAAAAGGCTGATGAAAATCCCAATGTACCTTTTTTGGGGGTCTTTGATATAGGTATCTATTAGCAAACTGTACATCTCTGAATGAACGTTCTCAATGAGAATTTGAAACCCATAGAAACAGCGTGCCTCTGGGACCTGTACCTCCTGACTAAAGCGTTCCACCTAAAGGGAAACAGGAAGTATAAATTTAATGAAAGCCCATGAAATATTTGTTACCAAGTCAATAAGAAATCGAATATCAAAATCATTAGACAAATATTCTCTATTAAGCTTGTCTTATCGCAAATTGGCCAAGAAGATGGTTTTTGTGAATTATATATAATTAAAAGAAGGCATTTCTAATTTGTAAAAATTATTATAGCCAGTCCAACATTATGTTTGTCAAATGAAGGAAAGGCATCTTTTATGTCAATGTTTCAATATTTGCTTTCAATATTTCTCATAACTTTAGTTTTAAAGATTTTACCTTTCTAGATACTATTTTCATATCGACATGAAATATTTTACTACTATCATCAAACAGTTACTGAGTATTAACCAAAGCAAAGGAATTCACTCTTACCAAATTTTCATTAACTATTCCATCACTGGCTGCAAAAAAAGCCAAGATGTGAGAGATGAAATACTTCTCATCTGCTTTCAGTTTGTTCCAGTGAGGAAGATCTTTTGATAAGTCAACCTGAAATTCAAATGTTTCAAAAATTTTAACTTAGACAAGGTCAAAATGTTTCCCAATAAACAAGGAAAACCTCTTTTTGGGGGCAGAGCCAAGATGGCGGCTGGAAAGCAGGGACTTGCTTAAGCTCTCCCCCAAATCCCTCCAAACACCTGTAAAAAATGGCTCTGAACAAATTCTAGAGCTGCAGAACCCACAAAATAGCAGAGGGAAAAAGGTCTGTGGGAACAGTCTATCACATGGTGCTGAGAGGCAAGGGAAGCCCAGCATGGACAGGCCAGACCTGGAACCATGAAACAGTGAGCTGTGGCAGTTACCAGACTTCTCAACCCACAAACACTAAGGAGCAGGTTAGGGGGAAACTTCGGGATCTATTTCAGAGCAGTCTAGCTACTAGCTCTGGGGGTGGAGGAGGTGGTGCAGTGGTGGTGGTAGCAGCAGCAGGAAGCTCCTGAGACTGCTTCCAGAACTCCAGCATCTGCTGCTTCCTGAGTCACTGGCTCACAGGGTGGGAAGAATCTGGCAGCAGATCAGAGCGGGAGTGCGAGGAGTGCTTTGTGGGCACAAAGGCAGATTCTCTTGCTATGCCCTCCTTGGATCTGTATGTGGTCCTGGTTGGCGGTTCTTGGGGGAGGAGGAGGGCTGCTGGGACTGAGCCTGGGGTGACGGTGGAGTAGAAGTAACTCTGAAAACAGCAGTGCTTGTACCCTAAAGCTTGAGACAAAGTACTCTCTACTCTACATGCAGTCATATCCTGACAAAAAGCTCAAGGGTCAAGTAGATGGCAGGGAACTTGAATAGGCAGTGAAAACAAACTCAGACTCAAACTAAACAAGGAAAACCTCAAGCTGCAATTCACCCTTAAGGTTAGAGAGGAAGATCCATTATATTTAAAGTATGTATAAGGAAATACTTCTATTGTGCATAAATTTTGAATTCTCTATTCTTCTGTTCTAATGTCTGGCAAAATTGCATTTTAAAAAGTAAAATGGAGCAACCTATATTGCAATCTGGAGAAAAATTAATAAAGAAGTTTATCTTCAAAGATATTTTAAGAAAAGAGTTAATAATAACTTCCTTGCAGCCAGCTACTGTAAAGTAATTTACAAAATGCTTAGCCTGGTAATGAGCAGATAGTAGATTATACTCTCCAACTTTCTCAAATCTTTTTTTTTAAACTGATAATATGGAGGTCAAAATTATATGTAGGTCTACTAAAGACTTCACCAGTATCACAAATACAGTAATGAAAAGACTACTTCCTTCTTCTTGCATGTCCTAGTGCTTTGTAGTAGGGTCAAGCTAGTTTTTGATACATAATAAATACTTGATAGTTGGTTACCAATGCTACTACATTGCCAAGTCATATGTTTTATAAACTACCAGCAGTCATGTCAAACACAGGGCTACTTGGGTTAAAAATACATTACAGATATACCTTACTTTGTAGAATAGGGATTAATACAATTAGCCAGAATATGAACTTTGATAAATTGAAACATATTTTCTGTCTTCCATTATAAAAAAGAAGTTTGTTCCCTAATAAAAAATTTAGTTTTTCAGATGCAATTAAAAAAAAACAAACAAAAATACTCTAAGGTTGTAAACAGACCTTTTTAAAAATCACATAAAAGAAAAAAAAATTCCTGATAAAACTTGAGTGCCAATATTATTTATAAATCTTAAAATACAAATGATTTTGAGAAGTTCTGTTCTCTTGAACCAAACTGGAAGAATATATGCCCTCTCAGTTGCATAGATTAAAATGTAAGCTCCTTGGGAGCAGGAATTTTTTTGTTTTTGTTTATTTTTAAAATCTGTCTTCTCGGATCCTAGTGAAGAGCCTGTCACATAGTTGGACACTCAAGAAATATCGACTGACTAATGGGGGGGAGGGCATCTCTGAATTTCTTTGAAGGAAAATTTTTCTAAATTCAATGTTATAGCACTGAGTGGGATGGTGAAGACCTCTCATAAAATTTAAACCTCAGCCTTTCAGTAAATTAAGTGGGATAAATAAAAGTGAGGACTTTCCAGCATGGCTCAGGGCTTCTGACTGACAGCTAGGCCTAAGTTTTGAGTTATTAGAAATCACCTGACCTATAGGAATCCAAAACTTAGAGCAGCTTAACCCTCCCTAAGCACAAGTCTTGCCAAATAAGGATAAACATGTTCTTAAGAGTCGGTATTGGCTAAATTAGCGTTTCCTTGTTCCTTGTACTTGGGGTAGTAAATTTCCACATTTAGATTGTGAGCCTGAACTCCACCAAAGAGAGTAAAAAGGTCAGTGGTGGGTGGGGGTTGTTTGCGTTAGGGTATATAGCTGAGTTCTGCCCTCTGGGTGAGGTCTTTCTCTACATCAGTTCGGAAGCCCTTTCCCCGATCGTAATAAAATTCATTTCTACTTTCTATTTGAGAAGCCTCTGAGTTTAATTTTGGGTGAAGCTGCTGTCCCACACAGCACCTTATCTCAAGTATTTCCTTCGAAAATCCCAGACATTTTTTGTTGTGGTTGTTTTACAATAGTGGCTCCTAAATGTCTAACTAAACTAGCTCGTTGTTTAAGAAGCGGTTTGCTTTCTGGTTGTCTGTTCACCTAAGTTTATTTTAGTGGGAGAAAAACATTACTCCATTTTTGATTTCTATAGGAAGAGTTTCCTCTAGGAGACAACAAACCTGTCAGAAATAAAATCAATTCTTAAAAATCGCTCATGGGTATCAGTTTTTTTTTTTGTTTGTTTGTTTTTCACTATGGATGATTCTCTAAGCAGATTTCAAAACAAAAACCTTTCAGATATTTGGAGTAGTTATTGATTGCTTCAGTCTCCTATCTACCCTAAATAACTTCTATAACCTTTTTTCCCCTCAGTTTTCAACCATATTAAGTTGCTAATTTCTAGACTCTCTCCAATATTCCCAAACTAACTCTGATAACACAGAAGGACTTAGTATGATGAATAGTAAAAAGACTATTGCCTGCTTCTTGCATGTCCTATTCTCTTGTAGTAGGGTCAAGCTATTTTTTTGATACCTTGATGTTAAATTGCTTCTGTTTGACTTACAATCCATTCCCAAATCACTTCAATTTTATTTCTTCAAAGCTATTCATTCCCTACTATGTATTTGGAAGAAATGTTTCCCTTTGTTCTCTTATGTATAATATACTGAACTTGTTTATACCGAACACCGTCTTATTTTACCCTTTCATTTTTAACTCAGAAAGTTTCCTCTCTCATAACAATCTCACGTCCTTTTATTTCTCTGCCTCACTGTTCTGAACTAAATCAAACCTTTACCCTCCTCTTCCTTTCATCTGGCTTCATTTTTCACTCTTCAGTCTTGACTATATATAGCTGACCAATTCAACTACATGGTGTCTTCCACTCCTCATTTTCTTATACTTGTACTTCTCCTATCTTGCTGTCATATGTGTAATATCTGTCTTCTCTACTGGTATATTGCTGCATTCCAGGAGAAGTCACTTTGTCATACTTCTGAGTTGGCTGGTTGTAGTAGGAAGGCCGAATTTATGATCTCAAATATAATCATGTATATGTTTGAATGGTTCGAAATCACAAGGTATGAGGGATTCTGTAAGTAGAAAGCAACAAAACATTTATTTAGGCCCCACAGCAGCAGATCCGCCAACCAGCCTCCCCATTCCAACACCTTGACCAAAAAACCCCAGGCCCAATAGGCCCGCCTCACAAGAGTAACCAGGAGGTCACATAAAAACAAGATGGTATTTAGCCAATCCATATTTACTGGCCTCAAGTCCTTGCTCGCACTCCTGGGTTCAGCTCTGCTTCCGCAGCTCCTGCCTGGGCTTTTTTTCAGCTTCAGCTGTAGTCTCTCCTCACAGCTGAGCCTCTGGCGTTCTCAAGCCCCGCCTCAACGACCA
This sequence comes from Phalanger gymnotis, assembly GCA_028646595.1. Classification (NCBI taxonomy): domain Eukaryota; kingdom Metazoa; phylum Chordata; class Mammalia; order Diprotodontia; family Phalangeridae; genus Phalanger; species Phalanger gymnotis. Next base: position 127,116,793 of record CM053622.1, on the reverse strand, counting down.
GAGACAACTGGTTCCCGAGTTGGCCCCTCTTAAGTCATCAATCTATACCCACACAGGTTTCACACTTGATAGGGGCTTAGCACTTAGCAGCTGAAAGTACTTTCACTCAAGGTAAACAAAAGCCAAACTCCTGAAGTGCTAAGGAGCCCATTTTGCCTTACTGACACACTGGTGTAATAGTAATTAAGGTGAGACTTTTTGCTGTTCTTCTCTTAAGTGCCTTTAAGGATTCTGGCCTTTGTTTGAATGGGGCAGATAAAGTGGGATCTTTTTGTCTTGGAGTATTTCACAGCACTGAGACAATTGGGAGTCACTGATTTGTATATGATGTGATACTAGGGATGCAACTTTCCCACATGCAGCCTGGGTGAGGTCAGAACAGGATATAATTGAGGAGAGCTTGGCATTTGACTTTTGGGGCTCACTCATGGAAGGAGTGTTGAGACTCTGGGCAAGCCATAACTGCCTTCCAGCTTTGTAACCCAGACCCATTGGTTCTTCTCTGGTAACTTTGTATTGTGATTTGAATCAGACAAGGTTAGTCTGTTGATGTTTGTAATTTCTGCTTGTATTTGCCTTGAAGTTCAGAGGGCTGATCTCTTCCCCCTGAACTAAGTGAATGATATTTGCATGTTTGATTAAACTGAGATTGTTAACCCCTTACAGTTGCTTTCCCTTGAAAAGCAGATCAAAGAACCTGTGTTGGCAGCTTTCTGTGTGCTGGCTGTTGGTGGGTCTTGCACCCCTACAGCAGCTGATAGCAGATTGCTGCTACAGCTAGGTTCACTATAAATTCATATCATCTCATTTCCACTGGGTCTTCACTGCTACATGGCAAAACTTATTATTCTTGATTTCTTCTATTCCATTTTCCTCAATGGCTATTCCAAAACTCCTCTCTCAAGTCACCTCTACTCTCTTTTCACCAAATGTTTCACTATTTTATTGAGAAAATAGAGGCTATTTGCCAAGAACTCCCTCTTCTCTCCTACTCAGTAGCTCAAAATCTCTCTACACATTCACCTATCCTCTTTTCTTTTTCTCATGAAGGCCAAGTGGCCAACTCCTCTACTTTAATACTATCTTCTCCCAGGAGCTAGTCACACTGATCACTTGTTGAGCACCCAGTCCTTCCTCCTCTCCCTCTCTCATTTTTTTCCTTATTTCCATTCTCTGTTACTGGCTCCTTGTGGCCTACACATATGCCTAGTTCTCCCCTTCCTTTAAAAAAAACTTTCAGTTGATATTTCTAATCACCATCTTCATAATTTTCCAAACCAAAAATACCCTTCCCAGGCCACTAGGTCACTATATGTGTTGTATCCCCAATTAAAAGGTAAGCTACTTAAGGGCAATGACTTATTAAATTTTAGTTTTTGTATCCCTAGTGCATGGCACATTTTAAGTATTTAATAAATGCTTTTTCATTCATTCATTTGGGATAGACAATTTCTCTAATTGTTGAATATCAATCTGAATAATATTCCTGTCTTCTGAATATTGAACAATCTCATATAAATACATAGTTATCCTTTCCACATTGCAGGGGTTAGAGATAATGGTACCCCCCTTAATTTGGAAAATATGTGTAAAATATTTTGGCCTGCTCTTTATACCAGAGAAGTCTGAATTTTTTTTTCTTTTTCTTTTATGGAGTGTTTCAGTACCTTACTGTAAAATTTGGGTTAAGCATCTGGTCATAGGCTGTATTATACAACACTATACAAATATTTCATGCATTTCTGAGTTTCTAAACTTTTTTCTGTGTCATCTACTGGCCTTCGCGTATCATCTCAGCTTCCACAAAACTCCCACTTAATTTCTTATGCCGACCCACCATATATTGAAACTGTGGTGGGAAAAATGGCAATGTGGAAGGGATAACTGTACTCTTAGTTCTATCATCCATATCACTAATCAAATTTTGAAGAAAAAAGTTGGACCAAGTTTTAACGTACACCATTTAAACGGAAAGTGAGAAATTTTAGGTTGAAAGTTGTGTAACGTCCTCACAAAATGCATTTTAAATATTTCTCTTAGCTCACCAAAGAAGTACTTGCCATCATCCTGGAGAATGTCCAGCATAGGGTCCCAATGGAAAGGGGTATTCCCTATAGATGGTGAAGTCTTCCAGGTGGTCCTATTTTTGATTAATGTCATGAAGATTTTATCAAGCCATGGAATGCTTCAGAGCCTCCTAAATGTGATTCATAACCTCTCAATCCAACTATTCAAACAAGAAAGACTATATGAAGAGGAAGGTCTATTGCTATGCAGTAGGACAGATATTCCATAGAGCTGGACAATCAGGATACATAGCTTGAACATAAAGTACACACAGACAACGGCCCAGGTCCAGAACTGAACATGAGGAAGAGAGCAGGCTGGACTGCCTCTGGAAAAGTGCACAATGCTTTAATGACTCTGATCTTTAACCAGAAGCAAAGACTTCTCTTTTTAACAAGAATATTTTTCCAGTGTGTTATATGACTTCAACTCATGAATATCAGGTTCCAAATAATTAAAACTGTGGGTAGTTCAAAGGGCAATTGAAATGTCCCAGGTGGGCTATAACATATTAGCAGTAAAGAAATAAAGAGAAATGGAATAAAAAAATATTACAGAGGAGCTATTTGACTAGAATTGGAAGCAGGTTACCCATATGTTAAGAGAAATGGATAACTAATAGACAACTCAATTAGTATCCATACAATGTTAAGAAGTCTAGAGGGAAGGCCCTCAGCATTCTTTGTGGAGATCCCATAAAAGATTTACGGGAGGACACATATTATAGTCTTATAAGAATAGATAACAGATGAATTGCAATCTGAACCACTAGAGGGAGTACCCAAAACAATGAAAGTATGGATCTATTGAAATACTGAAATAACAGGAGCCTGATTTACAACAATATGTATTTTTTAAATGGTGTGCATTTCATAAATACATTGTTAGAGGGAGTTAAAAATTGTAGTAATTATTTGTTATAACAAAACACATATGACATAATTGGGGTAATATTTCAGGAACTCAACAGGAATATCTTTTTAATACTGACAGAGGATAGTAATTATAAAATCCCCTTACTCTTACAATATATTTGTTGCTAGTCAAAGAGAAAGCGGTATGTGAGAACTCAGGCTAGGATACAATCCCACAGCTCACTTAGTTCAAATAATGAACGTTTAAAAAAGCAAAAAAAAAAAAACAAAAAAAACCCACGAACGGTTGGGTAGTCAGGTGTGACAAGCTTTTAACTCACATTACATAGTAAGGTTATAATTTTACTTCCCCTAGACAGCTGCTTCAATACAGTAAATGTGTAAACAAGGACACAAGTGTAGATTCATATTATGGCAGGTTTAAGACATTCATAATTGGGCATAAGAACCATAACCTCTTTAGCTCTCTAGTTCAAATCCTGTCTGTTACCAATCTCCCTATAAAGAAATACATATACACACAGAGCTATATTTAAACTAAAGCCCCCTCCCTTCCCTCTTTTAGAAATATTAAAAAAGCATTTTAAAATTATCCTAGTCTGAAATCTTTGACCTAATAAGAATGCCCTAGGCAAGAGCAAGGGGCTCTTGACTGATCTGCCTTGAAGGGATTTGAGTAAAGATTACAGTAACATAAAGAAGTAGCTTCTTTGATTATTTCGGTTAATGGAAATATCTAGAGTTTACCTTTGACCAGCTGGAAAGAAGAAATCCTTAAAGTCAAAGCAGGATTGAATGATTTTAGGAAACTTATTCTTCCAGGGTGACTACTAGTTCTGTTTGATAAAGCAAAATGTTAAGTGAACTTTACCTTGAGTTATGTAACTGTTTTATTTCATTGTGGAATTTTGTGTATTGTCCAAAATTGCTATAACCAAAATGGCTTGTGAGAGAGATCTTTAGAGTCACAAGGTGGCTCTGTCCATTGTTGGTCCCCTCTCTAAACAAAATAATCAAAATCAATAAAAATTGTTTCCTGCAGTCTTATGCCCAAAAAAGAGTAAGAAATTTTCTTCTATGAGACTCAGCTAAATTAAATCATACCATGAACATCTGTAGATGAAAGTGGAAAAAGGACAACAAAAAACTATGAAACGGAACAGTTTTGCATGTGTTTCTACAGTTATTTCTTTTCATTATTAATGACATTGTAACTATGACATTTTAACTTTAATATATGAATATTCAATGTCACTCAAAAAAAAGTGAAGTTAGCAAGAGTAGCTACACCTGACCAAATCCATACACAGAATATTTGTGTTAGAGGTATACAATTTTAAAGGCACTCATGTCAATTTCAATATATTTCCAAAAAAGATTAAAAAGAAAAGATCATTACACCAAATCAACAAATGTTCACTACACATAAGCAACATGCAAGACACCATGGGATACAAAGACAAAAACAAATTAGTCCCTATCCACCAGGACCTTATATTCTATTGGGCGTGGAAGTGGAGTAGGACAGTTTTGTTCACTGGCCATAAAAAGTCGGTACATGGGGGAAAGGAAGGAAATATGCATTTATTAAGCACTTACTATGAGTCAACACTGTGCTAAATATTATCTTATTTGATACATATATCTTTCTAATTTCTATAAAATTTTCATGAGAATCCTCTCATGAAAGGTATGCTTGATTAAAATATGAGAAAGGAACAGGTCAACTTTCACGGATAAACTACAGGAGACTATATCTTCATCATAATACAAATAACTAGAATGTATAAAGAAAACAATATTATGCTGTGTACTATTTGATAATTACCAAGAAGTATTTGACTGGAAACCAAACGCAACCTTAAAAACTCTTCTAAAAAAAAAGTCTCACATGCATATGATAAAATCATAAAAAATTCCTTCATGATGTACCCACAGATAACCTTAATGATTCTTTCATTATCATTTTCAAACTAGGCATTAAATAAGGAGCTATATTCTGACCAAAAGTGCTAGCCAGTGTCAAAGAGGATGTCTTATATAGGATTCCCTATAAATAGTGAGTCACCAGATAATTCCCATTTGCAAATGACACTGTACTAAGGGACCTCTTCGATGAGAAGTATAGTCACTCGGAAAATACTGGCCTTGCAACCCAAACAGGAGAAACAAAATGGATGAATATTGTCCAGATATGACATGCATTTGATAAGCAACCCAATAAGATGGCCCATCAATTCATATACTTTGGACAGGCATTGAGCAGATACAAGGAGTTGGTCGTGGAAGTAGAGTAGCAGAGCAGGCTGTACTTTTTTTTTTCCAGTACTTTCAAAATACAGAGTTGTTTTCTGCTGCAATGACCTATATTTATAATATCGATATTCTCCCAGTGATGCCATAATTTGGGTCACCACAACTTCAGAACAATGAAAATTATAGGTGACCCAAAGGTCAATGGAAAGGCAGCAGCACAGGCAATTCAATAAGTAACTTGTCAGGTGTTATATACTAAGCCCTGAGATACAGGACCAATACCAGAAGGTTCTTTCCATTAAGAAGCTTACATTCTATTAGGGGCTGGGGGGGTGGGAAGGAGGAACAATGCACACATAGAGAAGTAAATAAATGTAAAGTAATTTCTGTAGGAAGGGCCCCTCCAGGGGTTGGAGAAGTACTAACGACTGGAAGAATCAGGAAAGGCATCTTGTAAGTGGTACTTGAATTGATTCTTGAAGCAATTCCAAAAGAAGAGATAAAGAAGGAGAACATTTTAGGGAAGAGGAATAGCATTTGCGAAGACAGGAGAAGGGCAAATTCAGCTACAGAGTATGTTGTATGCAGGAGTAGGGTGTGGGTGACGTAGAATTAGCCTGGGAAGACAGGCTGGAGCTAAATTATAAAGGGCTTTTAATGCCAAATAGAAACTATACTGGTGAGACCTGTACTTTAGGATTTAGGGTTATCTGTTGCAGTTATGTGGAGAACAGCTTAGAGAGCCAAGAGACTGAAGGTGAAGGTGGAGAAGCTAACTAGAAAACAACTGCAATAGTCCTAGAAAGAGATTGAGGGAAGCCCAAACTACGGAAGCTGTGGCACAAATGGAGAGGTGGATGTGGGCGATGTTGTGAAGGCAGTTGACAAGACTTGGAAACTGATGCTATCAATGAAGACTTGCATAAAAAAAGTGGTATCAAAGATATGTGTGATAAGCAAAGGAGGTGGTCCTAAAGTACAAGTGAAAGATAAGAGATAGCCCAAATGCTACATTGGTATCCATGAAAAATTATAAGACTATGAATAAGGCTTCTAGTACACTGGGCTGACCTGTGGAAACACTACTGAATGACACGGACAAGAATCACATAGGACTAAAAAGCACATGTGGTTTACAATCTGTAAAAGTGAAAGGATCCACACTGATAAGATCGCAGATCCAATTAAGTATTAAAGCATTATTCTTTGTATTCAGAGATGCCAGTACAGACAAAAACTGTTACATATGTGCTTGGTTTGGTTGAAGAGACTCCTATATAACTCCTTCTAAACTCCCTGACACATACAAAAGCTGCTATTCTCCAGTTAAGTGGCTTCAATCCATTTTCCAGGGGCTTGGTACCAACTCCATACAAATCATATTCTGCAACCGTCCCCTCTTTTACCTCAAGAAGGACTAAGAGGCTTTTCCTATGAGCTCTCACGGCACTCTCTTTGTTCTATCCTTAAGCATTTTCACATATTTCTTTTGACTTTATTTCTCCACGTGTAGTTTGTCATGCTGACTAGACCGTTAAGCTCCTAGAAGCCAGGAATGTGTATTATGGATCTATGTAGCCTCGTCAGCATCTAGCACAGGGGTTCCTGGTACAGAGTAGGCACTCAATATATATATGTTACTTGAACTAAATTGAGTCCTAAGCTCCTCAAAGCTAATGCCTCAGGGTTGGCTGGGGAGATAGCAACATGACCCATGACTCCAAAATGACCATATAGCCATGTAGTCTTGGCCTAAAGTGCCTTCATAATTACACAGCCATTCACATACACGACACAACCTTGTATACACCTTTTCTTAAGGATAAGGTGGTAAGTTTTACAGTTTAAATTGGGATCACCAACTGTTATGTGCTTCTGGCTGTGGCTGAGTTGTTATTCTATTTACCCTCCTGACCCTTCAGTATATAATAGCTTTATATCACCCTGAATAGCTTAAAAATTACTGAAGAACTGCAGTTGTTCCATGATACACGGTAGGGCAAACTCTGACACAAGACAGAATATTTGCAACAAGAGGTTTTTTTTTGTTGTTTTTGTTTTTGTTTTTTTTAAGTAGTTGAGCATTGGAACACAAAGCATTTGATGTTACTGTACTGAGTCAGGGCAGTTTACTGTGACCTGTGCCAGCAACTGTCTATTCTGAGTGTACTTTTTTAAGTTAAGAGACATTGTAGAGAACTCTGAACTTGTCCTAACCTCTCACATAAAAAGGCATGAGCACTTACTTCTTCAGCAGTCCAGAAGGATGCCTGGGCCTGTTTATACATCTTCCAGATGTCAGGATACTGAATTGGAAAAATGACAAATCGGCGAGAACTCTTTCTGAGGAGCGGTTCTTCATTTGGCTTCAACCCATTTTCAGCAGTATCTGATGATAATCTCTTTTAAAGAAAGAAACACAAATACTTTATTTTAAAAAGCACTGCTAGCACCTGCCTTTTATTTCTACCTTAGCGCACAGCTAGGAAACCAGGGGTGAGTAAATCACTTCAGGACTGAGCACAGTACCAAAGCGCACAGCAGTCATTCAAAAATACGTGATTACTGACTGATGGACTTCCGCAGGGAACAATTAACCAGTTCTCCTACAAGGTATCGCTTGGTGCCACTTTCGGCGAAGAGCTGGCTGGATGCATTAATGGTCTTGTTATAAATATACTTACGTTGTCTAGGAATAAACAATACTCGTTGAGAAGCCGGGAAGGTTTTAATTGTGTTTTACATTTATTTGTTCTGAACGGAGTGAAGGAGAGAGTAAAAGGACTCAGACAAACGCCAGTCCTTTTTTATAGACTCCCAGTTCTAATCTCCCACCTGGCCCTTCATTGGCCAGATGCAACCCCCTGACTGCCCTCCTCAAATGGCTTACTAAGCCTGAGTACAAGCCTCCAAGCTTTTACATGATCAGAAGCCTCCTAGATCAGATCACAGCTCTGATTAGAACCAGTCACTTGACTTACAATCTGTTATCACTATTCTGTGGAAATAAAACCGCTCTCACCATATCTCACAGTCTGGAGCAATGCATCGTTTGTTAATGAAGATATGAATGAAAAAGCATTTATTAAGCACTTACGTGCCAAGCACTGTACCAAGTGCTGGAAATATACAAAGGGACATAACCTTTGCTTTCGTGAAGCTCACACCCTAACTGGGGAGAGAGAGCTCATAAAAGAGGTCTGGGAGAATGGAAAGACACAGACTGCTTTCGGATGAAGTAGAAGGGTGGAGAATAAGACTTTGTGGTTCATCATTTCATCCTCAGTTTCAGAGAGTTGACTCCTATCTATATAATTGTTTCAAAATTTGTAATACTTATTTTAAAATTTCCCCTTAACAACACTACTTGGAAAATTGATGATCTGCCAGACTGTCACAAGTATTATCAGATTTTATTGTGAATCAGCAACTCTTGAGAAATCTGGGGATGCATCTAGGCAAAGGGTGACAAGTTCTCGAAAACAATGGAGTAAATCTGAAATTCTAGGCACTGAGAGACAGCTTGCATTTTTTCTTATAGCAATGCTAAATTAACTTCTTTGGAACTTCCACTCATTGCTCCTAGCTCTGCCCTATGAAACCAAGCAAAACCAGTCTAATCCCCCTACTACAAATAATACTTTCAAATTCTCATTCCTTCCCCCAACCATGGTCTTCTCCAAGTAAAACATTTCCATTTCCTTCAACTGATCCTCATATGTAGCATGGACTCACGGTCCTTTACCACCTAGGCTGATATTCTCCATAGTCTATACAATCTCCAAGGTACCTGATTCTTTCTAAAATGTGAGGCCTAGAATACAATGGGAGAATTGCTAGCAAGTCCTTCTGACCTCCAGTCTCCCATCTCCAATAGCCTACAGGACCTCTTAAATTGAATACCCTGTAGACATTTCAAACTCAACATGTCCAAACTTTCCACCTCCCCATCCTCCAGGCTCAAAACCCTAGATGTAAGCCTGGAATCCTCAGTATCTCTCAGCACCCCTACCTACCATATCCAATCTGATGCCAAGTCCTATCAATTTTACTTCTATAACATCTCTCGTGTCCCCTCTCTCCTCTGACACTACCACCCTGGTGTAGAACCTCATCACCTCACACATGGACTACTGCAATAGCCCACTGGTGGGTCTCACTGTTTCAAATTTCTCACTTCAGTTTATCCTTCAGTTTTTCCGTTGGCAGAAGTCTGACCATATCATCTCCATAATCAAAAACTCCAGTGATTCCCTATCATCACCAGCATCAAGTAGAAAATCCTCTGTACTCTTTGTACAGTGACATTGGCCTCCCTAATGTTCTTTAAACAAGATACTCCATCCTTCAGCTCCAGGAATTTTCACTGGTTGTCTCCCATGCTCAGAACACTCTCCTTTCTCATGTCTATCTCCTGGCTTCCTTCAAGTCCAAGCAAAAATCCTACCATCTACAAGAAGCCTTTCCTGACCCCACTTAATTTTAGTGCCTTCCCTCTGTCAATTATTTCCTATTTATCCTGCCTATATTTTGTACAGAGTTGTTTACATGTTGTCTTGCCCATTAGATTTTGAGGTCCTCCAGGGCAAGGACAATTGCCTTTCTTGGTATCCTTGGGGGCTCAGCACAGTGCCTAGCACACAGTAAGTGCTTAGTAACTGACAGATGTAATGACCAGATTATCGTTTCAACATATAGTTCCCTTGAATCCAGCCCCAACCTTCCACTCCTGGTGGTTGTAGTGATGTATACTTGTATCATGTTTCCTCTGGCTAGAACCCAGAATCACCACTCCGATGACTGCACCACTCCCTTTCACACTCCCCTCAAGGCCTGTCTCCAGGCCTTTTCAGCCACCTTGAAATGGACCTCTCCTATGTGTGTAGTCTAAGAGAGAGAGTGAGCTCCTTGAGGGATGTCTTTTTCTTTTTATTTGCATTCCCTAGTGCTTGTCATACAATAACAAATAGTTTTTTTTCTTTCAATCTAAGCAGGAGGCTTAGCAAAATTTACTAAACCAGCTTCTCTAAAAACAACCTTGCCCAAGCTGCTTTGCCACTACAGTCAGTTCAGCTATTGATATTTATTATGTACATACTATACAACAGGTAGTTGTATAGACCCTACAAGGGGCTGGGGTACACAAACAAAAAAAACAATCCCAGCATGTTACATTCTATTGGAGGGATACAAAACGTACCCAGATAAATAAATACAAAGAGAGCAAAAGCACAAATACCTGTAGAGCAGGTGTATTCACAACTAGCAGATGTGATTAGTGAGCCACTATCAGTAATAATTAAAAGATTGTGGAAAATAGGAAAGTTATGGCAAGACTGGAAAAGGGCAAATGTCCCGATTTTCAAAAAAGGAAAGAGGATAGAAGCTGAAAACTATAGGCCAACGTGCCTGATTTCAGTTCCTGATAAAATACTAGAATGGATCATTTAAAGAGATGCCTAGTGAACACCTGAAAAAGGAAGCAGGGATCACATGGTTTCATCAAGATCAAGTCATGCCATACTAATCTCATTTTATTTTTTTACAAGATTACTCAACTAGCCTGAGACTAACATGAGTATCATTTATTTACCCAGATTTTAGAAAAACTTTAAATAAAATGTCTCATATTATTCCTGTGGAAAAGAGAGAGAAATGTGGACTGGATGAAAAGTTCTGAATAATGAATTCAGAACCAACTGGACGCTGGACTCAAAGAATAGTTGTTAATGGTTCAATGTCATTGTGGCAAGAAATGACCGGTGGGGTACCCCACCCCAGAGATTTGGGCTTCGGCCTTTTTATCAATACGGGTACAGATGACATGCTCACCAAATCTGAAGATGACAAAGCTTGGAGGGACAGTTAACACAATGATGACATAGGATCCAAAAAAGATCTTGATAAGCTAGGGCACAGCTCTTTAACTTTTTCCACTCTCAATCCCTTTTCCCACCTTGGCAGTGTTTCTTGGCATTGTGTGGCGTGAGGGCATGCACAGTGCAAAGAGCACATGCTTTGCTTTCAGAACCAAGGCTGAAGTAAAGTTGCTCGATGCAGCACAGGCAAGTGCTGCCAGAAACACCTCGGATTCATTACGAATTTATTTTTAATTAATTTTTGGTCACTGCATGTTCAGAAACCTTACTGTTGCCAAATTTTTCAAGACCCCATATGATGTTGCAACCCACAGTTTAAGAAGCGCTGAGCTAGAGTATTGGGCAAAATCTATTAAGGTGAAATTCAACAGGAATAAATACAAGGTTTTACATGAGTACCTAAAAAAAACTTTTTACAATATAGGAGAGGCACTATCACACAGTAGTAAATCTGAAAACCCTGGGCTGCCTCAAGAGAGGCATTGCTTCCAGGGGGAAGAGACTGTCCAAAAAGCTTCAATAGCTCCCAATGGCCTGCTGAATAAAGTCCAGACTCCTTAACCTGTTATTCAAGGCTCTTCAGAATCAGGATTCACATCACCTTTCCAGCTGTCAACACTCCTGAATTCTTCTTATCTTCTTCTACTGTCTTGGTTTTGGTTACTTCATCCCTGCCTAAAATACGCACTTTCCTTTCCTAACTCTCTCTCCCTGTAGGAATCCTTTCCCCATCCTTCAGGGTCTACCCCAGGTGAGCTATCCTTTATGAAGTCTTCCTAACCCTTAGTTACCAGTGATTTTCCCCATTATTTTGTTCCTATCTTTTCTATGCATTCATCGCTTTGTTTTTAATATATGATAATCATTTAATATTAATTTAGTAACTTCAATAATGGCCAGAGCCTGAATTAATAATCAACTAGAAGAAGAGCCTGGACCTAAGCTTCTTTGTTCTCTGAGTTTACTCAGAGAATGCCTCTTCTTATGTGAACAAGGCCAGACTGGGCTGACTTAAGAGCGTTCTTTCCTCCATCAGCCATTAAGGATGAGACCTTTAACCCGAGAAACTATCTTGAATAATACGACTTTTTCTTATCTTAATATTTTATGAGCATATACTGTTATAGCATGTTAATGGCAAATTAAACACAGAGATCCCAGGTTGAAATTTCAATTGATACTTTGCCAACTATCTTGACTTACTGTATATACAACCTACTCCATTAAGGAAAATCCTTTTCTTGTATTGTGGTTAAACATACATGGGGATCATAAAATTGAGTAACGCAGACATGCTGAGTTGGGACTAAAAATGTATTTAAACCTTCTCATTCTTTTGTTCAGTCAGAACTTAAGCTCTGGCTCCTTGTATGTACAAGTAAGCTAGCTCTGCTAGCTTTAAGGGAATAAACATGAATTTACGTATCACCTAGCCTGTTGCCTCCTTTAACCAAACTTTTGAGTTGACATATAATACTATATATGTATATAATACTGTATATGTATATAATACTATATATTATATAAATATAATATATAATAAATAATATTTATAGTACTGTAGCTGTATTCTTGCCTAACAAATTGCAAGCTTTTCTGGGAAAGGCATCTTATTAATCTTTACATCCATGGCCTAGATCAGTGATTTGAACATAGTACACAATGTTTGTTTAATGTGGGGTTGAACATAGAGTACTTAATGGATTAGGGTGGCCTAGACCTGAAATGTCAAATACTTGATGAGGCAGAGCTGTGTTTTAAGAAGATTAAGTTGAGATAGGGGGAGTGAAGTAAGTAGAGCCAAGAATACAATATACATAATTGCTATAAGAATTTAAATGGAAGAAAAAGCCACGAAACAAAGTATTACAAACGTATAAAGAGCAAGCATGGAAGAAGACATATGAAAAGACACCTCCACCCCACTTCTTTGCAAAAGCAGGAGATCGTGGATGTGTGAAGTTCTTTAAATTCCCCAATTCTTCTGTATTTCCCAGCGTGCTGGTTGCTACATAATTGCCGATTATTTTCTTTGTACAATACATGATTTAGAAATGCTTATAAGCTAAAAGCATGGTGGGACTTACAATCTAGAACAGTCATTTGTTACAATTATTAAATACTTTCAGGATATTTTCTTCCATGACATGACAGCAACAAATACCAAAATAATGTGCTTTCCAATTCCTTTAAAAACAGTCAAACTGCTAGTAGCCTAATCAAAAATCAAATTCAAGATCTCTTCTTTCCTCACTGAGTCTTCCTTTTCGGTAAGGAAAATGCAGCGTGGTATCTGTGTAATGCAAAAAGCAAGGAATCTGGTATTTAGGGACTTAACTCTGTCACTGTCAGCTTCTGGGTATTTTTGGACAAATCACTTAATCTCTTCAGCTCCCATTGCCTTTAAATACAAAAAATTAGAGTGAATTTAACACATATGAATTGTCTACAAGGTGCAAGGTACTTACATCAGTGGTATCGACCACATACTGACTTTGAAAATTAACATTATTTATGTTGCATTTTTATTTATTCTGTTAAACATCTCCCAATTACATTTTAATCTGGTTCTGGCAGCACTCAGGAGTTTTAACAGGCTTTGAACTGTTCGTTGCTTCTGACTGAGAGGCTCTGAGGGCCTTTCCTGTAGTAAATCCTGTGACTGTAAAATCTTTTAACTTCTTGGATCTGTCATTCATGCAAATCAATTAAGACAAAAATTTCTCAGTGGCAGGGACTATTTTTTATTCTTTTGTCTTTGTATTCCTAGTACCTGACATATTTAGTCAAGCCAGAGATTTCCACTGGTATGGACAACTCGCAATGAGTAAACGTCTTTCAGTCTTGAGAGTGCACAGAAAAAAGAGCTTGCCCAGGGTCACCTAGCCTAGACATGTCAAAGGCAGAACTTGATTGCTGGTCTTCTCAACTTCCAGGTGACTCTCCTTCCTATCCACTAGGCCAACCGGCCTCTCTCACCTGGCAAGTAGCAAGCATTTTAATGAAATGGAATCAGAAGAAACTGTCCATAGAGGAAGATCTCTATGTACTGGTGCAGGGTGAAGTGGGTAGAATCAGAACTTATACAATGATTTTTTTTAAAAAAAAACTTTGAAAGACTAAAGAACAAGGATTCATACAACGATAAAACGCAATTTGAGAAGACTGATGACCCACCTCTTTGCCAGAAGTGAGACTCAAAAAGCAGAATGAGATACACATTTTGAGGCACGGCCAATGTGGTAATTTATTTTGTTTAACTGCATATTTGTTATAACAGTTTTCCTTTGTTGTTCCTCTTTATTGTGGAAGACAGGGAGAGTGCTTGCTAATCAGAAAAAAAAAACAATAAAAATTCAAATGGAGAAAAGGTCTCCCATCCCAGTTATTCCCAGCTTGAATCACGCATCCTGTCACAACTAAAAACTCCTGGGCCTGCGGGGCCTATTTTTTTATTACTTTTTTTTAATCCCCAGATCACAACTTTGGCCAGGTTTGGCATAGGAGGCACTCCCACTGTGGGGATTTCCTTTACCACGGAGAGGTGCGGGTTTAGGTCACCACTCATCTAAATATGACACCTAGTGTAGGTCCTTATTTAACAGACATTTATTGAATTGACTCCGATTTCTTATAAACGAGGGCGGTGGGAGCCAAAGAAGTTAAGCGATTTGTCCAGGGCTCCCCGGAGGCTAGAAGCGGCAGTAAGGGGTCGGCTGCACTCCTTGCCCGGGCTCAAGGACTGCAGGTGACCGCAGGGGGTCTTCCTGAATCCGCGGCGCACTCCAGCCTCCATCGCTCCGGCCAGACTCTCCTCCGGCCCAGGCTCAGTGTTTAACGAGCTTAATGAGTTAAAATTATTCTACTTCGGGAGGTGGGAGACGGTTTCGGGGTCCAAAGGCTCAGTAGCCAAGACGACATCCCGAGAAGGGGGTCACGAAGGAGGCACGGAGAGGAGGCGGTCCTCCCCTTGCGTCAGAAGCCCCGGCAGGTGCGGGAAGGCCCCGCAGGAACAAAGAAGCCTAAGCCGGAGAGAGGCTGGGAAGCGCTCCCCTCTAGCCCCTGGGGCAGGGAGGGAGCGAGGGAGGGAGGCGGGCCGGGGACACGGTTTTACCTCATCCAGCTGGGGCCCAGCCGCAGCTGGCCTTCCCGATTCCCCCATCACCCGGAAGAGGCACAAGCCAGACTCAGAAGACGCGAGAGCGTTGTACGCCGCTACTCCACTAAAGGAGGCCCGAGGCCCCGCCCCCGAGCTCTTCTCTACTGCTGCCGCCCCCACTGCTGGGTCCCGCCCCGACTCCCTGACCCCGCCCTCCCACCCCGGGCCCCCCCAGAGTGCACCGGGGCTTGCCCGAACTCATCTCTCCTACTTCTGCCTTACACCAGACCCGGACGCCGGTACAGCGTGCTTTCCAAACCGGAGAGGAATTATTTGGGACAGAACGGAAGAGAAAACGTGTGCACGTGCCTTCAAAAGAAATTCACCAAATGCAACCTGGGCCGGCCGGGAGGGTCGGAGATGCAAAGCAGCTGGGGTCGAGGCCGGGGTGAGAGTGGGGGTGGGGTGTGGGAAGAGAGTCTGCGGTTTTATCAATTTCCCGTGGCGAGGGTGAACCTCAGTTGCAGTCTTAGCCCGCAGGTCACGCGGCCCAAGTCCCGGGCCGCAGCTGTCGGGCTGCGATTCGTTACCACCTGGAGGCCTCTGGTTTCCCGGCGGTAGCAGAACTGACTGCCCAGGTGGGAAAGCCAAAGCATTCCAGGCCTGGAGGGCAGTAAGTCCCTAGGGACGCCGCCCTGCCTTTACTGCGCAGGATCTCCGCAAGGGCATTTTCACGCCAAGGCCTTCCGTTCTGAAGGAACGTCTGGAGAGTAACTGATCGAGTGCTGGCACCGTCTTAAACCACTCTTAAGGGGGAAGGAAACCGTTTTGCCCACCTGCGGGGCAGGGGCCGGGTTTTGCTTTTCTTACGGAACGTGGATAAATTTTTAAAAATCAGTTTCATAACTGTTAATAAATTCTTGTTGATATTGACCAGCCAACCACAATTTCAAGCGTTTCATATGATGAAACAATCCCCAAATAGAGACTGAGTGCAAATTGAAGGACTTTTCTTTCTTTAAAAAAAAAAAATTTTGACATGGTTGACTCGGTGATTTGTTTTGCTTGACTGTGCATATTTTGTAAAGGTTTTGTTTTTCTTGCCTTTTCAGTAGGTGCGGGGGAGAGAATTTGGAACTGAAAATAAAATTGAATTTTACTAAAAAAAAACTTTTAACTCTCTGACTACCGTGTAAAGTCAATAGACCAGTGACTAAAAATCAAGCTAGAGAATTGGTGACGATTTGATCTAACTACTGATAGGCTCCTCCCTGGGGACCCATCGAAAATAAAAGTACAAAAGAGATAATTTGGTGTAATAGAAACAATGATAAACTATGGGTAGAAAAAGGTGTCTTGGAGCTGAATAGAGGGTAGTGAGGCTTGGGTGAGAACTGGTTCTGTGTGCAGGTGTTTGAAGCAGTTTATTTGTTTTAAGAAAAATCTACCGAAGATTTGAATGACAGGAAATCCACTTTAAAAGTTCTATCCCAGGCCTACAAATACATGGTAGAAGGTTTAAAGTTGAGGAGAGGATAATAAGCAACAGTACTGTTAAGTTATGCCTTACATTGATTTTTTTGCTTTTGGAGGGGGGAAGTCAGGGCAATTGGGGTTAAGTGACTTACCCAAGGTCACACAGCTAGTGTGTCAAGTATCTGAGGTCGAATTTGAAGTCAGGTCCTCCTGACTCTAGGGCGGGTGTGCCACCTCACTTCACTGTGCCACCTAGCTGCCCCTGAGTTATACCTTTGAGAAACAGCTTTAGAGAACTGATAGGTGAAGCAGTGGACATTGCCAGACCTGCAATCAGGAAGATACCTTTATGAGTTCAAATCTGGCCTGAGATAGCTGGCCTGTGTGACCCTGGGCAAGTCACTTAACCTTGTTTGCCTCAGTTCCTCAATTGTAAAATGAGCTGGAGAAGGAAATGGCAAATCATTCCAGTATCTCTGCCAAGAAAACCCCAAATGGGGTCACTGTGGGTGGGGCACAACTAAAAAATGACTCAATAAATCCTAGGGCCAAGAGGGTTAACCATGGGGCCTGCTGAGGAGGGGAGGGACGCAGTCAAGCCTAAACTTAAGGGAAATCATATTGGCCTATTTTCCAAAATCTCTGTAAGATTCCTTTGGCTTTTAACCCCACTAAAAGGGCACACTGAAAGGAGCAAATATCCTATTATTTCCTGTTTCTTTTAACTGAAATCAGATATCTTCATTTTGAAAAAAAAGGTTCCAGAATCTTAATTACCTCACCTCAGCCCATTTCTCCTCTTTCCTCAAAGCATGCATACGTTGCTCTTTTTGCTTTCCTAAATAAGACACTCTAACTCCTGACTCCTAACATTTTTACTAGTTCCCCATTATTGAAAACCTCTTCATCTCCACTCCATGAGCTGCTCCAGATCTGTTAAAATCCCATCTTCTACAAGAAGCCTTTTCCTGTCCCCCTTAATTCTAGTGCCTTCCGTCTGCTCATTATTTCCAATTTATCCTGTGTGTAGCTTGTTTGTACACATTTGTTTGCATGTTGTCTACCCCGTACAGAAAGGACTTTTTAAATCACCAGATATTTTTGCACTCAACACTTCCACTAACGTCCTATTTTGGTTTTTCACTGAAGCTCATAGGTGATTTTAGGTTTTGAAAGGCTATGTTAGAAGAATACAAGGTCTGATAACATGGACAAATGGGGAAAAACTCTCCAAGAAGCAGTCAAAACTCAGAGAGGCCAGATTGGTCACAAGATGATAAACACAGTGATGAATAATTTTTCCACTGCAGAAACCTAAAGCCATCTAAGTTGAATATGAGGTAAATCGATTTAACCAACACAAATTGCCTACTGTTTCAGGCTCTAAAAATTCAGACTAAGAAAAGCTTCTCTTATACCTTATAAGGGTAAAGGGGGCAGGGGAAGGATACAACATAGGCATAGAAAATACAAAATATATACTAACTCGATTAATTTTTCAGGGGGAGGGCATTAACAAGGTGAGGGAAATAGACTAGGCTTTCTGTAGGAGGTTGTTAACAGCTGAGTTCTTTTGTTTTTGTTTTTTTAGGAAACTAGAGATTCTGTGGTGAAGTGAGGAGAATATTAAGGACATTCTGTGCAAAACCGTGGAGATGGAGATAGGTAATTGTTTTGGCAACAGGAAATAAGTCAATTGAACCGAAATATAAAGTATGTGGTGACTAATGCCACATACCAGAAAAGGTTGCTTAGAGCCAGCCTGCAAAGGGCTTTAGAGGCCAAGCACAAAAACTGCTATTTGTATTCTAGAGACAAGAGAGTAACAAGGAAACAAACCTATACTTAAGGAAAATCGATTTGTCGGCTATGTGGAGGAGAAAGATTTGAGACAATAAGCCTAATCGAGAGGCTATTGCAATAGTCCAGGTGAGGACCTGAACTAGGGTAGTGGTCCTGTAAGTGGAATGTAAGGGACAGCTCTAAGACAGATCTTGGAGGTAGTCAACAAGACTCGGCAACTGACTGGATACGAAGAGCAAAAGGAACACATCAAGATTATACCAAGATTATAAACATGAGTGATTAGAAGGATGCTAGTGCCCCCAGAAGCTAAAGGGAAACTAGGAGGAGGAGGAGAGGAGATGGGGGTGGGGGGAGAGAGGACCTAAGTCTAGCTCTAAATCTATGTGTGATCCTCTAAGTTGGTATGGTCATGCTGAGTTTTGAGATGCCTAATAGAAAGTTTTGGAGTTTGAGGAGAGAGACTAGGGCTAGTTATCAGTGCAGTGATACCAGCTGAACCAAAGGGAGCTGACACCACAGAATAAGAGTTAAAATTATAGGGATCATTCATAAGTTCATAGACTTAAAACTAGACGCTTAGAGGCCATCTAATCAAACCATGATTCTTTGATTCCAAATCCAGTGTCCTTTCTCCCACACAAAGTTGACAAACATTTATTAAGTGTCTGGTGTGTGCCATGTACTGTGCTAGGTGGTAGGGATACAAAAGAAATAGCCTTGCTAACAGCCCAATTGGGGGTAGAGGTAGGGTGCCACACTGCCTTTATTTTCTGATTTTTCCTAGGTTGCAAAGAATTATCTTCTTGTTTGGAGGCAATCTATGGGGACCAAAACCAGGTTCTCCACTCCTTAGTTTAGAGAAATGGGCTCAATGCTTAGGCACAAATGAATTTAGTCCAGTTCTAAAGTCCAAATGAAAAGAGTATTAACATAATTCCTTAACAATAAATGTCTTCCAAAACACAATTCTGACAGCAAGTACCTGGGACTCACATTAGAAAGACAGTCTGTCATTCTTAACATAGGCAGCTAAGATTGCTTAAAGAGACTATCTACTCTCAAAGAGAATGCAACCTTGCACTATCTCCATCACATACTAACTATAAATATCTAAAAATTAGAAAGAAATTAGGCATCGCAGAAAAATTAAATGCGTTTTGCACGGGTGTAGGCAAAGGGAGTAATCACATCAATTAAATAACATCTTTGTACTGGCTACTTGAATACTAAGTTAGCAAATTGAAAATCAGTTCTGTAAGGCACAGTGGGCAGCCTGAACAAGCAAAAGAGCTTAATTTGATTCCATAAAAATTAACTATACTATATGCAGAGCAAATGTAGTATTAATGTGATCAGAGATCTTCCCCACCCATCTAATAGGCCTCAGGTGGGGCTAGGTGGGAAAGCTTGATTATGTGTATGTTTGTAGGTAGGCCTAAAGTCTCTACTTACCAGATACTAAGCCAGTTTGGGCGTGAAGCCCTCCGGGCCCTAAGGGGAGTTGCTAATGATAGGTTCACTGAGTTCTAGTCAATCATGAATTCAGCCAATCAGAGACCTGAGTTCTAGCCAATCGGATGCCAGCTAGGACGGTAGATAAGGAGAGCCCAGAACGTGAGGGAACCAGAATTGAGAAGCAGACATCAAGAGGGCCCTGAAGAGTAAACACCGAGAGAGCAAGCTGCCAAGAGAGTGCTAAACAGAGTTAGAGAGTTAGCGTTGGTGATTGTTTACGGGAAGGCCCCAGCAGGTGGGAAGGTTACAGGATGACTCAGTTCCTTGCTATAATATTGGGTTATAATTTCCTTATTGCTACATTGAGGTGGGCTTACTGGTTTTGGAATATAATTACTGTTCTATCAAATTGGAATTACTGGTCCTGGGATTGGATTCTCTGATGTCTAAATAAATGTTATACTTCCTCTGCCTTCTACCTAGAGTTTTTCATACTTTGCGATTCCAACCCATTCAGGCATGTTCGTGGTCATCCTCGAGGTCATGAATCTTGCCTTACTGATACAGCATATAAATATAAAATAATAAAAACATTAAAATGAAATAGTCCCTGCTATGCAGGGACTTATATTTGCAAAAGTGGGATGGAAAAATGCAACATGTACACAGAAATATAATCAAGGTGGAGAGTGATGAGAGCTCATAAAAACCTCTAAGTGAGAGTCTCCTTTAGCTGGGAGGAAGTAGCGAAGGCTTCACAGGAAATATGCGAACTAAGCCCTAAAGAAAAGATTCTGAAAGGCAGAGGAGGAGAAAAGGGCGTATCCACAGCATGAAGAATGGTTTGGGAATGCAAGGATGCCAGACTGATGATAGCCTTCTTGTATGGATCATATAGTGTGAGGGGAATGAAAAATAAAGCTTAGAGTAAGTATTTGGGTAAGTTGGAAACAGTGGAGGACCTTAAATACCAGGTTAAAGAATTTGTTTTGTCATAGAGGCAACAGGGATCCACAGATTCTGATCCGTTGACAATTAAATTTGAACCTTAAGAAGATTATGGCAGCTATGTCAAGGCAGTGGAAAAGGGGACAGACTAGAGGCAGGGATAGCAATTAGGAGACTACCATGAGGACCTGAAGACTGTTCATTCTGGAATCTGGGCAGTCAAAGACAGAGAGAAGTCATCTTGAGTGGATGACACAAAGAAAGTTTGTTGCTATTGATTTGGGGGGGGGCATTTAAAGGATAAAGGAGACCTGAATATAATTGAAGGGCATGAGAACAAAAGTAGTAAAAGGAATAGGAAGAAAGGAAAAAAAGGTCACCTTATCTTGAGACTAGAGCGGACTGTGGCTAGAGATACAGAGGTGGAGAAGAGGAAACCCGATGGATGGTCACAATTTTCTTGGTGAACTTCATGACAAAATGTCATCTGGTAAGCTAGGGTACAGCTAAAGTTGGCAGGCTTGAAAAGAAGCTTGTACGATTGCTACGGAAAGTTTAATAGTGAATTGGAGATTAAAGGATTGCTGTGCATCACTGAGGAACACATTGAATTAGCTTAGATTTTTGACTTCAAAAGCATTCAAGAACTTTGGGAGAAATGTCAGAGAAGGTGGAAGAAGTGACCCAAGGTTGAAAATAGCTAATTGTGAACATAAATATGAGGTGGGAAGGGAAAGGATTTAAAAATATAGGGCACCGAGTCCTTGAGCTGGTCAAAAACAAGGTCAAACAGTGAAGAGGAAATTAAGCCAAAAAGTTGATGGACTGGGAGAATTTGGGGTGGGTGGCGGGGAGGGTGGGGTGGGAGTGTGAGGGGCACTGAGAAATGAAATCACAGAGGATAGAAGGCAGGTTTAGGAGAAGGAAAAAAAAGTTGGAGAAGTGATGCAAGAAGCAGGACTGTGATCAGAAGACAAGTTCACAATTACAGAGGTGTAAAGATTTGGGGGGAATGAAGAAATCAAAGAAATGGTTACCCATTGTGGGTAGCTGAGAAATAGAGAAGAGGGTCAAGTGCTGAGAATGTGAATGTTCAAGGGTGTTTGATGGGAAACCAAAGTATCTTATTAAATGCCATAGACATGGAGTTAGAAGAGCTCTTAGAAATTATCTAATTTGGTCTTGTAATTTTACAAATGGACTGAAATCAAACACAGGCCTTGCTTAGGTGCACATGACAAATACAGGTGAAGGGTAGAAGACAAGGGTGGAAAGGAAAGTTGAAACTAGATTGTGGAGGGTCTTGACTGTTATTCGATACTTCCATGCATCTGGGTATAGATTACAACCCATTCACCACTTTATCCTGTGTAACACCTGGCCGTATTCCTCCATAAATCCTCCAGTGAGGGTCCACCCAATATGCAGGAGACCTACAGCTAAATCTCTTGACAATGAGTGGATGCCAGTGGAGTTTAAAGGCTATCCACTGTTACCCTTTAGTTTTACATCACGCGTGACTCAATTTATCTATACCACTTTTGCACAATTACTTACTGGTAATATGTTGAAGCCTCCTATATTACCTCCACACTGCATTTTCATGACCCACCAAGAGACTTTTGAGAGACTGGCGTTTCATGATTTACAACCGCACAGCATCACTGGAAAAATGCTGATATTTAAAACGCACTGTATCCTTGAGCACAAGAATTGTTTTTTGTCTCTTAGCACCTAGCACTGCACCGGGCACATAGTAGGCACTTAATAAATGGTTATTGAAGATGGACCTGTTTCAGGTAATTAGTACTGTGCAACATCCCAAATACAATCTAGCATGTCTCAATAGAGGGCCCTGTTCGTTGTTCATCTAAAATATAAGTATGGATAGACTTCTACAAGGTATCTATCCAAATTCTGGACATACACTAGACAACCAGCATTATTTCTTTGCTTTTTCCTGTGTAGGAAGTTAGGCAGAATTCTTAAATGATAATGGATCTCATTTAGGAGATTCTGTGATGTTTAGGAGCTTGATGCGATCAGCATATCATCCATAAACAGTAGTATCTGTGGCATCTCACCATCTATAGGAAATCCTTTTTCCATTTGGAATCTATGAGAGAAATCCTCTGAGGGTGGGAAAAATCTTTGGCACTTAACAGTCTATTTTATGCCGATATTAATAATCAGAACGAGGTCAAAGTTCTCTTGTTATATGAATCTCTTATTATGATTTCATGGAAGTCACCTTGTTGGACAATTTTTAAGGTACCCTTTGGTTCAACCAAATGCTTTTCAAATGTTCAACAAATAATAAACAAAGGCACTGAGGTACAGTGGAAAGATGGGTCAGAGATGACTTCCAATCCCATCTCAGACATAGACAGCATACTATCTTTATGAATTTGGGAAGTCATTTAATTCACCCTTGGCCTGTTTATTCTATAAAATGAGGCATTTTAGACACTTTAGTTATCTAGGCCCTTTCTACTTTTAGATCTACGATCTTTTATTTCTTAGACAATTCAACAACATACGCTCTAGATTATCATTTGGGAAAACACTCTGTTCCTTTCACAAACTTTGATAAAAAATTCCATCGATGAGTCGTGAAGATTGTGTAGCTAGGAAAGGCAGTCTCTAAGCTGGTAATTTTCAAGTTCAGAATTCTTCCCATTTAAAAAAAAAATCATCCCTCCTCATAAGGATCAATTCCTCAAAATTGTTCCCTTCGGCCCAAATACTGTATTCTTGATTTACCTCAGGTATTTCCGAGGGGGGCGTGGGTGGTGGCGGCGGTGGTGGAAAAGATGGCATTGGTGACATTTTTACTTTCTTATACAGTCATAATAGCGACTGTGATAGTAACATCCAGATATAACGGTTCCACTCTCATTGATGGAGGAAACTTGACAGTAGGTACAAAATGAAGCACAAGTTTTTCAGACTTGACCAACTGTTGCTCTTTATTATATTGTTATGAGGGAGGGATATAATGTGGGTAGAAGGTAGTGAGGGTGGCCATTTAGAAGCAACAGTATTATTGAAGGAAGAACAGTTTGATTTTAAAGGACCTTCCTACAAGTACAAAAATATTTATAGCAGCTCTTTTCGTGATTGCAAAGAACTGGAAATTCAGGGGATACCCATCAATTGGGAACAAGTTGTGGTATATAAATGTGATACTATTGTGCTATAAGAAATGAGCAAGCAGATTTCAGAAAAACCTGGACTGACTTACGTGAACTAATGCAAAGTGAGCAGAACCAAGAGAATATTATACATAGTAAGAGCAACACTGTGCAGTGATCAACTACGAACCACTCAAGTTTTCTTGGCAATACAATGATCCAAGACAATTCCAAGGGATTCACGATGGAAAATGCTATCTACAACTAGAGAAACAACTGATGAAGTCTGAATGCTGATCAAAGCATACTATTTTCACTTTATTTTTTTCATGGTTTTCTTTTGGCCTATTTTTTCTTTCACAACATGACTAATATGAAAAATGTTCGACATGATTGCATAACCTAATTTAAGCTGCTAGCCATCTTAGGGATGGAGAGAGGTAATTTGGAACTAAAATAAATGGTAAAAACTGTTTTTGCATGGTAATTGGGGAAAAAATAATATTGAAAAAATTAATTCCCTTCAAATCTTTTTTGCAGATGGAAGAAGGCAATTGGGGTAAAGTGACTTGCCCAAGGTCACACAGCTAGTATGTCCTGTGTCAAGTGTCTGAGGCTGGATTTGAACTCAAGTCCTCCTGATTCTAGGGTCAGTGCTCTATTCGCTGTGCCCCCTAGCTGTGCCCTGCAATTACCTTCTATGGTGGTCTTGTTGCATTTATCAGGAGCACTTTGGTGATGAATGTACCATGAAGTGTTTCTTGCTGTCTGTAGATGAAAAAAAAAAAACCCAAATATCTCCTAGCACTTAGCACAGAGCCTGGTACAGGTGCTCAATAAATGTTGATTGACTTCTCACAAGTACTTGTGAGGTTATTCCATGTAACTTTCTTTTGTATTCTGATTTATTACAGTGAACACGTCAAGAACAATTATTCATTTCCTCAAGTAATGTTTACTCATTGGTCACTTAACAGGTATCTCACATTTAGAGTTCTCATGTTTGACTGGATACAGTAAAACTTATCACTTTAAGATCTTCCAAATTGGCACCTGTTAATGGCACAAGAAATATGATGCACCCCCTGACCCCTTTTCTACCATCAGCCTTGCCATTATTACTACAAAAGTGGAAAGGGGACATAATGGATTTCTTTTTGCATTTTCCTTTTATTCATGGGTTGCCATGACAAAGTAATTCACCAGGTAGTCAGCCTAATGGTAATAAACCTCTCCAAATCTTGCTAGAAAAGTACTCGGAAAGCAGTCCGTTTCCTTTCTACAATATATCTGAAACTTTTCCAGCATGCTAGACCCTGTCAAAAATTAAGCTTTTGAGAATCCAGAATGCTTTCCTGCACAACATAATGAAGCACTGAATTAAGGCTTTGTAGAGGCTGAAAGTAACGAAATCTTAAAAAATCCAGACACTGTGTGTAGAACACTGTATTAAAGACTCACTATAATATAAAGTTTATTCAAGGCATGATCAAATTAAGATACTGGTGACAATAAGCTGACTTATGGTCAAAGTTCTTATAATTTAATTGGGGGAGGGGGTAGTGATGGAGGAAGGGAAGGCATAAGCCATGATTACAGGTAAGTGATTACATGGACAAATGGTTAAAACGGGACTTTGTGATGTCTAAAGAAAAAAGTTATTTTATTATAGATGAGAGTAAGGTAGAGACAAGTGATCAGGAAAATATTTGTAGATATGATGTAATAAGTTGGGTTTTAAAAGATGAGAAGAAATTCAAAGGGTGAAGGAAGGTATTTCAGGAAGTCATATAACTAATTAAGAGCGTGGAGGGATTAAAGTATGGGGCACGT
The DNA here is from genome assembly GCA_028646595.1 of Phalanger gymnotis. Taxonomy (NCBI): domain Eukaryota; kingdom Metazoa; phylum Chordata; class Mammalia; order Diprotodontia; family Phalangeridae; genus Phalanger; species Phalanger gymnotis. Next base: position 127,090,965 of record CM053622.1, on the reverse strand, counting down.
TTGAGAGACATAGTATTCCAATTTAGGTGGAACACAGAACTTGTGAAGGGAATCAATATGATAAAGCAAGGTCATAATAGGTTATGGAAATCTTTCAATGTCATGCAGAGAAACTTGAAATTTTTATTCAAAAGGCAACAAATGAGTGAAGTGACCATTGTCACTTGTATATGTATGTGTAAAAATAAGTTTATTATGGCAGCAGTATGCAGGTTTGATAAAAGGGAACCACTAGGAAGCAGACTTACCAGCTGACTTACATAATATTGTCATATCACAAAATTCAGGCAAGTACAATTGTACTGGAGTGGCAGCACAAGAAATAGAGAAAGGAAAGGGGAAATGATTATAAGAGATATGAAGAAACAGAAAGATGAGAGGGGAAAAATCAATTAAATCAACATTGATTCAGCCCCTACTATATGCTAGGGGGTTAGACCAATGTGGTAAGCACAAAGTTACAAACATGGGAAGCAGAGTAACTGGTGATGCTAGCAACAGAAGCAAGTAAAGTCAGAAGGGTTAGGGGCAAAGATGAACTTGTTTTTGGACATAATGAGTTTGAAGCAGAGATGGCCATCAAAGTATAGATTTCTGTCCCATAAGCTTCTGGAGATGCAGGCCTGAAGTTCAAGAAAGAGTTCAAAGCTAGGGGTATCATCTTGTTGCAGAGAGACAGTAGTGGAAAACACAGGAGCTAACGAGGTTATCAAGCAAGCATAGAGAAGAGGATCAAGGATAAATTGAGAGACCATTAAAAGACCCAGGGGAACCAATAGACACAGGAATTTTTGAATAGGCATGACATGATCAAATTGATCAGGTACAGGTAAACATGAGAGGATTGTACCAAGTGATGGCTAAGATCCTTTAAGCACTATACCAAATCTTGATCCTAGGATTGACTTGGAGGGTTAGGCTAATTAGATGGTTCATGTAATAGTCTTAGAGCAAAGTGTTAAAAACCAAAACTAGGTAGCAGTAGGAATGGACAAGAGAAAGTTGAGAACTCTTGCAAAGAACAATGCCTCACAACTGCTTGTATGTGGAGCTAGAGATGCTACTGAAGTGACTGGGAAAACTGTAGCACTTTTTATAAAATAGGGAAATCAGAAGGAGAAGGTGATTTGGAAGGGAAGATAAGTCAATTTTAAGGACGCTTGTAGGAACTGAAATTCATTAGACCGGTTCTTTAAAAAGTCCTTTCCACTCCAACAGTCTATGAAAAGAGCAGAAATTGTGTTCAAGATAACAGGGTGAATAACTGCTGGGTAAGTAAAAATCGAAAATGGGCTCTACATTTAAGAAACAAACTGAATCCTCCAAGTGATAAGCTCACGAACTTGCTTCTCAGTGCTTTTGAATATTCTTCCAGTTATCACTAACCTAACTATAAGTCAAGAAAACATGCACGATATCTATCACTAGATATACTGAAATGAAACATTTGAAATTAACAAGGAGGCCAGCATGGATTTTATCTACAAGATGGTTTGCTACACTCATAATACTTGCCAACCTTGAGAATCCAAGCCAAGGTAAAGATCAACAAACTTGTCATTGAATTAAACATACATCTTCAAGCTTCTGCAATAGCATTATGTCACTGTGGTCATTAACAACTATCTCAAATAGAAATGCCGAACACACAGCAGTGCTCTCCAGAAGTTCTGAAAACAAACTGTCTTACCTGTTAAGTGGCAGATCCTATTCAAACTTCAGGGGGAAAAAAATAATGATTTAACAAATCGATTAAAATATATGATTTTTTTTTAGTAATTAGTTACTCCATGGAAGTGAATTTTAAAGAAAGTTAAATAAAAATATATAAGTAAAATAATTTCTTTTGCACAATTCCTTTGTAACTTAACAGAAACAGAAAATTTCAGGAGAAAATGGTTTGTTCATGATATAAACCACTTTCTACTTAAAAGCATTTGGTAAAGAAATCAAGGTTTAGTTCTGCGTATGCTTTGTTAAATAATAACTACATGATTATTTCCCACACTTCTCTGGTCCTAAATTTCCCTACTAAGTTTAGGAATTATAAGAAACGCTACAGAATTTCTGTCAACAGTGTTGCTGAAGCCAGTATAATTACTTGGATTAGAGTTCCAAACCTTTACAGAGATAGTGCTATATTTAAACAACCCTTGAAGACCATGATTTTCATTCAATGCACTTTTATAGTAAACGGCAAAACTAAGAAAGACTTATCTACACTCATATTTACTCCTTTTGTTGAATGATTACCACCAATTAAAATATTTTTAATTCATATGCATAGTAGTAATGAAATAAAGGTACTTCCAGTAGAACAATAAACATGAGGATATGTACCTAAATATATTTGCAAGATTGACTGGATATCACATGTATATTCCTTAGAATAGGTTATTGGTAGAAAAGACCAATGGCAGGAAGCCTACACACTGATAAGTTATATTCCATGGATATGGGCGGGGTGGAGGGGTGGAGAAGGGGAAGAGCACACAAAAACCCCAAGATTATAGCTTTAAAATGTAACATTAGAAATTCCTATCTCTCATTAAAAAGCAAAACACACCTCCATGTTTTCTTAGGCTTTCGAAGGAGAGGTATCTAAAGAACTGCTCCCAATATAGAATGGAAAGTGGAAAACAATTTATGTTTCTCTAGCACTTTTACAATGCTATGGAGTGCAGCTGGTCCAAATACTTCTGAAATAAGCCATCTATTATGTAAATCTGTGCCAATAAGATATACTGTGCAGATTATTTTGATAACGTATCATTTTTAACGAAGAGGGTAGTAATACATTATTTTAAAACTTGATAAGCTAAGACCCAAAGAAACTTCCTTTTAAGGATTTTTACACTTCACTTAAAGTTATCCTACTTTTTCTTAATACGTTTTTGACCAAAACTTTTGTTTAGGAAGGTTCGATATATTTAGATATTGTGGATTTTTAAAAATAATTTTTTTTCATTCATTTGAGATTTTACAAATCATGTTCACATTTAGGGTTAGAAAAGCAAGCCTAATCTTATAATTTAATCTAAGGAATTTTAGTCAAAACTAAATTTCCATCAAATTGCTTACCACCCTACCCTTAATCTAATTACTACTTATTCAAAAATTACAAAAGAAACAACTATCCCATTTTGTAAAATGAACCTGGCTCAATTTTTATAAAAATAAACACAGCATGTCATAAATGTCTCCAGTAAAATCAATGAATCTGATAAACATCCACTTAGCAATTAAGTGCCATGAAGTTGCAAGAAAAAGATGGTAAATATCAACTCAAAGCAGGTCACGTCTCTCTTAACAGGACAGGGGCACTGCAAAGGAGGCAAAAAGTAGAACTCCTCTAGCCTTCTTATAAACAAGTAAAATGACTCTCTCGCATCATAAGCATAGTATTCCTACTTAGAAGCAGTGATATAAAAAAGAAGCTCCTCTAGCAAATTACATGGAAAATTCTAAAACTATAAGAACTCAAGAATGTTTGTCTGGGCTTCTAAAATTAAATGCCCTCTTGAAAATGAATTTTTAAAATGAATGGGCTTGTCTGGCCTGTGCCATTCAGGATTCTCTGCTAACTGTAAAATGTAGACTGAATTACTTTTGTTTCTTTATAATCCATACATTAAAAAGCTTTTTTAAGTTCTTAAAATCAGAAATTTGTTAAGCTCATACCCTGTCTGGTGTATTGTAGTTTAAAAATATAAAGGTTACATAAAATAAAAACTATTGTTTCTTCAATATGATGTGACATTTCTTCTGTAATTTCTTTATTTAAAAAAGTAAATGTAACAAGATACTTAAAAAAGGCTAGATACAAAAGAAGTTAAGCTGCTCACGAACATTAAAATTTTCCAAAATGTATCTTCAATAATCATGATCTTATAAAACATTTTACAGTTATCAGAAAGTGCCCAGGCTGAGTTTACATTAACTGAAACACTTTAGTACAAATGTCTAATTAGAACTGAAGTGGAGTTACCTCCTGACTGACTGCCCATTGAAATAGGGGCCCCCCCAAAAAAATGCTGATTGTGATATAAAGTATTGTGCACTGGCCCCACCTTATGTACACAAAAAACCCTCACTCAAATGAACAAATTACATGCAAAATATTAGTGATATCATCTAACGTCCTAGAGCTCAATGCAACCAAAACAAGACTGCAATGAAAGTGGTTTCATAGGTAAAAGTGATTTCACCTCTAAGATCTGAACGTCAAGAACTTTTTTACAAGTTCAATATACATGATACACAACTGCAGCCAACCACAAATTAAACACCATAAAAAAGTTAAAAGGAAAACACAGAACATACTTAATTTTTTATTTTGAAATTCCCTACTCCCTCTATACAAGAACCTTTGCTGAAACACTTTCCACAAAGGCAGCAGTGAATTTTCAGAACATTTTACATTTTTACCCCTCAGCAAAAAGATAAATCACAGTGTAAATTATATTGTTCTGCTGTCATCTTTGGCTGGGGTTAGGCCAAGAAGTTACTGACTAGCAAACAGTTACAGACAAATGTTGCTAGTGCTCCTTAGACCTATAGGTTACAAACTTGGTATAGGAATGTTTGCATTTAATCATTAAAGTACCACCAGGGGCATGACAGCATTAACTTTCATAAACTTTTATAGACAAATGGAAAAATCTACAAAACTTAGCTAGTAATATTACACAGCAATACACACTTTTTATACTCTACACAAAACCAAAATTCTTGGTCTTAATGGCGAGTAACAATTTCTGTTTGAGAATCTGTTTAGAGGAATAAAGTGGGACATAAAGTCGAGAAATGCAAGTGTTTGCTGTAGGAAGGTGTTGGTCATCTGGTGGTCTTATTGTGATTGATGGCATAGGCTGAAATCCCTCTTCACTGGCAGGCAATGATGGGCTTGATGTCCAAAAGTAAACCTAAGCAGAAATAAAACTGGTGTTATACTTTGTAAACGGTTTTGCCACATTTAAAGATTAATTTTTAGTTGTTGGAATGTTTACTATACTTTCTTATTCTTACACATCAATCTTAAAACTTAATTCAAGGTACTGGGGATATTTCACTAGTTAAAATATTTCCTTTTACTTAAAAAAACTAATATAGTAGAAATGCTCTGAAATAGCTGGTAAATGACAAACCTTTAGGAAAGGGTCCTCCCCTAAGGAAGAAGATTGGTAGAGCATTCTCAAAGGTATAATATTACCTTGCCATGATTCTCATTCAACTGAATCTATGGTCAATTTCCATGCATTTTCCTTGAATAGATAGCTGGTACTGGTATGGTAATAGGACTTTTCTTCATTCCTTCTCTACTAACAAAATACCAGTTTACTCACTGAAACTCAGCCCACTTTTTGGCATGTACCCCAAGGAGGTCAGTGACAAAAAGGTTTCATATATATGAAAATGTTTATAGCATCACTTTTTGTAGTAGAAAAGACCTAGAAAATGAGTAAATGTACATGAATTAAGTAAAGGACGAAGTGTGGCACATGAATGAGATGAAATATTACTGTGTTATCTTAAATGATGAAAGCATGGGAAGACTTGTCTGAAATGATGCCAACTGAAATAAGCAAAACCAAGAAAACAATAGTATGGATGGAAAATAAAAACAATCCCAGGACAAGACTAAAATGAGCAAGGTCAGCAGGTGGGGAATAACACAGGTGACATTTTTTCTGAATCATTTATTGGCTTTGCAGATTTTTTTCTTTAAAAAAAAAATGAGCTCTCTAGGATGGACAGGGAAAAGGAAGCTAAAAAGAAAACCTTGTGAATGAATGACCAAACTTGATACCAAAGAAGAGATATAAGAAGGTACTTCCCATCTTTCATTTTAGAGGTGAAGGAATAGAGATGAGGAACACTATAGAATCAATCTTTCTCAAACTAGGTAAATGAATTCACCAGTTTTGTGGATCAGCTTTTTAAAAAAAAAGTTTTTATTCTGGCACGGCAATCTGGGAGTGGGGAAAACAATGGGAAATATTTTAAAAGAATTTGAATATTTTGTGTGTCTAGTATCATTAAATCAATGTAGCCACAGTTTTCTGGTACTGAGATAGGAACAGTATCTGGTAATATATGGCTACCACATAATACTTTTACTACATGCAGTTATATACTTGGGGAAAACATCTGAGCTAAGTTATATCTAAATTATGAGTCAAGTTAAAATGGGAGTTAAGGTACTTCTATTCTTTCTATGGTTTGCATTTAGTTGATGTTCAACAAATGTTAACTATCACCGTAATTTTATTAAAAATTATAAGCAACCAAAGCATACAGTGGTAAATATAACTATTTTCCCAGAGAAACTCCAGTTACTTACAAGTAAGTTTATGAAGATGAATTGTCCCTGAGAGCTGGTTCAGTATCTTTATTATGGTCTAAGAAAAGCAATTTTGGTTCAATGAGTTTCTATAGGATAGACTTTAAAATTAGGAAGGGAATGTGCACTCATTGACTTGGACTAAACTAGGAAGCTCATGTAAACTAATTCTGCACTTTGCAATACCAATTAGTAATCAGACCAAGAAGCAAAGCTGCTGTAGGGAACCTAGTCTGAACCCGGATAACAAGGAACAGAGTGGATATTTGTTTCATTTTGGTGAAAACTAGAACTAGAAACAAACATAGTAAAATTTTTATGAAAACAGCAGCCTGAGCAGGGAGGAGGTAAATGAAGAGAAGAGGTACAACCACGAAATATCCTTAAGAGCTAAACTAGGTATTTTACTTAGATGTAATTTCCTTGGAATTGAAGAACTAGTCAGAGGATGTTAGATAAAGATCATCTAGTTGAAGCTCAAAATTTATAGGTGAGGACACTAAAACTCACAGAAGCTAAAGATGACTTACAAAGTTTACAGAGACAAAGCTGAAGACCTAAGGTCTCCAGACTCTCACTCACAGTATACTAAGATGTGTGCTAAATGGAAACGATTCATTCGGATAACTAGCTGATTCTCTGAATTAATTTCAAAAAAGACGAAAAAAGGTCTGTTCACATTTTCTTGAGTCCAATACCTTTTTGACCCTTTGTATATTTTCCATGGTAACATGAGAACTTAACTTCACTTTTAAAGACTACAGGATTTTTCTTCACAGGAAAAAAAAAAGTTTTATTTTCTATGAAACTTGAATACCCTGATTCCTCATCATTACTATGTTTAATTCTGATTATAGAGCTGTGCCCTAAATGGTTTGGAGGAAGGCAAGAGTCACATATTAAAGTTGCACTGAGGAGCCTCTATGTTGTTGGAGATAGGGAGTGGATATTGCAACTTATATCCAATTGTTAATTATTTCCATTTCTGTTGCCAAGACTCTGATTTAAGGGCTACAAAGGCCACCTTGACCATTTAGGGCAGAGGTTCCCAAATGTATTTGACCTACCGCTCCCTCAAAAAACAAATTACTCAGTGCCCCCTGGAAATCTACTTTCTTTAACCCTTTAACATTTTTTGGTGGGGGGAGGAGGAAATTTGTATCACTTCAAACTACTACTGCCCCTCTGGGTCGTTCCAGTGTTGGGAACCTATGATTTTGGGGAAGAACTACCACCGAGAAGTATTTCTGACTTCAGAACACAGATCCTTAGTAATAAAATGTGATCTAATCCTTATTAAGGACATGGGGATAAAATATGCCATAGGAAGACTCAGGCCTATGAGTTTGAAGTGAAAATATTGACAAATCTCACCCATCTTTGGAATTTGACAAAAATCTTAGGTTATCTTTGCTCTTTTCTTTTATTTACTGTGTGTAGAACGGAGATCTGAGGGACAAAAATCCTTCTGCTCAAAACTGTTGAAATTTCAACCTTCAATGATCACTGAGGTATCTACCAGCTCTTCCATAAAGTTTTTCCTCAACTCTACTTGATGAAAGTGAATTTTTCCCTCCTTGATACTTCTCATAAAAATGTATTTGGGACTCTTGTTTTTGTACATATCATATTCTTCCTTTGTGTTGGTAATCTGTACACATGTCACTTCTACCCTAAACTACAAATCTGACTGTGACATCATATTGTGCCTTATTCAAGACTGCATCCTTAGGATTTATCACAATGCCATGTACATAGTACATTAATAATATTTGGTGAACTAACACTTAAAGGGGAAGTATATATACAAAGACCTGAGACCACTTAAAGCTGGCCCTGAGAAATGGTTATTAACGAGCATTTCAATATGCACTAGGAGAATTCAGTTTGGTAAAAGAGTGAGTTTTTGAAACTCCCAGATTACTATCTTTGGAAGGAATTAGTCATAGGTCTTTTTTTTTCCTAAGAGAAATGGGCATTCCTCTTTTGCACATGAAAAAACATGCTCAGAAGGGCTGAACTGACTTGCCCACAGGAACTGGATTTAAACCCAAGTTTCCTGATTACAATTCTGGTTATCAGCTAAAGAACAGGTGTATATACACTTTTAAAGGTTTCAAGATTTGTAAGGTGAGAGGGACTGTTCGACTAAAGGGTCCAGCTACAGGAGTCAAAATTTTGAAAACTTTAGGCCATCGGAGTGGAAAAAGGTAGGAGAGGTAGCTGGAGAAGAAAGAAAAATATGGTTCCAGCCCACAGTTGGAACGAATCAAAATGAATAGCTACTTATATTCCTTTCCTTTTTTAAGTGATTTGCCCAAAGTGACACATCTAGTAAGTGTGTCAAGTGTCTGAGGCCACATTTGAACTCAGGTCCTCCTGACTCCAGGGCTGGCGCTATACTCACTGTGCCACCTAGTTGCCCCTATATTTCTTTTCAAAGGCCAAGTATGTACTTTGTCACAACTCAAGCACTATTAAATGTCAACAGTCCTCTAGTAGAGTATTTTTCTAGTTAATTTCTATGGGATTTAAGAGAGATGGGTGAAGTTAAACATGGTGGAAAAGTCTCAAACAAACCTTTAAAAAGAATCCTATAGAACACTATAGGGCAACGACCTTCTAAGGAACAATGCTTTCCAAAATTTGGAATCATACTCAAAAAGCTCTACATTATATACATGCTCTGACCCTGTGACAACACCAGTAGGCATATACCCCAAAGAAGTCAAAGATGGATGAAAAGGCCTCATATATCAATTAACAAATAAATACATATTAAGAACCTATTAGCTTCAGCCTCTGGAAATAAAAGACAAAAAACAGTCTATCACAAAGAGTTTACATTCTATAAGGAGAAACATTAGTAGTTGGGGTGAGGGGAGATCAGGAATGTCTATGTACCTTGTGGCACTTGAACTAAGCTGTGAAAACAGCAATCTATTCAATGGGAAGGATACATGTCAAACTTTTATATTCTCTTTTTGAAAAAAAGATTCACTGAAACAGGTAAAGAGAAAGCTACAATTTTCTACAATGTTTTGGGTTGGGTTTTTTTTAAACTTTAAGGGTTGATGGCCATCTTAAGCTGGCCAGCTTTGTATTACTGTCATCAGTACCAAGCGCATACCTACTTTGTATATAGAAAGTATTTAATAAATATCTATTGAACTGAACTGTACCAATTAAAGTCGCTTTATTCCTTGTCTATAGACTGTAACCCCTATTAACCAGTTCTGAAAATACATGCCGCCAATCATTAAGGAACAAGGGCATATAAATGATCAATCAAAACTACTGGAAAAATACAAATGCATATATACATTTATCTAAGACAGATCAGCACTGTTTTCTTATATCAAGGAAAACATTAGGTAAAAAAAAATTCTATGCCTACTGTGTTACAAATGCTTCACACAAGTCCATAATGTAGAATTCTGTGGTATCTACTGTGAAAAAAATGTGCCCCTCGATTTTTTTGTTTTTGTTCTCTCCTTAGTAAATACCCCTTTACCACCCCCTAACCTCCCCCACCCCGGAAAAATCTGACTGGTATTTCAGCTATTCAGTCTCTGTTATTGAGTTTCAAGATTCTAGTAGATATCCTTCATAGTCTAAATCTCACCTTAAATTTCCTTCTAAACAATTTGATATAGGCATTTGACTTACAAGATCCTGCCGCTCTGTCATGCTCATCTTCTCCACTATTGACCAAAACCATCGCTTGAACTGTAAGAGTTTCTCAGCATTTTCTCCTAAGAAAAATGAATTTAATCTCAACCTTCTGTAGAAGACGTGACATATTTAGAACACTGTAATTTCTTACAATAGAAACAGGTTGACAATGAAAATTATGCATGTTCATATGCAATATTTCAGTGTAATAGAAAGGAAAAAATAAGTGCTGTTAAACTAATAGAAGATGGAGACATGTGCCTTATTCTTCCTCAAGTTTACTGATCTATATCTTTTGGCAAACACATTAGGAGGTGTGTTCAGGTGGCTGGCATGTTGCAGGTAGAGGAAGAAAGCTGAAGTATTACATAGGATGACAAAAGTGCAAAACAAATTGAATTCTTTCATTATTTCATGAGACAAAAGTGTCAAACTCATGGCATATTGTGCCCCACAAAATACCAAGTTCAACGTGAACCTGATTAAAATGTAAAAGTATTTTAAAATGCAATGCAACCTAGATAAATGTAGATAGTGTTAATTTGAGCTTTCTAAATCAACATGCACCCTGCAGAGATCCATTTCTATTTGAGTTTGACACCAGTGAGGTAAGGCATAGGGTGCAGAAGCAGCACTTGCTATAGAAAATGTTTTCAATGTACTATACTAGTTTTTTTCCATAATGAGGTTCTATCTGCATTCGTGTTAACATAATTACTGGAAACCTTGGCATAAGTTGTACTTACTAACATTCAAATGCATGGTATTAAATTCCAATATATATTTTAAAGGCAGAGTGGTATATAGTGCAAGAGTGCTAACCACTCAATCATAAAGACCTGGGTTCAAGTCCTGCTTCTGAAACTTAACTGAGAAACTCATTTAACCTCTAAGTGTCCCCAGACAACTTTCTAATACTCTGAAGTTGTACAGCAGGTTCAGATCAGCTTTTACTTATTGGGAGTTCCCTACACCAATGAAATCATGCAAATGGCCCAAAAAGGGGCTAAATACAATTTTTGGGAGGGAAGAAACAGCAGGGCTTTATAGCACCTGAAGATTTGGTAAGAAAGGTATTTTTTTCTAGCTCATACTAATTTATGCCTTCCTGATCATATGTGTAGATTTCATGAAAACAGGAATGAAAATTTTGAGCCAAAAGATTTTTAAGGCTCATGATTAAGGTCACTAAAAACAAAACCCCTTCATTTTACAGATCAGAAAACTAAAGTTAAAAGGCTCACAGCTTTTAAATAGCTGTATTCTGAGTTTAACAGATCTTCTGTTAATGTCTCATCAGGCTAGGCAGTTAATAGATGCCAAATGACTGATTAAATTAGCAACAGTATCTCATTTCTTAAAGAAGATAAACAAAATTCCATACCCGATTCATCATTGAAAGAAGTGAAGCTGATCAACATTTGCACGTTAACTTCACCACAACCATTTACCAAAAGTCTGAAATCTTCTGCTGTTAAATCTTCTAATGAATTCTTTGGAAGGACATCCAGCAGACCTTTCCTCATTGCCTATAATGAAAAAAATATTTATTTTCATTCTTCTCCACTAAGTATTATTCAACTATCTATTTATGGGGGCAACTAAGGTGGCACAGCAGAGTGCTGGGCCTGGAGTCAAGATGATCTGAGTTCAATTCTGATCTCAGCCCCTTACTAGATATATGTGACCTGTGCAAGTCACTTAAAAGGTTAAGTTTGTCTCAGTTCCTCATCAGTAAAATGAACTGAAGAAGGAAATGGCAAACCATTCCAGTATCTTTGCTAAGGAAATCCCAAATGTGGTCATGAAGAGCTGGACATGACTGAAACAAAGGAACAACAACAAATTTATTAGTATTATCTAGTATTTTGATGAAGCAGGAATGTACTGTGAGTTTGAAAAAAATTTACAAACTTTAAAGTCAAATGTTGCTATGAACATTTAGTGAATGAAATAAGGTTTAAAAAGTTCAAGGTGATACAAGTGAAAGGTCAATTAGGCAACAGCAGAAGAAAAAGGGTCATTCGATTGAATTAATAAACAGTATTTGACTAGCCGTAAAATAAATATGGCCTCAAGTCAAGCCATCACACTGTGTGAGGTGACTTTACATTCCACTGAACAGGATGTAGTTTGCTGCACTCAGGAAATTAGAATGTAGTGGGTAGAAACGACGTTTCTTACCCCATTACAAAATTAAATACAAATGCAAATCAAATACTATGCAAGGACAAAAGGGAATAAGCATTTATATAGCACCTATTATGTGTTAAGGCATTTTTTTTTTTTTTTACAAAATTGATTTCATCTGATCCGCACAACAACCCTGGGGGGTAGACACCATTATTATTCTCATTTTACAGTAGAGGAAACTGAGGCAGAGATTAAGTGACTTGCCCACGATCACACGAGTAGTAAGTGTCTGGGGTCAGGTCAGGTCAGGTCAGGTCTGCCTGACCGCAGACCCAGAGCTCTATCCACTGTGTCATTCTTGCCTCTTAAGACTATTTTTGATTTTGGAATATCAGAAGAGATTTCAATATGGAAGAAATGGAATTTAAGCTCAGACTTTTAAAAAACGGAAGATGAATGAGAAGAAAGAATAGCATGAAGAAATCAAAATAATATCTGGAATAAACACAATGCTTTTAAGGTCTACAAAGTACATTATCCTAAATAACTAATTTTATCATCATAATCCTATGGACAGAAGTATTATTCTCATACTACAGCGAAGGAAACAGGCTCAGAGAGGATAAATAACTTGCCCCTGGTGACAGAGATACTAGTGTGTTAGCAGCAGGATTCAAAATCATATCAGTGAAAGTTTCAGAAGGGGACCCCAACAGCCAGGGTGGTGGGACCAAGCGTTAGCTCACACTGACATGACTATCTGATAACCCCAGATTTCTTAAATCAACAATAAATGAGCCTTATCACCTGAAAGTGGGAATGCCTCTTTGCACTACAGACAGTTATATATATATATATATATGTATATATACATATATATATATAACTGTCTGTAGTGCAAAGAGGCATGGCATTCCTATATTTTATATGTATATATATATATATATACACACATATACATATATATACATATATATACACATATGCATATATATATACATATACATACACATATACATATATATACATATACATACATATATAGATATATATATATGTACACACACACACACGCCACTCTACAGAGGTTTACCCAAAGAGATTTTTATGTAATGTGATTGTTTGCCCACCAATATGGAGAAGGAAAAGAGAGGGAAGCAGAAAGGGGCTGTGTGCCCACAGAAGAAGGGGGCCAACACACAATTTAAGGACATATGGTGGGGAGGGGGCAGAGACAGAGAAATTATAGAGAGCAGCAGGACAAATATGTAGAAGGGGGGGATGGAGGGGGGGAGGAGAGACACAGTACCCAAGCACAGATCAACAGAAGACAAGACACTTGGGAACCAACACAAGGGCAGGGGTCAGAGAAGGGCAAAGGACTCCTGGTCTCTCAAGCCAGGCCCCCAGTCCACTGGCAGCAGTCTCTGTCCACTCAGCTTTCACTTAGAGGGTTTTAGTTTTTTAGGTTTTTTTCAGGGGATGGGGTGGGGAGAGCCATGGAGTGTCAAGCTGAGGGGCACAAGTGCACTGAAGGAACAGTACTGTATAGTAATCACAGGTGGGTTTTTTTTTGAAATGTAGATTTCTTTCAAAATTCTTTAAATTGAATATGCACAATGTGAATTTAATAGAGCTAGAACTGTCATGAATAGAGCTGTCATGATATTTGAGTTTAGAAGAATAAAGATAAAAACAGCTGCATACATGCAAAGATTTCACCATAGCTAAGACAGCCAAATGATGCCCCTGATTCCTCTATCAATTATACCAAGTTATCTAACAATACAGTGATCAGATTAAAAAAATCTAAAAGCAAAAAGGAAGTATATCCCACTAGATCAGGTTCCCAAACTTATATGGCCTACAGCCCCCTTTAATCACTATGACTTTAACTCTGTTATACAACAGACGACAACATGTACAGTTTTCCAAATCTTTCCTTATGCTTCCACTGCCCCCCTAATTTTTATTCAACACCCCCCCCAAACTGCACCTGAGGTTACTACTGATGGCCCTCCCCCTCCCCAGTCATGTCAATGCCCCCCAGGAGGTTGTATTGAGCACTTTGAGAACCAATGCACTGGACCCTACTGGATCTCTCAGGTTTGACGCTGCTTTTGGGCCTTCTCTCTCCTTTGTTTCTGCTCTCAGGAATGTATATAGAACTATGCTAAGACTAAGAAGATCTTAGGTTTCCATAACTGAGGAATACTAGACTACTGCAGGAAATTCTAAGAAAATACTTACATGTAGAGGCTGTTCAGCAACTACCAACATTCTGTGTTCAGCATATTTTCGTACATATTCATATACATTCTGAGGGGTGACGGGTATATTTACACCATTAGGAATTAGTTCAACCTATGCAAAATGAAAATGTATAGTTTTGCTTTAAAAAATTAGAAGTAAAAAGCAGAAAATAGATGTAAAGCAATATCAGCTCATAAAAATAAATGTTATTGGATTAACAAAACTTTTAAATCTAAAATTAATTCGATAGCCAATGCATACCTAAATTATAAAACCTACACTGAAAACAGGATATCTTTCATTACTGACTTTATCTATTTCCTTTCACTAATCCATTAATATTTTATGAATAACAATATACTTTTAATAAATACTTTAAATGGAATCCTAAAACCAGGAATTTTACTTACCTGTCCTCCACCCTCTTCTTTGCACAGGTCTATTGCAAATGCCAAATCCATTGCTGCAAAAACAGCATCAGCATCTGTACTCTGTGAGGCGAGGATAAGTTGCCGTAAACTCTCATACATAACAGGATCAAAAAATGCAAAATCATGCCAATTAACCTAATAAAAAAGATATTTTATGACATTATTACAAACATCTGGCACCGCTACATGAAATTATTCATACTGCTGTTTACAGCAAATAACTCAAAATCACCCTAGATGCCAATAATAATTTTCCTCTGGAGAAGCAAGTTCAATAGATCTATTGTTCTAACAATGTACTCCAGTGTCATGTGACACTAAATCACTTTTAAATGGACCTTTACATTTTTTATTCTGCATGTACGCAAAGAGAAATTTAATTTGCAAGAACAGTCATCAACGTTCTTAAATTCTGAAGCACTTTATCTATTTTCATTTATAATACAGTAGGATTGAATAAAATTTTTGGCATTTTTTAACTTGAATGGTAGCATATTAATGTAGGTAGGACAATGTCAAACACACGTGAGGGGAAAAGGCAATGAACTGGAGACCTGAACTGAGATGTCAGTCCCACTACTTGCTATCAGTATGCCTTTGTACAGCTCACTCTTTGGAATTTAGTGTCTTCATTTACAAAATAAGTGGGAAAAACTATCATCTATGATCTTTAAGACTCCTTTGTCCAGGATTAAAAGTCTGTGTCTAACTTACATTACTGTAGAACACTATAATTAATGGTGGACTTGGTTGATGGGTTGCTTGCTTTTGCTGAACTAATTTTTTTCTCTCCCACTTTTTGTTACAAAGGTTGGCTCTTGGAAAAGAGACAGGGAGAGGGAAAACACATTGGGAAATGGTGACATAAAAAAAGATAGCAATAAAATTTATTTTTAAGAGTTTAATATAGCAAAATATTCACTGGATATAGCAGTCAATCAATAAGCATTTATTAAGCACCTGTTATGTTCCAGGCACAGGGAATAAATACATTAACAATATCCTGATTAAAGGGTCCTCAAGAACAATATTCTCTTGATGGTCCTGAATCATATCTTCTGAACTCAAGAACCTTCCATTTTTTTATCTTCCAGGATAAAAGAAATTAAGGCCCCTTCCAATATGGCCCCAGCCTCCTTTACAGACTGATTTCATAGTTACTTTTCATCAAGCACCCTATATTCCAGCCAAACTGTACGTAATATTCTATCTCTTACATTTGTAACTGCACACAGTTTGTCTCCCCTCTTACCCCATTCAATGAACCTTCTCTCTTACTTAACACTATTAGAAATCTGACCCTCTTTTAAAAGCTCACATAAATGTTCTTCCTATATCCAGCTTTTCTCGACCCTTCCCTTCCCCCAATGGTTAATGAATTGTGGCTACTATCCCTACCACCTGAAATTACTTCATTATTTATCTGTTTTTCCACCTCTCCAATCTCTAGAATATAAGCTCTTAAAGGAGGAGAGCCCAATTTTTGCCATGGCATCTACCACAGGGTCTGGTACATAACCCAATACTTAACAAATGCTTGTTGAATTTAAATAGTTGGCTGAAGTTGGTAAATTCTATAACCTGGCACTGTCGCACCTTCACCCGGGCTGGTACAATAAACCAAATTTGTAAATATAACAATTGTTGATAATCAGGGTAATAACTTTTATAATGTTTTATTGGTCATTTTAAGGGACTCTCCTATGATACCCAGTTATTCCTCTTGTATTTTTATTTTAAATGAGCATCTGTCAATTTTGTTAGCACATAAAAATTAATTCTGCATAACAGTATATAGCACATTTGATTTTTAATATTAGATTACATACAAAGAAAGATATAGCAATTATTTTATCAAACAAACAGTTGTAGTAAAATAGAAAGATGATTGAATTTGGAATCAGTGGATTCAAGGGGTCAAGGCTTACTTGCTATGACTCTGGGAAAATCACATCCCTACTAAGCCTCCATGTCCTTATCTATAAAATGGGAATAAACTGATTCAAACTACCTACCTTTCAGGGTTGTTGTGAGGATCAAAAGTAAAGTTTAATGTATGCAAAGTGCTTTGCGCACTGTAAAGCACAACATAAATGTGATCTATTATCATCACTATTGTTTATAAACATTAACAAAATCAGGCTACTTAGAATCACTTACTTTTCTACCAAGCAATACTTTAATTACATGCCTATTCAATGTGATAGGACACAGTTCATTCTGTAGCAAGCAGAGTCCAAGGATTCTGAAGATGAAAAATAAGAGGAAATTTATGAAGCTGCAACTTAAACAATACTGAAGTATGGCATTAACACATACTTAAATATTCTCTAAATGTGAAACAAATTCATTTCATCAGGTAACTTCTAAGGGCAAAATTTATATTTAAGACTTGTGATGTAGGTAAAGTGTGTATGCCTATATATGTTAGTGTGACTTTATCAACCAAGAGAATTTGATTCTACACTTGAACATATCTAAGTCCATAAGCGAACATTTTTTAATAATCCAAATTTAACACTGGTTATTATCTTACCTGCCAATATTTCTGAAACAATTTAACCTTGCTTCTGTGTTTTTGCCGGGTCTCGGAGTATAAAAACCTCTTTTTCCAGGCTGGTAAAACAACGGAGCATTATCATCCCCATCATCTGTATCATCCAATTCCATATCCACCACACTTCTACTAGAGCCATGTCGTTTTCGATTTTCCTAGGAGCAGAGTACCATAGATTTATTACAAACTTATATACACGGTGAAGCTACAAGTAGTAATACTAGAAACGTTTAACCATTTGGGTTTTCTGCACTGTTGACTACACTGAGCATATGGGAAATCTCATTTTGTGTTGGGTCTAAATCTTGGTAGTCTAAAACTGAAGCCTGTCCCCATTAAAAGAAATTCCTACTACATATTGCTCTTAATTTTGTCATCATAGTCAAGATTCCCCTATAAATCTACCGTAAGTTCTCCTTGCACAGAGACTACCATTAGGATGGCCCCTATCCCATTCAATTTTTAAAAAATTATTATTCCACCAAGGCAATTCAAGTTCTCTAAAGCCATGTCAAATCAAATCCAATTCAGAGTTTGCTTTAAATGAGAGTGGCCTGTGGGTCCTAACTTAAGCTGTGATAATAAAACATTATGGTCCAATTCTCCTTTTTTGTTAATTTCGCTTTCTTGTATTATACTTATCTTTGCACCCTTCTTCACTCAACTTTATCTATATTAATTTCAAATAACAATAATTTCTAAGAATGCATAGTGCTCCCTATGCATTCTGTTCTAAAATGTAGTCAAGTATTTATAGGGCCCAATTGGTTGAAAGGGGATAGAATAGGAGGAATGAGTCAAGTAAACAAACTGAAGAGAAAAAAATAAATTCTATTTTTTTTTGGATATTCACATAGAATTTTATGGAAAACAAAGTGATAACTAGCTAAACTCAAGTTTCCCTAATTACTTTTATTTGGATCCTGTTTACAAAAAAGATTTCATACCTGCACCTTTTCTGAAGAATCTAATAACCCAAGGTCCAAGATACTATCAGCTCCATTCTCCCTTGAAAGAAAATAATGATGATGTATATTATACAAACAAGAAAAGCAAATAATCGGAACATTCAGAAAAGATTAAATACACAGTAAAGTGAATAGTGAGACAGTGCAGACCTATACGGTACCAAAATGTATACTGAGACAATAAATGTCTTTGGAGTAACAATACAGAACTGACATTGTCTCTGTGGAGAAGAAATGAACTGGATGAGAATTTTCTAGGATAGTAGAAAAGCACCCAAGAGAGAAGAAAAGGGAAAACAAAAAATCAGTTCTTTGAACAAATGAGACCCTACTTTCTTTGAAAATATGACAACGAAAAGGAAATGAATTTCACCTATAAAGAAAATACTTTAGTATATGGAACCATCTCAAAAACAGGCAGGATCTAAAAACAACTGTGAAAATTCTGCACTAATATACGGGGACTTTAGATGTCTGATTGTGAAATTTATTAAAAGTTAATGGGGGGGGCACTTGGTGATAAGTAACTCAAGAATGGTGCTTTACAGCAGAAATTAAATAAAATACAGCACTAGCTACAAAATATTTTAAGTAGAAAGTCTTCAAATAACCTAAGAATGAATTTTTTTTCTCCACAAATATATACTTACCTTCCATGTGCAATAATAAGTTCCATGGCCTCATCTACCCTTGCTCTCAAAGAGTCCTCACTTGCTAGTAGAAGTAGCAGCTGAGCAGGGGATAATTCCAATAGCATACCTGTGATTTTACTTGCAAATGCCTATAAGCAACAAAAGAAAGTTATTTAAATTGGCCTCCTAAGCCTCCCCTGCTGTTTAGTCATAGGAAACTATTCATAATATACACATATAACTTTTTATGAGGTCCAGAGACAAGTGGCCTAAGTCATATGTCTTAACTGGCACAGAACAGAGTCAAACCTAGGTCCTTTGCTTCTAAATCCAAAAGGATCCAGGTTCACCCACAACACTTCATTTATTTATGATAGTATTTAAGGCTAAACATTTTTACTAAAATAAACACCTCTCACAACAGAACTATAGCTAAGTCCTACCTCATGAGCTGGTGGTAGTTGTTCCTGGGCTCAAATGCTTATCTTTCCCCAATACTGTATAGCTATACATATGCAGAAAAAGTGGCCATGTAACTATATCGTGAAGAAATTTCTTTGATATTCTCTATGTGGAAAAACTGCTTGTGTACTTATCTTTCAGTAAGTATACTAATTTGCAAAGCAGTAAGATAACCACTATCTGGAAACTTCTAGCTAGCCAATTTGAATACTATACATTTGTACCAATCGAAATTCACAAATGATTTATTCAGTTAGTTATAACCATGCTTCCAAAACACTCTTAATGGGAGAAGAAAGAAACAAGCTGTATAAACACCGTATGGGCCACATTTCCCTAACTCTACTATTTGACAAGGACAGATATAATTCTAAACCAAAAAATCTTGGGAAATAATAGTTAGTTAAAATTTCACCCATGCATTCTGGTCTTACTGGTTGCATTGCTTGAACCCGAGGATAAAGCCTCTCGCCAAGTGCCTGACGATGTGCTGGAAGAGGGTCAGGGTCATCACTAGGATTGCCTTCAGATGCTGGCC
Organism: Phalanger gymnotis; assembly: GCA_028646595.1. Lineage (NCBI taxonomy): Eukaryota > Metazoa > Chordata > Mammalia > Diprotodontia > Phalangeridae > Phalanger > Phalanger gymnotis. The sequence goes on along the minus strand of CM053622.1, from coordinate 127,070,973 downwards.
TGAAAGGCCTTGTGTCAATGGAAAGCTGTCTCCTAAAATCCCTGAACACCAAAGAAAGCTACTAAATTTTCCATATAACTGCAGAATTCTAATTATAATATAAAAGGTTATTTAGTAAAATAAATTAACTTGACTTTGTTAGATGAAAGATTAAGTAACTGCAGTTACTATATCGATGTTAAACATCACAATTCCAAGAAATAATGTTACAAAGTCAATCAAAATACCCTGATAAATAGGATCTTGAATAGAATATTAAAAAGTAAAATTTCAACATAAGGAAGTGAATCCTTTGATATACAAATCATTGCATTCATATATATATACATATATATTCATTAAAGGAGAACTTGACATAGACATATACGTCAATATTTGAATCTCATGAAAACTATTTCTTTAAAAATATTCTACAGTTCACGATTTTCATTAATTTGTAAGCATGTAATATACTTGCTGGTCAAGAGAAGTGAGAATATATCACAATTTAATAAAGAGAATTAGCATACCTGTCTCTATCTCTTCGGGAACCTGCTCGTAAACCACTACTCCTTCGCATTTCTCTTTCTCGTTCTCTCTCCCGATCTCTCTCCCCTCTATTCCTTAATCTCTGCATCAAACCTATAGAAAAAGTAAAGAGCAAGTTCGGTGACCATTTTTCAAAGATCACAAAAGGTTACAAAGATCTACTTTTGCTTACACATTAAATCTTCTCTAACTAAGATGCAGTAACAAACAAAATGCTTAATATATAGATCTTACCAAGTTAACAACAACAACTGTGGTAAACAGTATTATAAAAACTTCTCAATGGCACCTCAAATTATATGGCACGTCGTGTTCGACAAATTAACGCCCCAAAACTTGGCCAAGAACTTTTATTCACCGCAAACCAAAAAGTAATGCTGGCACATTTTTTGGATAAGGTGTTAGAATTAGGGGCAATAAATTTCATCTCCTTCCCTACAAAAAAGAACTCATCATTCCTTACAACCCAGCACAATGCCTGGAATATTTGACAGATTATAAATATTTATTACATCCATAATTTATGCCCTTAGCACAGACTTATTTATGTTCTTCACCCTAGCTCTACTACTTCAATTGGTACCATTGCAGGAAAAAATTATATTGTATATCATATATATGTATATCCTGTAGTCACCACACATCTATTAGAGGTCATTTTGTCTAATGTCTTCCTAGAATGTCATGAAATGTTCCAAAGAGCAAAATCTCACTCTAGCTAAGAATATTTTCTTCTGACGAGGTTTTAAACAAACAGAAATAGCCACACTGTTTCACATTAATATTTTAAGACTACTACTGTAGATAACTAAAGTTGTTTCCCCATTACTAATTTTAAAATGGGACTGATGATAAGCTGGAGCTTCATTTATAAAATCAATATTTATTATATATGTGCAGAATATCGTAAGAAATGCTTAGGTATATAAGAATGAGTAAGATGTGATCCCTGCCCTCTTTACAATGTGGTAGGGTGATGCAATACACTCATAAATGGATATTTATGTTATAGAAGTTGTACAAAAGAAAGGTAACATGAAATATTCTATGAGGTAAGAAGATGTTATATAAAATCTAAAGAGAAGAAGATCATTTTCAACTAATACGGGACGGGGGCGGGGTGTGTGCGCACGCGCGTGGGAAAGTGGCTCTCAGTAAATCTTGAAGGATGGGCTGTTTTTCAACAGGTAAAGATTTGGGGGGCAAGGGTAAGATCAGGAGAAAAGGGGAGGAAGGATGTTACTTCCAGTTATAGGAAACAAGATGAACAAAAGTACAGAACAGAACATAGGGTAAAATTAGAGGAGTAGTAAGTAATTCAAACTAGCTGAATATAAAAGTAGTATGACAAAATGGAGGACACTATGGTACCAAGTGCGGAGGAATCTGAATATTAGGCTAAGGATGTTGAAATCTCCCAACAGTAAGCCATTGAAGGTAGTTTTTAGAAATCTTTTATATGTTCTGAATTTTTGTTTTTGTTTGCTATGATTCCAAACTCCTACTTTTGTGCATCCACTTGAGGAACAGTAAGTTTTGTTCCAGTGCCTCATTTTTATTGTTATGCCTTTGCTTCTTGGGGATGTGTCTTGTAAGCAACATCTTAGTTTGGATATAAACTGTCACTCTCTTTTAAAAAATGTTTTGCTTTGAATTATTAAAGTTATGAGTTAGGTTTATATTTTCCTCCAAGTCTCTACTATTTCTGCCCCCTTCACCCCCACTGCTGTTCCTCTTTTAAAGTAAAATTAATAATTTGCCTCTTCAGTTATTTTTGCTTCATCTCCTTCAAGACAGTTCTATTCCTACAGGCTCTCTTTCTTTATCATCAAGCCACACACCCTTCTCTAATCTGTCAGTTTGGGGAGTTTTACTAAATCTTCTTGTTACCTAGTTATCGAATTCTTAGTCTGTTTTTTTTTCAGTTATACAGTCCAATAAAATCCCCCTTTTTACACCTTTTATTAATTTTTAAAATTGTACCTTTTTCTAAAAAGGATTTCTTTCACCTCTTTTCTTCATTAACATTCTTCACTGACTATTACAGCAGCTATATGGTATAACAGAGAGCGCATTGGGCCTAGAGTCAGGAAGACCTGAGTTCAAATCTGTTTTTAGACAATTATTAGCTATGTGATCCTGGGCAAGTCACTTTATCTCTCCCTTAGTTTAATAGTTAATGTTAGTTATTAGCTATAATTATTCTAGACTTTTATGGTTTGATTCAAGGTACTTATTTCTATTTATTCTTTCTTTAAGTCTCTGTAATCCTCTTGGAGTTAAATTGTCTAAGGCTACTACTGGATTCACTCTTATAAGCCATTTCTTTTTTACTGTTGGAAAAATTATACAGCAGTCTGGCAGAAATTAGGCTTAGATCAACATCTTATACAATATTCCACAAGAAATTCAAAATGGATGTTACCTTATAATAACAATATTAAAAATTTAGAAGTCATACCTTTTACAACTGTGGGTAGGAGATTATTAACTAAGTAAGGGATAGAAGCCAATTACCAAAGATTTTTTTAAAAGATGACTTTGATTACATGAAACTGAAAGGCTTCTGCATAAACAAAATACATGTAAGGTAACAAAAATATACATGTGTATTCTCCCCCCACACAAGCACTCCCCCCCCTAAAAAGAATTGTAAATTATTCACAAACATAAGAAAAACTGCTCCGAACCCCTCATAATAACATATAAGGAAATCAAAACCCAGACATTTCCCTATATATTCTGCAAAATGACAAAGATGGAAATGGTTGATATGAGAAGGGATATGGGAAGACAGATACACTAACACATAGGTGGTATAGCTCTGAATCAGCGCAACCATTTTGGAAAATGATTTGGAACTATCTAAATAAATTGACTAAAGTATTTATATCCTTCGAGGCTTGACCTGAAGGAACCAGAGAAAGGCTAGAAAGCCACCCTCACAAGAACTTCAAGTATACTGCAAATAGAAAAAGAATGGGAACTTTGGGCCAGGATGACAGCTGTTCCTTGGCCTGATCCATGATCTAAAAGAAAAGGACCCACAACTCTAAGCACCATCAATATACACAAAACCCTGGGAGAATTACATTTTACTTGACCATTTTTCATAACTGCCAATTCAGCTTAGATATAATGCTTCCCTTTTCTCAGGGAGATCAAAATTGAAGTAAAAAAAAAAATTCTGAACTGGGACAAGGATTAGGGAAGGACAGAAAAGATTTAGAATCTCAGAATTTTAAAGCTTAAATAGAGGTCAGATAACTAGTCTCCTTACTCTTCTTTCTTTTAAGACTATGACTTCTTGGGGCGGAGCCAAGGTGGCGGCTGGAAAGCAGGAACTAGTGTGAGCTCCCCTCCAAGTCCCTCCAAAAACCTATAAAAAATGGCTTTGAACCAATTCTACAACTGCAGAACCCACAAAATAGCATAAGGAAGTAGGGCTCTAGCCCAGGACAGCCTGGATGGTCTCTGGGTAAGGTCTATCCTGCACGGAGCTGGGAGCTAAGGGGAGCGGCGCTGAGCGGAGCAGAGCCCAGTGTGGGCGGCGCAGACCGACCAGACCAGGAGCTGGGCAGAGAGTGCCCTGGCATTTACCAGACCACTCAACCCACAAACACAGAAGACAACAGAGAAGGTTAGTGGGAAAAGCTGCTGGGGACAGGGAGTTTGCGGTTTGGCCACCGCCCCTGGGGCAGTGGAGGTGGGGCAGTTACAGAACTTCAGCTGCAGTTGCTTCTGGCCCCAGGCTCACCTGGTGGGAGGAATTAAGTGGTGGATCAGAGCAGGATTGAAGAGCCTGCTAAAGATCTAAGCCCAGTCTGGGTTGGGGGTTCTTGGGGAAGGAGGAGTGCTGGTGTGGCAGCGCATCCACCCAAGTGTGGAACATAGAACTCTTTAGTCTACAAGCAGTCATACCCTGCTGAAAAACTCAAGGGTCAAGTAAGTTGGCTGGGAACATGGCCAGGCGGCGAAAACACACCCACATTCAGTTTCAGACTCTGGAATCCTTC